>JAMPIV010019791.1:0-415000 GCA_024509875.1 Oreohelix idahoensis | reverse complement strand
ACCGCAAAACACAAAACCAAAATTGGTTTTTGGAATGTCAGAACTATGAATGAGGCAGGAAAGCTGAGACAGATCACGGCAGAGATGAGGAATTACAAACTACATATCCTGGGAATAAGCGAGAGCAGATGGACAGGGATGGGGAGAATAAAAACAGCTACAGGGGAAACAGTACTTTACTCTGGTAGAGAAGAGGGTCAGCACAACGAAGGTGTAGCCATTATCCTTAAGAAAGGAATGGAAGGGTCTCTACTGGAATGGAAACCCATTAACAACAGACTAATAAGAGCAAGACTGAGGGGGAGATTCACCAACACCACAATTATACAATGCTATGCACCAACAAACGACAGCGATGAAGAGATCAAGGACGAGTTCTATCAACAGGTACAAAAGGAAATGGAAACTGTACCCAGGTACGATCTTATTATAGTAATGGGAGACCTAAATGCGAAAGTTGGAACACATAATAATTATAACGAAAGAGTAATGGGGAAATGCGGCAGTGGAACAGTAAATGAGAATGGGGACAAATTAATAAGCTTCTGCAGTATTAACAACCTGGTCATTGGAGGAACACTTTTTCAACACAAAGAAGTGCACAAGTTAACATGGGAATCACCAAACGAACGAGACAAAAACCAGATAGATCACATAATGATCAATGGCAGATGGAGACATGCACTACAAGACGTGAAAGTAAGAAGAGGCGCAGATGTGGGAAGTGATCATCGCCTAGTAGTAGCAAGACTGAAGGTGAAACTCAGAGCTGCTGGACCAGTTGCAGTCAAACAGAAAAGATATAACATCACGAAACTTAAGGACCCCCTCACCAGAAAAGCGTTCATGGCCGATGTAAAGAGGCGATATCTGATTACCAAAAGCCAGGAAAGAACAGAGACCGACGATGTGGACCAGAAATTCAACACCATCTCAACAATATACAAAGAAAGCAGCAAGTCATGCTTGGGATTCAAGGAAAGAAAGAGCCAAGACTGGATAACACCAGAAACGCTAAACACCATAGCGAAGAGAAAGGAAATGAAAAGGAAGAAAACAGAAGCTAAGTCTCCCAGGTTAAAGGCAATATACAGTGAACAGTACAGTCAGCTGGACAAGGAAGTAAAACGTCAAACCCGTGCTGACAAAAGGACATTTCTGGATGACCTTGCAAGACAGGCAGAAGAGGCAGCACTGAGAAATGAACAAAGCACAGTTTATAAAATAACTAAAGCTATCAGCGGAAAACGAGGTGCAAACAACATAACGTTAGTAAGAGACAAGCAAGGAAACCTCATCACCACAGCACAGGGGCAGGAAACAAGATGGGCAGAGCACTTCAGAGAAACACTGAATAAGGAACCACCAGAGACTCAGCTGAATGTTCCTGAGGCTGAAAGTGACTTAGACGTAAATACAGACATTCCACGAAAAGAAGAAATTATCACAGCTATCAAAGGGCTAAAAAATGGAAAAGCGCCTGGTCACGACAATCTGAATGCTGAGCTATTCAAGACAGACCCTGAACTAGCAGCAGAACTATTAGAACCACTATTTGCACAAGTCTGGGAAACTGAGACAACACCAACAGAGTGGAGTAAAGGAATAATTGTCAAATTGCCCAAGAAGGGCGACCTTGCAGATTGCAATAACTGGAGAGGAATTACCCTCCTCTCAGTTCCCAGCAAAATACTAGGCAGGATAATCATCCAGAGAATTTCAAAAGCAGTTGACCAAAAACTGAGGAAAGAACAAGCGGGCTTCAGAAAGAACAGAAGATGTGCAGATCATATATTTACCCTCAGGAACATTATAGAGCAGTGCTCAGAATGGCAGAGACAGCTGTACATTAACTTTGTTGATTTTGAAAAGGCTTTCGACAGCATACACAGGGACAGCCTATGGAAAATTCTGAGGGCTTATGGAATTCCCAGCCGCATTGTTTCCATTATAAAAAGCCTCTATATTCTAACTTTACGTGCAGTGTTGGATCGAGTAATGTAACTTTCGAAGTGAAAACAGGAGTACGACAGGGATGCCCCTTATCAACAACATTATTTTTGACAGTCATAGATTGGGTGATGCGCCAGACTACAGAGGGCAGTCCAAGAGGAATTAGATGGACAACGTTTTCTACACTGGAAGATTTGGAATATGCAGATGACATTGCACTACTCGCGCATTCACACCAACACATTCAAGACAAAACCGATAGACTGAATAAGTATGGCCAGCAGGTTGGCCTGAACATCAATTTGAAGAAGACAGAGGTCATGACACTAAATGTGGACAATCCTGAGCCAGTAACAGTAAGGAACCAGAAGTTAGAACAGACAGACGCATTTACTTACCTAGGAAGCATAGTAACACCTGACGGCGGAACAAGCAAGGACATTAACAACAGAATGAATAAAGCGAGAACAGCCTTTGCTGTTCTCAACAACATTTGGAAGTCTTCCCAGTACAGCACAAACACCAAATTAAGACTGTATGAGAGCTGTGTACTTTCTGTGCTTCTCTATGGTGCGGAATGTTGGAGAGTAACAGAGAAGGAAATGTCGAAACTGTCCTCCTTCCACACAATCTGCCTAAGGAAAATTCTCCGAATCTTTTGGCCAAACACCATCAGCAACCAAGAACTACTTATTCGGAGTAACCAGGAGGACATGCACACCATCATAGCTGGCAGACGCTGGAGTTGGGTTGGCCATGTCCTCAGAAGGGACCCTGATACCATCACAAGAACAGCTATGCAATGGACCCCCGAGGGAAAGCGAAAGAGAGGCCGACCAAAAACAACTTGGCGGAGAACTGTGGAAGCTGAGATGCAAAGAATGAACCACAGTTGGGGCACTGTACGAAGGATGGCCGCCGACCGAGCAAAGTGGAATCATTTTGTTGCTGCCCTACAAGACGCCACCAGGCGTGATGGCCGCTGACTGCTTTGACGGTTGGCGGTTATGGATCAAAGAAGAAGAAGAAGAGAAGAAGATGAATAGACTATGTAATGATGAAAAACGTAGGTGTATATAGAAGACATTTGACAGTCATATGAATCATAAAGTAACATTTAGATTCATCTATTCAAAAAAGCACAACAGTAGAGACAGATTCCATCACGAAACAAGAAAACAGTGAAATTGAACTATATTAGTTTAAGAAATTAACTGTACATGTGTTATACACGCACGCACGCACGCACGCACGCACGCACGCACGCACGCACGCACGCACGCACGCACGCACACACGCACACACACACACATATATATATATATACATATGAAAGTGACCCATAAATTTATTTTGTATTCAATTGAATTTTATTTGAAAAATTAACTAAGAACAAAGAAAAGATCTTGTACATAAATGAATTCTAAATTGTACCCAGAGTCTTCAGTGAGCTATTTACATTTTGTTTAAAGTTCTTCTTGTGAAATTAATTACCCCTAGCAGAGTTATTGTCTAAGGTTAGTCTGGAGAGGAGCCCATAGGAATCTAGATAGCACATTACCATCTCATCTAGGAACGTATACAGCCTGACTACACCTTTGATGTCAATATACCATTACTCTTTTCAGAGAACGGGGTATTTCTTGTAAGAACAGTCTCTTATCTGGCACTATCCTGGTATCATCTTATACATCTATTTGTCCAGGATAATATCACCATCATTATATCTCTCAACTATTATTCTCAATGTGGCTATCTGGTCTGTGCAGGATCTGTTTTGTCGAAAACCTGCTTGTTCATCTCTCAGTTTCTTGTCTATGGACTCTTTTAATCTCTCAAGGATGATTCTGTTTAATACTTTTCCATGGCACTGATAGTAACATTATTCCTCTATAATTTGTGCACTCTTGTAAATTTCCCTTCTTAAGCAACTTGACCAGACAACCTTCCTTCCATTCTCCTGGTTTTTCCTCTCTCTCCCAGACATTGCCAAGTAGTTTGTATAATATCTCTGTTGAGGTATCAATATCTTAATATTAGACAAACATAAAGGTATGTTTTCAGGCACTCGTAAGAAATAAAGAAGTAGAATGCAGAGTTGGACTTCAACAGAAAAACAACAGACGTTTAGTGGCTTACCCAGGGTTCGAACCCCGTACCTTCCGTACTAGCAACTCCGTAGCTATCATCGGTTAGCTGCAGTGGGGTCAGTGTGATTCGCTTGATAGATAGGCGGATTTTCGTACGGAAGGTACGGGGTTTCGAACCCTGGGTAAGCCACTAATCTGCAAGAGAAAATGTTTTTCGATGAGTCCAAGTGTTCTACTTCTTTATTTCTTACGAGTGCCTGAAAACATACCTTTATGTTTGTCTAATATTAATTTACTGTTTACAGGCCTCGGGTTTCCCTTCCTTATGTGTTATTTATGAGGTATCAATATCTGTTTTGATGGCCTCTGCTGGAATGCAATCTGGACCAGCTGCTTTTCCATCTTTCAGAAGCTTTATATGAACTAAATGACATGCAGAGTTCTTCATGAAGGACAACTTACAGAACCGTTTAGGATTAGAACGGGAGTGAGACAGGGATGCCTCTTGTCTCCATTTCTTTTCTTACTAGCAATAGAGTGGGTTATGAAAACATCGACAACACACAGCAGAAATGGAATCCAGTGGAATCTGACTAAACAGCTTGATGATCTGGATTTTGTAGATGACTTGGCCTTTCTGTCCCATAACCATAATCAGATGCAAGAGAAAATGAAAATTCTCGATGAGAGGTCACAACACGTGGGCCTGAAAATACACAGGGAAAAGACAAACATTATGAGAATAAATGCAAGAAATGATAACAAGGTTGAAGAAACACCACCAAAAGATGTAGAATCGTACACTTATCTTGGAAGTAATATAGACAAAGTTGAAGGGACAGACAGTGATATCAAAATAACAATACAAAAAGCAAGAGGAGCTTTCATGCATTGGGAAACATATGGAGAACAAGAGAAATCAAGTCCAACACGAAAATAAGAATCTTCAACTCAAATGTGAAGTCAGTCCTATTGTATGGCTCTGAGACATGGAGAACAACAAAAACAACAACCAAAAAGCTACAAACTTTTATAAACGGGTGCTTGCGTAAAATAGAAGGACTGAAATGGTATGACAAAGTCACAAATGTGGAATTGATGACAAGAACCAGACAAGTGCCAGTGGAACAAGAGATGAGAAGAAGACGCTGGCGATGGATAGGACACACATTGAGAAAACCTGTTGATAGCATTACAAGGCAGTCCTTGTTCTGGAATCTACAGGGAAAGAGAGGCAGAGGTAGACCAAAAAACACATGGAGAAGAGAACTGGAAACAGGTGAAAATGAGGAAAACATGGAGAGAGCTTGAGCGGATGGCACAGGACAGGAAGACTTGGCATGTGTTTGTTGAAGGCCTATGCTCCTTGGGGAGCTAAAGGGTATTGATTGATTGATTATATCTTTCCTCTCGCTACAGTGGGGTCTCGCTCTCGGGATAGTTTGTGGGACACGCTATACTGGTGTCTCGTGTCTGGGATTTTCTGGGAGACATCATACTGAGGTCTCTTCTCACGAGATATTTCAGTATACTAGTTATTTAAGTCACTTTCATCTTTTGTGCTGTTCTGTAGGGGAACATTTTTTTGAGTAGGAAATTGTTCGTAGGAAGTAAATAAGAAACATTTTTTAGTACCATTTTATACTATCCAAAGGTGTGGTGTTTGAAAAGTGAAAGTAGTCTTTAATTAATTAATTTTAATTTAATTATTTATTTTGTTTGGTCAGTATACAAGATTAGTTGTCTGCCATTGTATTAGGGTGTGAACATGGCAGATTTGGTAAAATTTAGATCAGCCACACTGAAATGTCGTGTAACGATAAATGACAAATCCAGCCAACTTTCGGGAAAATACGGAAACAGCGCACACTGCACCATGACAGTTTCCTTTCATTCATTACAAGAGGACGCAGGCCTTTCTATTATTTAGCGGTACACTAACCATTGTGAGGCCCTCCTAATAAGTTGGACTGCAAATATCCAATGAACTTTAAATATAATGGAAAAGAATGAATTGACCACAGAGGAATTATTTCCGTCATCGGGACTGCAGCAGACAGAACGTAACATAATTATTTCCGTCATCGGGACTGCAGCAGACAGAACGTAACATAATTATTTCCGTCATCAGGACATGCAGCAGACAGAACGTCACATAATTATTACCGTCATCGGGACATGTAGCAGACAGAACGTCACATAATTATTTCCGTCATCAGGACATGTAGCAGACAGAACGTCACATAATTATTTCCGTCATCAGGACATGTAGCAGACAGAACGTAACATAATTATTACCGTCATCGGGACATGTAGCAGACAGAACGTAACATAATTATTACCGTCATCGGGACATGTAGCAGACAGAACATAACATAATTATTACCGTCATCAGGACATGTAGCAGACAGAACGTAACATAATTATTACCGTCATCGGGACATGTAGCAGACAGAACGTAACATAATTATTACCGTCAACAGGACATGTAGCAGACAGAACGTAACATAATTATTACCGTCATCGGGACATGTAGCAGACAGAACGTAACATAATTATTACCGTCATCAGGACATGTAGCAGACAGAACGTAACATAATTATTACCGTCATCGGGACATGTAGCAGACAGAACGTAACATAATTATTACCGTCATCAGGACATGTAGCAGACAGAACATAACATAATTATTACCGTCATCGGGACATGTAGCAGACAGAACGTAACATAATTATTACCGTCATCAGGACATGTAGCAGACAGAACATAACATAATTATTACCGTCATCAGGACATGTAGCAGACAGAACGTAACATAATTATTACCGTCATCGGGACATGTAGCAGACAGAACATAACATAATTATTACCGTCATCAGGACATGTAGCAGACAGAACGTAACATAATTATTTCCGTCATCAGGACATGTAGCAGACAGAACATAACATAATTATTACCGTCATCGGGACATGTAGCAGACAGAACGTAACATAATTATTACCGTCATCGGGACATGTAGCAGACAGAACATAACATAATTATTACCGTCATCAGGACATGTAGCAGACAGAACGTAACATAATTATTACCGTCATCGGGACATGTAGCAGACAGAACGTAACATAATTATTTCCGTCATCAGGACATGTAGCAGACAGAACGTAACATAATTATTACCGTCATCGGGACATGTAGCAGACAGAACGTAACATAATTATTACCGTCATCAGGACATGCAGCAGACAGAACGTAACATAATTATTTCAGTCATCGGGACATGTAGCAGACAGAACGTAACATAATTATTTCCGTCATCAGGACATGCAGCAGACAGAACGTAACATAATTATTTCCGTCATCAGGACATGTAGCAGACAGAACGTAACATAATTATTTCCGTCATCGGGACATGTAGCAGGCAGAACGTAACATAATTATTTCCGTCATCAGGACATGCAGCAGACAGAACGTAACATAATTATTTCCGTCATCAGGACATGCAGCAGACAGAACGTAACATAATTATTTCCGTCATCAGGACATGTAGCAGACAGAACGTAACATAATTATTTCCGTCATCAGGACATGTAGCAGACAGAACGTAACATAATTATTTCCGTCATCGGGACATGTAGCAGACAGAACGTAACATAATTATTTCAGTCATCGGGACATGTAGCAGACAGAACGTAACATAATTATTACCGTCATCAAGACATGCAGCAGACAGAACGTAACATAATTATTACCGTCATCAAGACATGCAGCAGACAGAACGTAACATAATTATTACCGTCATCAAGACATGCAGCAGACAGAACGTAACATAATTATTACCGTCATCAGGACATGCAGCAGACAGAACGTAACATAATTATTACCGTCATCAGGACATGTAGCAGACAGAACATAACATAATTATTACCGTCATCAAGACATGCAGCAGACAGAACGTAACATAATTATTTCCGTCATCAAGACATGCAGCAGACAGAACGTAACATAATTATTTCCGTCATCAAGACATGTAGCAGACAGAACGTAACATAATTATTACCGTCATCAGGACATGCAGCAGACAGAACGTAACACAATTATTTCCGTCATGTTTTGACGGGTTACTTGAACCGCGTGAACTGTTTGAAATAAAAAAAGTAGTGAAAACCCCGTCTAATCTACAGGATAATGACATTTGCGAGAGATTCAGTATAACTCTAGTAAAGAGAGATTCAATATAACTCTAGTAAAAATGTTGAAATCTCTTGATAAAGATCAAAAAGAGACTTGATCTTCATGTCTTCTGGGAAATATGTTAATTTTTAACACTACTCTCTACGTAATTACACGATCTTTCCGGACTTTTATTCAGACAAAAGCCAACGTTACTAATTTAAATAATATAATTTGCTTTGTGTGCCCACTAGCGCTGAGGGAGGATATCATTAAGAAATCAAATCCAAGAGAGGGCAAGTAATTACATGTGAAACAGTTATCTCCTTTTATACAGTCCAAGGCAAACAATTACATGTGAAACAGTTATCTCCTTTTATCCAGTCCAAGGCAAACAATTACATGTGAAACAGTTATCTCCTTTTATCCAGTCCAAGGCAAACAATTACATACCTTGACAATCCAAAGGTGGGAAACTGGCAAGCCAAAGTCACGAACCGGATTATGGAAGGTAATCGAAGTAAATGATTGATGTATAATCCCCTCCATCCGAGCTTTTCACAAGTACACCCATACCTCACTCTTTCGACAGGTTAGGGACCAGAGCTATGACGAAAGTCGAAAATCGACGAAAGTCGAAGCATAGCATTTATTTAGCTTACAAATGCATTAGGGCCGCCAAAAAACGTAAATAACTAACTATATAACACTTGCGAATGCGTGCAACACCTAGATAAACAGAAAAAAAACATAAGAGTAAAGAAAATACAGTAAAAAATACGTAAATAGCATCTTACCTTAAAATCATTCTTGAGCAAGTAGACGATAAATATATACAGTATGTACAGTTTTGAATGTTGGTAATTTAGGGGGATTCTAGACTTAGAAAACCAAATGGAGAAAATTGAGGTGGCTCATCTTCAGAACTGGAGGATTTCAATCTAATTCTTTTAGGAGAAGGGCACTTTGAAGGAGATCTAACTGGGGCTGGGGCTGATGTTGATGGCTCGGAATCTGAAGGGTTAGAGGGAGGGGTGACTGAAGTTGGTTGTGGCGGTTGCGTCTTGAAAAAGGAGAGCAAAGACGTTTACCTCATTGATGTCTTCTTCCTTTCCCTAAGAAGTTCTCTGTAACAGGCTATTTGGTGTTCTAGCCCACTATTTACTTTTGAACTTCTGTCGAAATTTATTCTACGTTGAAGATCTGCTGCTTTGTGTAGCCAACTTCTTCTATAATTTTTTCAAGCTCCACTTGAAAAGCTCCTGCAGCTGCGGTATCTGCGCTAGCTGATTCTCCCTTCACTGCTATATTATGCAAATTTGACCTTTTCTTAAATTTCTCAAACCAGCCCCTGCTAGCTCCAAATGTCTCTTCAGCTGATGTCTCTCCTTGTTCAGCCTTCATTGCATTAAATAAAGTTTGTGCTTTAGCCTGGATAAGATCTTGGCTTAGAGGAATGTTGTGGCTGACTTGGTGTTCAATCCATACATTTAACACTTTCTCCATCTCACCAATTAAATTGTGCCTCTTTCTAATAAGTTTGGTATGCACTGGCGTAGCGTTTTTAATTTCCTCTAACACTTTAGCTCTGTTCTTTACAATTGTGCTAACTGTAGTGCTTGGTACACCTAGCCTGCAGCCTATTTCAGCATTTAAGATGCCTTGTTCATTAAGCTTGATTAGCTTAAGCTTTTCTTGCAAATTGAGAACCTTATGGGTTCTTTTAACTTTATCACTACACTTAGGACCCATTATGAATATATTAAAGCACAAAAATAAGAAGTACCGTATAAGGCCTAATCACACAAAAAAGTACAGTATGAAAACTGTACACGTGTCTTATAATCACGATATGAACACTGTCATTAGACTGTTATCACTAAAATAACTATGAACTGTTTACAGTATAATCACAAAAATAATATAGTATGAATAGTTTTGTTATTTTAATCACAAAAATAAGTAGTATTAATATGTTTAATGACAAATATAAGAGATTCAAAGCGGACAACTTAAAAAAAAACAGTGCACACCGAACGATTTCTGTTCAAAGACTGAACGACGAAAGAATCAAGATGACGCGCAGTTGTGACCAAATTCGACGAAAGAGCGAAGCGAGCGACGAAATTTGGAAACGTGGTTAGAATTGAAAACCGACGAAAGAGCGAAGCGACGAAAGTCGAAGCGACGAAAGTCGAGGTAAGGGTGTACAGGTCAACAATTGGTCTAAGGATTCATATTTGTCATCTCCAAGATCATCATAACCCTCCACTCCCAAAGGAGCATAGGCCTTCAACAAACACATGCCAAGTCCTCCTGTCACGCGCCATCATCTCAAGTTCTTTCCACGTTCTCCTCATCATTTTCACCTCTGTTTCCAGCTCTCTTCTCCATGTGCTTCTTGGTCTACCTCTGCCTCTCTTGCCCTGGGGGTTCCAGAACAAGGACTGCCTTGTAATGCTATCAACATATGTGACAGACGAACTCAGCTGACCCTGAATTGTTGTATGATATGGTACGACCCTTTGTAACGACCCCTTCGGATAACATCAGTGCCCCCGAATATTGTGGTAACTTTTCGCCAAACGGGGTTTTTTTTCCACCTGGACTCATTAGCATACAACCTTTCCACGCAACGGTAAATTTATCGCGCGTTAGAATATTATTTGATTTTTGAGGTATGATTATGTTCTCATGGGTTTTCTATCTTTTTCTATAGAATGATCACCTTTGCAATCCCAGCAATAAAGAAATCATACAGAGTCTTCCAGACTCGGTTCTGAAACTTCCAGATATATTGATGAAACATTTTAAATTTAATCTTATGGCGGTCCGATGCAGCCTAGCTATCATAATTACATGAAAGAAAGCCTACCCAAGAACATTTAAATAAACCATCAAATTAAATTACAATCTGTAAGATAAACTGGAAGATGAACAGTTGCCAGTAGCGATATTTTATTTACTGCTCTACTGTGAGAGAGTACCTATTTACCTGAACTGTGACTGAGCTTAGTTTTTCCTCACTGGATTTAAAACCTACCGGTTAGTTGCTATCATCACGCCTTAAAGGAATTTTACCTCTAGCAGCGAAATTAAAGAGACCACTCCATCCTCACCCCTGTATTGAACTGTGTCAGTGCCATCCCATAGACTCCTTTTATATAATAAAACACAAGAACTCTTAGGCTTCAAGTCCGGCGATAAGTGGGAATATTTGCTATCAGCTACCGTCACTACATCTGGGGCGGGACATAGAAGTACCAGACATTTTCATATGTCAGGAGTGTAATTGCTGTTTGTATAATTCTATGGATTGTCTGATGCTGCAATCGGTAAGTGTGTGTGAGTATATGAGTGTGGGCCCTCACAAGCGTGCATGAATGACCGGAGATTTAATTTTTACATACCATTTGTTAACTTGCATACCGGGTAATACATTTTCTGTATACCCTGCATTGTTCCTTTAAGTGGGATATTTAGTTAACTCTGTTTACTACACCCCCCCCCTTTCATTTTCTTAGTAAAGGGAAGAACAATTGGAAATAACAGGATTTTTGTCTACCACCCATACCTAATATTGTAACACCTCTTTCAGAGTAATTAAATTCACTGTTGGTTACATTACCTATGTTCCTGATAACTATCTATCTTTGGACTGGGTTTATCTTTGTCTAATAAGCGGGAAGGGCTTAGTCGATACCAGTCTTCTTCACTCCCTCTCCACCTTGTTATTTGTATTTTCTGTACTTATGATATTTTTTTCTGTAACACATGATTATCGTTGTGATTGATTTTAATGTTAATAAACAGCATAAACTTATTTAGTACTGTGTTTGAATACCCAAAGCCCAAATTTCCCCTATCTGTTTAATATAGTTTGTATTCACGTGCGTCTGTGTGTTTGAAGCACCAAATCGGTGTGAGCGCAGATGTGTGTCTAGAAACTGGCAAATAATTGTTTGACCAGGAGAGTTTGAAGAGAAGATTGAGAGGAACGATTTGTCGTAAAAAAGTCTGTCCTTACTCTCCCCAGCACTCTGTGAAGCAACTATTTACTCTCTAACCTTTCCTATCACTGAGATTTCACCATCATTCTCCACTCTAAACAGGACCACTATTTCTAAGACTCTTTCTCTCAAAATAAATTTACGACAACAGGTTTCCTCAGTGTGTGTCCTATCCATCGCCATCGTCTTCTTCTCATCTCTTGTTCCACTGGCACTTGTCTAGTTCTTGTCATCAGTTCCACGTTGGTAACCTTGTCACACCATTTTAGTCCCTCTATTCTACGCAAGCACCCATTTATGAAAGTCTGTAGCTTTTTGGTTGTTGTCTTTGTTATTCTCCATGTCTCAGAGCCATACAATAGGACTGACTTCACATTTGAGTTGAAAATTCTTATTTTCGTGTTGGATCCGATTTCTCTTGATCTTCATATATTTCCCAATGCAATGAAAGCTCCTGTTGCCTTTTGTATTCTTATTTTGATATCGCTGTCTGTCCCTCCAACTTTGTCTATATTACTGCCAAGATATGTGTATGATTCTACATCTTGTATTGGTGTTTCTTCAAGTTCAACCCTGTTATCATTACCTGCATTTGTTCTCATTATTTTTGTCTTTTCCCTGTGTATTTTTAGACCTGTCACGGGACGCGAATAAGTCTGCATTTAAATTCTTAAGACCTATTACCAATATTTTGTCGATAATTTTATCAAAGCATGAGAAACGCAGTCGGTTGGTTTTGCCCATTGTTCCTACCAGACATCGTCTTCAATTGACCAATTGTACAGGGAATGTTGACATACAATAGACAGCGCTCTGAGTAATCCATGTAGAAAGCCGCAAATGTTGCATGGAATGTTTTCACAACTAGTAGACAGTGGGTCAACAGATTATTGAGGTAATCGCTTCAACGTCTCGGTTGTGTTTTCACAAAGGCAGGAAGTTACAAGCAATATTATTGTGACTAGTAACCGTACATAATGGACAGAGCGGCAAGGCAGTTTTACAATGAGTAATTTAATAAGCAGGTTCTCATCGAACCGACCCAATAACATTTGAGTAACGGCGACGCAGTGTCTGAGCCAGGGACAACATGAAAGGAGGGAGAATACGAAATTTTAACGAGAAGAACAACACTGCACATGCCCCAAAAGACGAAAGCAGACAGACTGTCTCGGATAAGCAAAAAAGGAAAGCGACCACAGCAAAACATTACAGGAACTTTACACAAGTAATGAAGGCTGGATGTCTGACTAAAGGAAAACAAATGAAAATTCACATGACATCAGAAACGACCCGGAAAATTGCCAACGGCGATTCGGATGATATAAAATCAAACGCAATGTATAGCTCGGCATTGGTAAGAGAAACCATTCCGCCAACCGACTTGGGGTTCTAGATTTCACGAGGAAGAGTCAGGACATTGTGTCAGTGAAATTCGTATATGGACACCAAGGTTAGTGTAATATATTTTGTACTTTATCATTATTATGTCTTAACTTCATTCAGATAATATATACATATTTTCCATAAATATAACACTGTAAATACCAGTCACGTTTATTATAATATTATATTTCACACTAATAAGTACAGGTTGCAATAAACACCATGCAGAGAATTATTATATTTATAACATTGCACAGTTTCCAGTAACTATAACGAAGTAAAGACAAGACACTTTTTATTTTGCCTCTTACATTACATGTTAAACGTGCAGTAAACACCGCACAGCCATTCATTATAGTGATAAGATTTCACATACAAGAACACACTACAGGCGTAGCATAGTTTACGGGATACTTACAAAGGGTTCATTATTTTATCCGTCACAGTGGTAGAGACAGGGACCATTTGAGATATTCATCCTTCGTCTACTACGTGGTTGGCGTTAAAGCACGGGACAAGCTAAAAGAGTAGGGCCGACCGAGATACTGTGACGACACGCATCTCACACGTAATTAACGGCAACAACCTACCAATACTCCACGGGGGTCAGAAAGGAATTTACCAGGCGGTGAAGGGTCTTTCTATCATCGACTACCCACACAGAAAAGTAAGCAGAAAATATCCAGGAAGATTGCTGCATTACTAAGAGCTGTCCACGTGAATTTAATGATCAGAAGTGGCAGTAGCCAACGGAAGATTTTTACAACAAGTGCTTTGAGAAATCTTGATCAGAAGTGGCAGTAGCCAACGGACGATTTTTACAACAGGTGCTTTGAGAAACCATGATCAAAAGCTGCCAAAGCAGACGGGAGATCTTGTAAACCCAGTACCTACAAAAATTATTGAGATCCTGAATTACCAGCAGTAATGGTGTCGTAAAAATTAACAGTGATACAACGTCAAAATATCTCCAATGATACAACGTAGGGATAAAAAACCAATGCGTAAGCTGCTGGAATACATGATCGCCCGCGCCGCGGGTCATCAGGTGTTAGACTTGAAGGCAAAACGGAACGAGGATCAAAGGACAAAAATCTGACTGAACGCGTACTTGAACTAGCGAGGTTAATGGACGCAAATTGGTGGGGCAAGGAGGAAAAGTCCCCCCCCCCCCCCCCAAGTTGACATAAAGTAAGGAATTCGACAGAAGGGACCTTGGATATGATACGCCACAGTCATTTATTGGACGCTTTTGCGATACCAAGCCTTTTATTTGAATTCAGCGGCTAAACGCGGATGCTTGAAATATTACAAAATTCAAAAAGTAACTTTTTCTTAATATTAATGTTAGGAATATAAAAATTAGCTGGCCGGATGGCCCATTCTGAGCAGTGAAATAATATGCTTTTAATTATACAGACGGATAGATAATAATGAAGACATTGACAAAAGACTGTGTTGTTCACAACAGCGAAAGACTGCATTGAATCAAACATCTCACTATTTGCACAAAAATCGCGACCTTGAAGACTCAAGTGTCCAAATCTAGTTAGAATGAAAGAGAAGGGGAATTGGTGGAAGCTGTGGCTAAAAATAACTTTTCAGGCAAAATTGTAGAGGGGATGAATAGGTTGGTTCAAAAAAACAAGTACGTTTTTGTGAAAACGCAAGTAGAGACGGACAGACTAACAGATAAAAATCCCTACTTGACTGAAGCATGACTGAAATGACTTTAGTGTAGGAAATTTGAATTGAAAAACACAAGGCAGTGATTGGCCACAGACAATCATATTATCGGCGCTCAGACGCGCATTTGGGGCCATTCCTCAATAGTTGTCCAGTGATAGACACAGTAAATTTCAAGTGTGGTGATTTCCAAATGAAATAAATTGAAATAAGTTCAGGGACGCCATACTATAGCCAGCAGCTCAGCTGAGTTTTGCTAGCATTTCTGTGTTCTTTATTCATAATCTGGTAAGATTGAAATTATTTCTTTGTATATTTTGAATATTGTTTAATGTTTCGAGTGATTTGATACTGCCATATCGAAATCTAGCCTTACAAACAAGTAAGGATTTGCTCTGGACCCCCCGCCCCAGTTCAGGGTCTAGAGACAAATAAAATACATAAACTCCAGCAAGGATTAGGAAGGACAGATCAAGTGTTGAGATCAATGAAACATATTACCTATACTATTTTAGGGGAGGAAACTAATAAACATATTTCAGAATCTGTAGTCTGGGAGGACCTATCTGATGTGAAACCACCATGGTAAAATGTGCTGTATGGTCAGAGAGATCTGACCTGTCTATATGGTGTTGTTGTTGTGTAGTGTTGTGTCCAGACATGGTTAGAGAATGGACTTTTGACACATAGCCAATACTTTGATTGCAGAGCTGTGAGTTTCAGTTGTCACCAAGGCGGTGTAAAACTAAGTTGGTGATTTTACCAGAGTGGATCCGTGCAGTAACGTTGTGTCAGAGCAGACTATTATTGCCCCCAAGCACGGAGAGGTGGGGCCACCAGATCTCAGCACCAGAGCTACATCTTCAAAGTTGAGTGAGCCTCTGGTCTGCTGGAAATTCACCAACTCCATTTAGTTACTAACAATCCCATAAAATTCCTGCCATTTCTGGACAAGGTGTAGTCAATATAGACTGGAGTGATGAGGCCACCCCAACAGCACAACCATTAACTATCCTCCCAATTAGATGACTAGTATAAACATTAATAAAACTAAATAGTCTAGTACTTACATATGTACACTCTTGCATTTATTATGTAATATTCCATGCATTTCTTTCATAATTTCTAAATCTTTTATAAGTTCTGGTCAAAATAAAACTTGATCCACAACAAAATAAATGTAAAAAAATTTTTCTATCAAAAATTTTACACACTTGAGTTAGTTCAGTGTATTATAACATTTGTTAATATTATTAGACTTAGTAAATATCTGTGTGTGTGTCTATAAACTATCACACCACATTACATATCATTACCCTAGACATTTAACGTAGCCACATTCATTAGAAAAAAAAAAAAAAAAAGATAAGTGTGAGGTCGTAGTGGTAGCGAGAAGGGCCTTCTGACAACTCTCAGTTACATTTTATCTCAGGAGCCTTCACAGCTGACCTCATGCATCACACGTAGTACCATCACCACCATACAATACCATCAAACCCACTACATATATTGGGGTCTCTTTGTCCCGGGATCATTAGCCCAACAGTAATATTAGGATCTCCTGGTGGGAGAAATAAAATTAGGGAAACAAAATTGTAAAATTCCCTTTAAAATTAAAAGTGTCCCTGCATATAAAAGTTGGTGAATCTTCACAGCCAGTAATAAGTAATTAGTTAATTAATTAATTAGAAGTATTTAGACTATAGTAATTAGAAGTAAGTTAGTGGTTAGAGATTTATCTTGTATATTATTATATTGTCTAAAAAGTATGGCGGAGCTAGCAAAATTCCGATCAGCTGCTGTGCTGACCGCAAAGGAGATGGGAATGGATGGTCAGATTTTAATTCAATACGTAACGGCTGAATGTGATAAATATATTGAACGGGAAGAAAGGAGATTAGAAAAAGAGGCTGAAAGAAAATTAGAGTCTGAAAGGTTGGCTGAAGAGAAGAGGTTACAGATTGAGGCTGAGACTAAGAGGTTGCAGATTGAGGCTGACAAAGAGGCAAAGGCATTAGAGGCAGCAGAAAAAAGATTGACTGCCGAAAGGGAAGCAGAAGATAAAAAGGCCGAAAGGGAAGCAGAAGATAAAAAGGCCGAAAGGGAAGCAGAAGATAAAAAGGCCGAAAGGGAGGCAGAAGATAGAAGGTTGCAAAGGGAGCACGAATTACGACTAAGGGAGCTGGAATTACAAGGCCAGGCTCCTGAAAATGGTGCCAGCCCTTTTGCCTCAGATGCTGCGCCTAGTCTGGGAGCCTCAAACTCAGCTATGGGATTTCATTTAGACCATTTTGTTGAAAAAGACGATGACATAGAGGGGTACCTAGGACGTTTTGAGTTATTAGCTACTACCTATGGGTTAGAGAGAGAGAGGTGGAGTTTAAAGCTATCACAGGGACTGAGAGGTACTTCTTATGAAGTATTTGCTAAAATGAACAGGGAAGACCAAGACAATTATGACATGTTAAAGCAGGCTTTGTTATTGAGGTACGAAAAAAATGGGGAATTTTACCGTAAGAAATTTAGAAATGCCAAACTGTTGTCTGGGGAGACATACCACCAATTCTCTGCCAGACTAGAAACCTATTTGGAGAAATGGACTGCTCTGGGGAAGACCCAAGATCTTAAAGAAATGATCATGATTGAGCAATTGAGAGAGTCCATGGCTCCAGACATGAGAAAATTTCTCATGGAACAAGGTGCAGAGAAGTTGGGGGAGGTTTTAAATGTTGCTGAGAGGTATCAGGCAGCCCAGGCAGAGGTAAGTGGTGCTAAAAAGAAGCACATAGATAATTTTAAAGCTCCACAGCAATTTAATAAATTTGATAATAGGGAGCAGGGAAATAAAGGTAGGACAAACTTTGAACGGCCAAGAAATGACTACAGAGACAGAAACTCACAGTTCAATGACCAAAAATTCAATGAAAGAAAACCGTTGAACCAAGGAAAAAGATGGTGTAAATGGTGCAAGAAGGATAACCATAACACCGAATTTTGTAGAAGGAAACCTTCAAACATTGCTGCAATGAAGTCGGGGACGCAAAGATTAAAGGTTAATCCTAATGGACAACAGGAACCTTATCACCCCCCCCAGTTTGTGAGGATGTTATTTGTAATGGGGTCACCATAAGGTGCCTTTATGATACAGGTTTGGATTATGATTCAGTTGTGAAGTCTAGCCTAGTGGACCCAAGTCAGTATACCACAGAAACAGTGGAAATACAAGGGGCAACTAAGGACATACCACTCATGACACTTCCCATCGCAAGGATAACGGTGAAAACTCGCTATGTGGAAGGAGAAATCAGAGCAGCAGTGATAGATGAACCAATCTACCCTCTGATATTGGGGTGTAGATACGTCTTCTTGGGGAATCCCGAGAGACCTGTGATCATGGCGACAGNGCAGCCCAGGTCACAGAAGAAGGAGGAAGAAGGTGAACCTATAAATGCTCATCCAGAGGAGATGAGGAAGGCGCAGGCTGAGGATAGGACACTCAAGCCATGTTTTAAAAAATTGCCCAAATGCCACACACCTCCGAGCAAGGGAGAATATTTCATGAAGAACAAACTATTATACAGGAAGGCCGGAACTGGAATAAATGGTCACAACCAGCTGGTTCTTCCCACTTCATATAGAGATAAAGTGATGGAACTCGGGCATGCGATTCCCTTCAGTGGTCACATGGGGATCAGCGCCACAGGACAGCGTATAGCTTGTCATTACTTCTGGCCAGGGATAACGGAGGATATAAAAAGATATGTCAAATCCTGCCCAGAATGTCAAAGGGTAGCTCCAAAGCACTGGACTGCTCCTGCAACTCTAGGGGAAATGCCCATAGTGGGAACACCTTTTGAGAGGGTTGCAGTGGATATTGTAGGACCTCTCACTCGGACCAAGAGGAGGAACAGTTACATCCTTACTCTGGTGGACACTTGTTCTATGTGGGGAGAGGCGGTAGCCCTGCCATCAATTGATTCAAAACATGTAGCAGAGGCACTACTTACAATATTTACCCGATTAGGATTCCCGCATCAAATCTTGACGGATAATGGATCTCAGTTCAAGGGGAAACTAACGGAAGAGGTTTTTAAACTATTTCAAGCCAGACACTTTCATTGTAGTCCGTACCATCCACAAGGGAACGGCCAGGTAGAGAGGTTCAACGGGACTCTCATTTCTATCCTGAGAAAGCTGGCACACGAAAAACCGGATCTGTGGGATCAATTCCTGCCCGCCGCATTGTTTGCGTACCGGGAGGTACCACATAGTTCAACCGGGATGGCTCCTGCAACTCTGCTATTTGGGAGGCCAATAAAAGGTCCATTAGAAGCTCTATTAAGGACCTGGACAGATGAGAAGGCGGAAGAGACTGTTACCTCATCTTATCAATACGTGAACGAACTGACCACTCGTTTGAAAGCTGGATGGAAACTGGCAAATGATAATTTGAAACAAGCCAGGAAGAAACATGCAGCATATTTTAATAGGAAGGCAAAGGACCGAGAACTAGCTGTGGGAGAGAAGGTGCTTCTTCTACTACCCGGTAGCCAGAATAAATTACAAATTGGTTGGCAAGGTCCATATATGGTTCTAGAGAAGGTGTCTAGAACAAACTATAAAATTGACAAAAAGGGGAAGGAGAAAGTTTATCATGTAAACTTGTTAAAGAAGTATCTGGACAGACCACTCCAGGAAAGCACCCCCTTATTGACCTTGGCTATTGCAACTCAGATGCAAAGGGAACCACTCACCTCACATGAATACCCATTACATCCTTGTGAAACAGCAGCACAGGTAAAAGTCAGTAAGCACCTGACTAAAAATCAGAGGGAGAGAGTTCAACAGGTTCTGGAGGAACATACAGATGTATTAACAGATAAACCAGGACATACAAATTTGCTACAGTATGACATGAAACTGGTAGACTCAAACCCAATCTGTATGAGAGCCTATTCTATTCCGTTCGCGAAGGAGAAGGCATTGAAGGAAGAAATAGATTATTTGTTGAAGGAGGGGATTATTTCGCACAGTGAATCATCTTTTAGTTCTAGTGTCGTATTGCTGAGAAAACCGTCTGGGGAACACAGACTGTGCATAGATTACAGGAAACTGAATGCTGTCACAGAAGGACAAGTGGATCCATTACCAGACACAAAACAGTTATTTGCCAGACTGAACAAGGCAAAATACTTTTCAAAGGTGGATCTTAGTAAAGGCTATTACCAGATCCCAGTGAAGCCTGAAGTGAGACCTTATTTGGCTTTTAGCACTTCGGATGGACATTATGAATTCAATATGCTACCATTCGGACTGAAAAATGCTCCGAGTGTGTTTTCAAGGATGATGCGCAAATTGTTGGATCCCCTGAATAACCCATGTATCACGAATTTCATGGATGATATTCTCGTCGCCACAGAGACATTTGAAGAACACATTGAAGCTCTAGAAATGTTATTTAATAGGCTTCGGGAGGCGAACTTAACTGCTAGGCCAACAAAATGTTGTATTGGATGCAAAGAGTTGGAATTCTTGGGGCACACTGTATATCAGGGTAATATGACCCCTGATCCTAAGAACTTGGAAAAACTGCAGAGAGCACCTAGACCACAAACAAAAAAAGACGTGCGATCATTTGTGTCGTTATGCGGATTTTATCAAAAATATATCAAAGATTTTAACTCTATTTGTGCGCCTCTGACTGATCTGACTCGCAAGGGACTTCCAGATAAAATTAATTGGACTGCGCAAAGTGAATTAGCGTTCCAGGATTTAAAGGAAAAACTCACTAGCAAGCCCATTCTCAAACTACCTGATTTGACACAGGACTTTGTCTTGAGAACCGATGCCAGTAATGTAGGACTCGGGGCGGCGTTGTTGCAAAGATCATCTTCACCTGATGGGGAACTGAAACCAGTCGCTTATGCAAGCCGCAAATTGAATAAGGCGGAACAAGGATACTCCACAAGCGAAAAAGAATGTTTAGCGTTGGTCTGGGCAATAAAGAAGTTTCAAATCTATCTGTATGGTAGGACTTTTGTGGTCGAGACGGATCATCAGCCTCTCGTATTCTTATCTCAGGCTAAGCATGAAAACGCAAGATTGCTGAGGTGGTCTTTATTGCTTCAACCTTATCAGTTTAGTATCCAATATATCCCAGGTAAATTGAATGTCGGTGCAGATTTCCTCAGTCGGCACCCCTGTGATCAAAATTAGAGTAATGGCAGGCGTAAGGAGAGATTTTGTCTATGTGTATCACTGGTTTTAGAACTTGCCGTAGGCATGTTTTCAGGTGGGGAGATGTGTCGTAAAAATTAACAGTGATACAACGTCAAAATATCTCCAATGATACAACGTAGGGATAAAAAACCAATGCGTAAGCTGCTGGAATACATGATCGCCCGCGCCGCGGGTCATCAGGTGTTAGACTTGAAGGCAAAACGGAACGAGGATCAAAGGACAAAAATCTGACTGAACGCGTACTTGAACTAGCGAGGTTAATGGACGCAAATTGGTGGGGCAAGGAGGAAAAGTCACGTTCCCCCCCCCCCCCCCCCAAGTTGACATAAAGTAAGGAATTCGACAGAAGGGACCTTGGATATGATACGCCACAGTCATTTATTGGACGCTTTTGCGATACCAAGCCTTTTATTTGAATTCAGCGGCTAAACGCAGATGCTTGAAATATTACAAAATTCAAAAAGTAACTTTTTCTTAATATTAATGTTAGGAATATAAAAATTAGCTGGCCGGATGGCCCATTCTGAGCAGTGAAATAATATGCTTTTAATTATACAGACGGATAGATAATAATGAAGACATTGACAAAAGACTGTGTTGTTCACAACAGCGAAAGACTGCATTGAATCAAACATCTCACTATTTGCACAAAAATCGCGACCTTGAAGACTCAAGTGTCCAAATCTAGTTAGAATGAAAGAGAAGGGGAATTGGTGGAAGCTGTGGCTAAAAATAACTTTTCAGGCAAAATTGTAGAGGGGATGAATAGGTTGGTTCAAAAAAACAAGTACGTTTTTGTGAAAACGCAAGTAGAGACGGACAGACTAACAGATAAAAATCCATACTTGACTGAAGCATGACTGAAATGACTTTAGTGTAGGAAATTTGAATTGAAAAACACAAGGCAGTGATTGGCCACAGACAATCATATTATCGGCGCTCAGACGCGCATTTGGGGCCATTCCTCAATAGTTGTCCAGTGATAGACACAGTAAATTTCAAGTGTGGTGATTTCCAAATGAAATAAATTGAAATAAGTTCAGGGACGCCATACTATAGCCAGCAGCTCAGCTGAGTTTTGCTAGCATTTCTGTGTTCTTTATTCATAATCTGGTAAGATTGAAATTATTTCTTTGTATATTTTGAATATTGTTTAATGTTTCGAGTGATTTGATACTGCCATATCGAAATCTAGCCTTACAAACAAGTAAGGATTTGCTCTGGACCCCCCGCCCCAGTTCAGGGTCTAGAGACAAATAAAATACATAAACTCCAGCAAGGATTAGGAAGGACAGATCAAGTGTTGAGATCAATGAAACATATTACCTATACTATTTTAGGGGAGGAAACTAATAAACATATTTCAGAATCTGTAGTCTGGGAGGACCTATCTGATGTGAAACCACCATGGTAAAATGTGCTGTATGGTCAGAGAGATCTGACCTGTCTATATGGTGTTGTTGTTGTGTAGTGTTGTGTCCAGACATGGTTAGAGAATGGACTTTTGACACATAGCCAATACTTTGATTGCAGAGCTGTGAGTTTCAGTTGTCACCAAGGCGGTGTAAACTAAGTTGGTGATTTTACCAGAGTGGATCCGTGCAGTAACGTTGTGTCAGAGCAGACTATTATTGCCCCCAAGCACGGAGAGGTGGGGCCACCAGATCTCAGCACCAGAGCTACATCTTCAAAGTTGAGTGAGCCTCTGGTCTGCTGGAAATTCACCAACTCCATTTAGTTACTAACAATCCCATAAAATTCCTGCCATTTCTGGACAAGGTGTAGTCAATATAGACAGGAGTGATGAGGCCACCCCAACAGCACAACCATTAACTATCCTCCCAATTAGATGACTAGTATAAACATTAATAAAACTAAATAGTCTAGTACTTACATATGTACACTCTTGCATTTATTATGTAATATTCCATGCATTTCTTTCATAATTTCTAAATCTTTTATAAGTTCTGGTCAAAATAAAACTTGATCCAGAACAAAATAAATGTAAAAAAATTTCTATCAAAAATTTTACACACTTGAGTTAGTTCAGTGTATTATAACATTTGTTAATATTATTAGACTTAGTAAATATCTGTGTGTGTGTCTATAAACTATCACACCACATTACATATCATTACCCTAGACATTTAACGTAGCCACATTCATTAGAAAAAAAAAAAAAAAAAAAGATAAGTGTGAGGTCGTAGTGGTAGCGAGAAGGGCCTTCTGACAACTCTCAGTTACATTTTATCTCAGGAGCCTTCACAGCTGACCTCATGCATCACACGTAGTACCATCACCACCATACAATACCATCAAACCCATTAATGTCAGTCTTAGATGCATTTGCATTATTGTAACTGAATGTTGTTATATTTCAGTAAGATAATAAATGTTGTATTTGAGTTTACTTTCCCAACACACGTTATTACATATATAGAGAAGGAACGAAAGTGTGCGAAAGAGACATACTGTTCTTCCTTTCTTCCTCTTCTGTTCACTCAGTGTAATAGGGGAGGTGGGGGCTCGTTAGCATTATAATATAGAGAGGAGGATAGAGTGGTAGGAGTTATAGTGTCACGAGATACAGAATCACTGGGACTGTCTGCGGGGAATTCATCCCAGAGTCTTACATTCGCCTTCTTCACTCCTGCTGTCTATTTCCAAGCGGTTGCCAGGCAAATCTGAGCCATTGACAAATCCGGCACCACACAGATAACTCTCTCTGGTTAATCTTCGGGTTAACCCTGTGACAAGACCCAATTGCTGTGACATCTCATCGAGTGTTTTCAATTTGTCCTGCATCTGATTACGGTTATAGGACAGAAGAGCCAAGTCATCAGCAAAATCCAGATCATCCAACTGCTTAGTCGGAATCCACTGGATTCCATTTCTGTTATGTGTTGTCGATGATCTCATAACCCAGTCTATTGCTAGTAAGAAAAGAAATGGAGACAAGAGGCATTTCTGTCGCACTCCTGTTCTTATCCCAAACGGTTCTGTAAGCTGTCCTTCGTGAAGAACTCTGCATGTCATGTCTTCATATGTTTTCTTTATTAAATTAATGATCTTCAGGGGAACTCCATAATGCCTCATCAATTTCCAAAGTGATTTTCTGTCTACACTGTCAAATGCCTTTTCGTAGTCCACAAATCCTATGTATAGTGGTGAATTCCATTCCAGACTTTGTTCAACTATTATTCTCAAAGTGGCTATCTGGTCTGTACATGATCTGTTTCGTCGAAAACCTGCATGTTCATCTCTCAGTTTCTTGTCTATGGACTCTTTTAATCTCTCAAGGATAATCCGGTTTAATACTTTTCCTGGCACTGATAGTAACATTATTCCTCTATAATTTGTGCACTCTTGTAAATTTCTATTCTTGGGCAACTTAAAACTTTCTTTAATTCATTCTTTCTTTCTTTTGTTTGTTTCTTTATTTGTCTCTTTCTTTCTTTCTATCTTTCTTTCTTTTGCACGAGTGCCTATTTTCACCTGCTTCTCTTAACTATTTACTACCCGCAGGCCTGGAGTTTCCATCCTTGTTTACACAATGAAAAACTAATAAATAGATCATCGAGAAATAAAGGTAAAGGAAAGGATCCCGTTACACGCCCATTGAGGCATATTGGGAATATGGTGTTAGGCCCATATTTACTTGACCATCGGCACACTAGGGGTGATGTGGTCAGCATCACGCCGGCCGCCTTAACCTTCCCAGAATTGCTTTGGTACCCAATTCATGAGGCTGGGTCGACCCCGGAGCCGTTTGCGGTCTACAAATCCTACCTCAACTGGTTATCGAACCATGGATCACCGAGCTAGGAAGGCAGTTCCCTAACCACTGCGCTACCGCGGCTCCTCATCGCGGCTCGTAACATTTTCAATGAACCATTTAGCGTATCATTGAGGATCAAAGAAGAAGAAGAAAGATTGAGCGTATCAGAGAAGGGAACACAACGAAAAGATAAGCGCGAAGTGTTTATGATTTAAAAACAAAAAAGGCACAGATCTGATGAGAACAACAGAAGACTTCATCTTTTTGGCTATAAAATAGAAGACGAGTTTTAGCGATCATATTTCCCAGATTGTATCTGAACCACTGAGAAGGTTCCGGATAATCTTTAGTTCGCATGTTAAACAATTTAGAGCCATTAAAACGAATCTCTGGCATGTATTTAAAGAAATGTGAATTCCAAGAAAGGTATATATTTTAATATTAATTGTGTTAAGTATGGGTGCTGGATCTCAAAGAATAATACACATTTTAATTTAGTGCTTGGCTCAGGCTTTATTATGGCCTAAACTAATATATCTTCATGAAAACTTTTCACATCCCAGAATGCTTCGCGCACATCGAAAATAATCTGCCTAGAAACAGGTAGGGGGCGGGCGTCTCCTTTTCGGCCCCATCACAGAAGGAATGTTTACGACCGGAAATTTGACCGAATAACCTGAACGGCTCCTGTGATAAACCCTCTGTGGATGGGAAGGAGCGAAGCTCCTGACCGGGTTGGAAGGAAAGTCCTCAGGTTCCCCAGCCTCGCAATGACATGTCATTGGGCCGAAGGGCTGAAAGCGCAAGTGCCGCTGGTTAAGAAAAAAAAAATTTAGTGCTTGATTGCGCATACAAATTCGTGAATTAATTAGTCCTTGATTGAGCATAAACTTTCTTGTATTAATTAGTGTTTTATTGATCATAAAAATTCTTGTATTAATTAATGCTTGATTACATATAAAAATTCTTGTATTTATTAGTGCTTGATTACACAGGGAACAATTCTTGTATTAATTAGTGCTTGATTACATATAAAAATTATTGTATTAATTAGTATTTGATTACACATACAAATTCTTGTATTAATTAGTGCTTGAATACACGTAAAACATCTCATATTAATAAGTGCTTGATTACGCATTCAAATTCGTACATTAATTAGTGCTTGATTGCACATAAAAGTTATTAAATTAATTAGTGCTTGATTACGCATTCAAATTCTTATATTAATTAGTGCTTGATTGCACATAAAAATTATTATATTAATTAATGCTGGATCATAAAGCAAAATCATGTTGTTAAACACATTTGAAGCAATGCCTACAACAAATGAACTTCTATGTGCCTTTAAAAAATGGTAATACATAATACATTTTATAAATGAATTTGATTAAACAAATGTTAATGATTAAACAAATGTTAATGATTAAACAAATGTTAATGATTAAACTAATGATTGGGACCCAAAGACGCAGCAATAGAGAATGCAGTCAGCGACCCACAGCTTGACTGCTTGCGTCAGGGTCGGCGAACCAGAGCTGACCAAGACCCTACTCCACCTCCAAGTGGTGGTCCTGGAAACAGGCTGCATCACTGCAGTCTGGCTGAGAAAGTAGGGATCGAAGTGGGAAGGCAAACCCGGTCCCAAAAAATGCCGTGCTGAAGTCGGATGTGTCGGCCGAAAGGTGCAGATATCGCAGCTTCGCTGTAAACAGACACAACGCAACCTACGTTCTCAGGGCGAACGAGGAAGAAGAAGAAACTAATGATTAAAGAAACATTTTGAAAGTTACATTATTTGTGGTGGTTGTATCATCATCATCACGGTTCAGTTCACCAAGGAGCATAGGCCTTCAACAAACTGATGGTAAGTCTTCCTGTCCTGTGCTATCTGCTCAAGGTCTGTCCCTGTCATCGTCGTCCCCTTCATGTCCAGTTGTTTTCCCCTTCATGTCCAGTTGTTTTCCCCTTCATGTCCAGTTGTTTTCCCCATATGTTCCATTGTCTCCCTCTACCTTTCTTACGCTGGATATTCCAGAACAGGTGTGCCTGATAATGCCATGAACAGGTTGATTCAATGTGTGTCCTATCCTTCTCCAATGTCTTCTTCTCATCTCTTGTTCCACTGGCACTTATCCGGTTATTTTTGTCAGTTCCACATTAGAGATCTTGTCATACCATTTCAATATATCTGTTTTACGCAAATCCTCATTTTTTAAAGTCCATAACATGTACTGCTAACAAATGGCGGGGTACGTTTTTCTAGAGCTGGTCCTTTCGTCAGAAAAAAAATGTCTTACGAAGTGGTTTTTCTTCTGAAGGAGATGGTGTCTCTACGATAGTTTGTGTTAGAGACTCTCCTTATGTCAGTATATAGATGATTCGGACTCCAGGTAAACCCAGCTCCTATTTTTGATGATCTCTCGTCGGTTAGGCCTAGCTTGACTTTTGTGCTTCGCTATGCTAGTGTCGTGTTTTGTATCGACGAAGATGACAGATTTTCCTGCAGCGGTTATGGCTACGTGAATTAACCTGATCACCGTAGAGCTGTATGGAAACATTTATGAAATCCTTTATATACCCATTATAAATTAACTCTGGCTTATATTCTCCTTCCTATGAATGAGTGAACGACAACTCAGGGAGGCAGCCATGTTGGATTTCGGTCATCATATGTTTTGATCACTGCCAAGAGAACAGATTATTTATCCTATTATCGGACAGTGACAGGGAGATCTCAATCTTGCTAGAAACCCCCCTTCGTGGTTTCATAATATATACTACAAACTATGGACGTCAAGTAACTTTAGTTATTTATCGATTCGCCTTCACTGACGCGTTTAGTCAGATAGGGGAATGTGGCCATAATGTATCATGACATTGAACTTTTGATGTACTGCCCATTATTTCTGAAGGTGTCATGACTTCAGATCTGCTATGTATACCTACAAATTGATATGTCAACCTACCATGATGTACTCGTATGTCCCAGTGTGTACGTCTGAATAAATTGAGTAAACCAAGATTCCAGCAGTCTGCATTGGTGCCTTGTAGACACAAGTGTATGAGTGGTTATATTGGTCAGCACACGAACAGTACACCATTCGCGGTAATCACACTCTACACTTCTACTTCATACATACACCATCCTGCGTCGGTTGAAGTGACCAAGTTTAGGGCCTGCTTCCCCTGGAGCCTTTGCCTTCCCTAACTCAGGACTAGGGTGAGTTACCCATTTACAGCTGGGTAGACTGGAGCATGCCTGATCTCAACAACACACCACTCTTCCTTACAGAGCATCCAGTGTGTGTGTGAAAGCAACTTTACAGAGTGGAAAGAAGAAAACAAACTTTACACATGTGTTATCCAATAAGTAATACACACAATAATATGACACAAACGTGTAAAAACACGCGCTGGAATTATATTCATTTATTCATTCCTGTTTTGTTGTTGTTGTTGTTGCTGTCAATGAAGCATGGAACCACAGCTGACCCTCTTGCAGGAAGTTTGTGTCAAAGCAAATCTTCCGGCAGCGTTCGTTTCTGAAGTCATTTTATAAAGTTGTCAACACCATGCCAAATCTCAAAGTAATCATCTTTTACGACATGCATGAAGTAATGGTAGCACTATTCTTCCCTGTTGTCGCCCCAGAGATCCCAGGTAACGACTCTGGAAGTTATATTTGAAGTAAATTATGACTATGATGTTTCTGTTATTATGACTATGATGTTTCTTTTATTATGACTATGATGTTTCTTTTATTATGACTATGATTTTCTTTTATTATGACTATGATGTTTCTTTTATTATGACTATGATGTTTCTTTTATTATGACTATGATGTTTCTTTTATTATGACTATGATGTTTCTTTTATTATGACAATGATGTTTCTTTTATTATGACTATGATGTTTCTTTTATTATGACTGTGATGTTTCTTTTATTATGACTATGATGTTTCTTTTATTATGACTGTGATGTTTCTGTTATTATGACTATGATGTTTCTTTTATTATGACTATGATGTTTCTTTTGTTATGACTATGATGTTTCTTTTATTATGACTATGATGTTTCTTTTATTATGACTATCAACTATGATGTTTCTTTTGTTATGACTGTCGCAGATATATTTGATTGTGCACTCCAATTGACATTGAATGAGAATCCAATTGTCGCATAAAGAGTTTATTATAGTAAGGAAGATGTGTAGAAAGCACATAGACCTTTAGACACTAGTTTTCACAGAGGTGAGCTAGTGTTGAGGGAAAGAGTTAACAGAAGGGCACAGGTTGGTGTCAGTGATTCTCTCACCTTTTAGACTACCAACTCTTGTATTTTTCTGGCGACGACTAACTCTTTCTTACTCAAATCTTTTTTGAAGATGAACTAATAGTAACAAGTAATACAAAGAGGGTTGAGAATGTTTTTCTGAACAGAACATACAATCTACTAAGTCAAACTCAGAATGATGGTGAGTTACAGAATGTACATAATTACTTTAATTACAGTAGAAATATAAAAATCAATGTTGACATATACTTTGAATAAAAGAAATACTAGGAAATTTAGAACTGTCAGTGTCTTTGGTTCAGATAAGAAGTAAAAGGCTATTTTCCTCACGGACGAAAAGTTTATTCCTATGGCTATTTCGTGGAAGAGTGAATTCTGACTTTGGTCTGGGTTTTATGTAGACTTATCTGCTTGGACTTCTCCTGGGCGTCACAGTAGGTAGGGATTACCACTGGAGAATTTGATTCAGTTGAGCAACAGTCCAAGAGATGACTAGGCTGTTCATTCACCTGGTTGTGCAGTGATGTTCAGGTGCTGACGAGGTGTTGACTGCTTAAATCGATAGACTGCTCAGGGTTGCTGACTTGTGATCACCGCTAGAGGGTTTGAGACGTAAGCACTAGTTCTCTCTGTAGCATAGAGCAACTAGGCGGTTTACTCGCAACAATTGACAGCAATCAAAATCCAGAAACTGGCTAGGATTCTGCAACTGGGCTGTGGAAGACAATACAGGCAATCAATCTTCTGTTTGTTTTACAGATATATTTCCTACAGCCATTCTGGACATTTCGTCTCAGAATGGTGCCTAATAATATATTTACCTGAAACCATAAGTCAGTCTTCCTTAAAGGCGACTGTCCGTTTGTTTACAAATTCCTGTCTAGCAGTAGTCTCACACTGAGGTCAGGTCAGTCAGGTCAACCTTTGTTACAAGCAGACGCCTGGCCGTGTGCGTTCATGCGTGACTGCATTGGAGGAATGCTATTTCATTCACTCGTTCCTTGAACAACATGGTTCTTCTCTCGTTCACAACAGTTTTCTTCATCACTTTCCTAATACAATTAGCTTGTAGTACTTTCTCATATCAGCCAGTACTCTTACATCATTATAATGCATCAATAACATTCATAATACATAAATGCAAATATAGCTTTCAATCTAATGTAAAGAATTAAAACCACAATATTAAGTATTTCACACTTTACATCAATTAACTAATCCCTTGATATTAGAGTTAGCTAATTAAGCGATATAATACTCTGGGAACCACTGGTTTCGACCAAGCTAATAAATCGTATAGACATCCTTAAAGAAATAACTTTTAAGTGCCTTTGTAGAAGATAGAATTTTGGATCGAATGACAGGGCTATTAATGAGGACTCGAAAAAAACAGCTAAAGAAACGAACACAGGTGCAAATATTTCCGTAGAGAAAAACAGACTAAATGTGAAGGAATAGAAAAGTAAGGAATTTTAAAATAATCTAGACATAACCTTCGAGCACTCTGTCACAGGTACTCCCCAATTTAAAATAGTTGCAAACTATTCAATGAGAGAAGGTCTTTGTCTAAATTATAAATTCCTTCTGTCACCCAACTTTTCAATTCTCTCGACCTTTGTCCGCTTGCTAACGCTCCACTTGGCCATGGTTCTACCTTTTGAGAATCCCTGAAGTTCCGAGTTCTCAAAGAGCTAACTTTCGTAATTCCTACTAAGATAGTTTGTCCGGTCAAAATGCTGTACTGATTCACCTCTTCATTCAAAATAAGTGTCGTATGAACTAGCTCAGCCCGTCCACTATCTGGTGTCCGTTCGCTGCGCTTAGTCTGTGATTGTTCCGTGGCCCGCTTGAATGGGCGTGCAAAACATCCTTTGTCACGGTAACAATGAGAACTTTGCCGGTGTGTCTTCCATAAAAAATAGGAAATTCGCATGTATCTCCTTAACTCTGCTACTACGTTTGACCTGCTCAGGCGGTCAATATTCCCTGTCTTTCTTTCTGGATTGAATGTTTTCCACTGCGGGTTAAAACTCCAATACTCAAGTTTCCGAAACATCCCAAAGTTTCAGATAACTTGTTCCTTGACAAATCACACCAAGATTGAGGGTAACTGGCGTTCAGGTATGAACGAGGCAGTTTTTCATGGGTGAAAGTCAAATTTATAACTGTGAGCACAGGTGGTTTAATGCGGGTGTCATTCCCTCCATCCAACTTTCTGTCTATTCGCTGGTTATTCCCATTATCCATACTCTTCTCAACCACCGGCGTATCTTGTATCTCAGTCTCGGCTGAATGATTCTCAGCCTGGGCTTTTCCTATCACTGTTGTGATTTTCTCAAGCAAAATTTTGTTTAGATCTTTCAATGACCCTGACGTATCTCCACTCATTTGAAAATGTTCATCTCCTTCTGTAAAACTAATCGTCTCCTTGAGATTAGGGAAGCTGTTATAGAATGGCTTCTCAGCAGAAGTTTGACCTCTCTCATTTTCATCCGTGCACTGAGGTATGAAAAGGTCAGGCTTGGAGCTGACAACCTGCATTCCATTGTTTCTCTCGACGACGATATTTTCCCCGGTGGTTTTATGTTCCTCTGGTCCATCGTTTAGTAAGGGTGCTAAAATTTCCGTTTCCATGATGTTTTCACAGAAGAACATTTGTCCACCTGACGCCTGTGAACTACGTTCGCTGGGTGTCATATTCGCTTCTCTCTCACAGAGAAGGTGTGGGGTTTTAGGTTCTGGGTTAAACCCAATGATATGGCAATGTTCTGCCGGTTTATACTTTTCCAACATTCCAGTGGAGAAAGTCACAGGTAAAAAAGTTTCCTCCTGAGCCTGGTTTACGACCATTGTGTCTCTATGAGTCACATGTTTTATCAGACCTTTGCGTGGTTCCGCGTGTACCATTAAACGCTGTTTTAGTTCTCCTAGAACTATGTAACTTCCCTTGTCGTTCACTCCGTTAGTGTCAACAATGAGAGGTTCCTCTGGGCTACTATTAAGCTCTGTGTCCTTTTGTTGCCCAGGTGACATTAATTGCGGGAGGGGGCCGTTACTGAAGTTATCTTTCTGCTTAGACGCTTCTTTACAGTCTCCATTCCTCCGGTTTGTAGTGTTTTTGTAGTCCTGAGCGCTTTTGTTGGGGTTATGAAATCGGTCTTTTTGTGCTTTCTGAGATTTAGCAAAGGCATGTTGTTGTTCATTAGAGATGTTCGGGGTGTCTGGGAAATTCCTTTTCTGACGTGTTCCTGGCGAGAGTGTACTTTTCCTCATACTACCTGCATTTATGTGCGTAGGTACCTTCACAAAGGGGTCATGACTTATCGAGTTCGATGTCCGCCTCTCTGCTTTGCCTAAACTTGGGCTCTGAGTACTAAGTTGCGCTTCCTGTGGAGCAGAGAGTGCTTCCTCTTGAAATAATGGTTCATCTGACCTGGGAGTGGGGCTCTGGGATTCCGTGGCCTCATGACTAACCATGGGTTTCAAATCTCTTGGCGCGTTTTGAGTTTCCAGTGGCGGCGTCTTCAACGTAAGGTAGGGTTGGGCTACCAGCTGTTCCCTATCATATGCTGCTTCACTGCTTATGGCCTCTTCTTTCCACTTGGCTTCCTTCTCGTTCCAGTCGCGAGTCCATTTTTCATCACTCTCTATCATTTCCATCTCTGTTCTCGTGAAAAGTTCTGCCTGTTCTAAGACATGTTTCGCAATTAACTTTCTCGAGTAACCTCTTTCCTCACCTTCCAAATAAGAGTCACTTATCCATGTATCTAAACATCTTATAATTTTTATGGAATCGTTCACTTTGTGATCTTTCAAAAATTGGATAAATTGAGCTCTAAGTTCAGCTACTGCGTTCATTTTAGATCGCTGGGTAGGTAGTTCAATCTCTCAGTATTCGCTGCACTAGTTTCCAGTTATTACTAATAATTCTATGAAGTATTGTAATAATAAACCACTGATCAATTTACAGAAGCTCGAGGTAATACTATTAAGTCTACTGACGTAATGTATCCCTTTACAGATGCTAGTATAATTGATATTTTAATAATACTTATTTCTGCTGAATTAAGGTATTATTAACTTTATACAGACGCTACACTTGCTTCCGATTATTACTAATAATTCTATGAAGTACTGTAATAATAACCACTAATCAATTTACAGAAGCTCGAGGTAATACTATTAAGTCTACTGACGTAATGTATCCCTTTACAGATGCTAGTATAATTGATATTTTAATAATACTTATTTCTGCTGAATTAAGATATTATTAACTTGAGCCAGACTCAAGTATATATATGATTTATTTTTAACCCTGTGTATACTCTTATTTCTTCTGAAGTAAGGTATTACAATTGCAGCCAGTCTTTCACACACAATCATCAACTTGTACACTTAGTTATCTTAAGCCACTAATTAACTTAATGAGCGTAATTAATCTAAGTAACTTAATTAATTAAATAATTAATTAATTCCAGGACCATTCAGATTTCACTTTCCTTATTCTACTGTGTAATTCCACAATTCTGTTCAGAAAATATAAGAAGTTTCGTTGTCTAGGGATATATAATTTATTCTACTCCAAGGTATTGATAGACTACTAGTTAAAGATTCAATAATTCTTCTGCAGATAGGTCACCAAAGGTAAGATCCCGGACGAGCCCCCAAGTTTGTCGCAGATATATTTGATTGTGCACTCCAATTGACATTGAATGAGAATCCAATTGTCGCATAAAGAGTTTATTATAGTAAGGAAGATGTGTAGAAAGCACATAGACCTTTAGACACTAGTTTTCACAGAGGTGAGCTAGTGTTGAGGGAAAGAGTTAACAGAAGGGCACAGGTTGGTGTCAGTGATTCTCTCACCTTTTAGACTACCAACTCTTGTATTTTTCTGGCGACGACTAACTCTTTCTTACTCAAATCTTTTTTGAAGATGAACTAATAGTAACAAGTAATACAAAGAGGGTTGAGAATGTTTTTTCTGAACAGAACATACAATCTACTAAGTCAAACTCAGAATGATGGTGAGTTACAGAATGTACATAATTACTTTAATTACAGTAGAAATATAAAAATCAATGTTGACATATACTTTGAATAAAAGAAATACTAGGAAATTTAGAACTGTCAGTGTCTTTGGTTCAGATAAGAAGTAAGAGGCTATTTTCCTCACTGACGAAAGTTTATTCCTATGGCTATTTCGTGGAAGAGTGAATTCTGATTTTGGTCTGGGTTTTATGTAGACTTATCTGCTTGGACTTCTCCTGGGCGTCACAGTAGGTAGGGATTACCACTGGAGAATTTGATTCAGTTGAGCAACAGTCCAAGAGATGACTAGGCTGTTCGTTCACCTGGTTGTGCAGTGATGTTCAGGTGCTGACGAGGTGTTGACTGCTTAAATCGATAGACTGCTCAGGGTTGCTGACTTGTGATCACCGCTAGAGGGTTTGAGACGTAAGCACTAGTTCTCTCTGTAGCATAGAGCAACTAGGCGGTTTACTCGCAACAATTGACAGCAATCAAAATCCAGAAACTGGCTAGGATTCTGCAACTGGGCTTGTGGAAGACAATACAGGCAATCAATCTTCTGTTTGTTTTACAGATATATTTCCTACAGCCATTCTGGACATTTCGTCTCAGAATGGTGCCTAATAATATATTTACCTGAAACCATAAGTCAGTCTTCCTTAAAGGCGACTGTCCGTTTGTTTACAAATTCCTGTCTAGCAGTAGTCTCACACTGAGGTCAGGTCAGTCAGGTCAACCTTTGTTACAAGCAGACGCCTGGCCGTGTGCGTTCATGCGTGACTGCATTGGAGGAATGCTATTTCATTCACTCGTTCCTTGAACAACATGGTTCTTCTCTCGTTCACAACAGTTTTCTTCATCACTTTCCTAATACAATTAGCTTGTAGTACTTTCTCATATCAGCCAGTACTCTTACATCATTATAATGCATCAATAACATTCATAATACATAAATGCAAATATAGCTTTCAATCTAATGTAAAGAAATAAAATCACAATATTAAGTATTTCACACTTTACATCAATTAACTAATCCCTTGATATTAGAGTTAGCTAATTAAGCGAATACTGAGAGTTTGCTTACCGCTCAGGACTTTATCCACAGCTTAAGAAATTAGACTTTGAGTAGCCTTTACTCTCAAATCACATATACTGTTGATATCAGGTAGCTTGAGACTTCTATTCTATAAGCGTGTTTTCTCTTTTAGCGGTTACCAGCAAGTGATCTTAAAACTCAGCATATGTTCGCATGAAGTTAAAATATTTCCTGATTCCCACGCCAAGAGTTAATTATTTCCCGTATCATGCTCAGGCACGTACCAAGATTTATCGGCGTTCTCCAGTTGACCACTGAACACGGAAATATAATACTCTGGGAACCACTGGTTTCGACCAAGCTAATAAATCGTATAGACATCCTTAAAGAAATAACTTTTAAGTGCCTTTGTAGAAGATAGAATTTTGGATCGAATGACAGGGCTATTAATGAGGACTCGAAAAAAACAGCTAAAGAAACGAACACAGGTGCAAATATTTCCGTAGAGAAAAACAGACTAAATGTGAAGGAATTGAAAAGTAAGGAATTTTAAAATAATCTAGACATAACCTTCGAGCACTCTGTGACAATGACTATGATGTTTCTTTTATTATGACTATGATGTTTCTTTTATTATGACTATGATGTTTCTTTTATTATGACATTTGACCCCAAAAAAATGTTTCTTTTGTTCTTATATTCCTATAATCTTATTTATTATCATTGAACAAGGTGTCCATAAAGTCTTTGTGCAACTTTAAACTTTAATAACTTTGGATGTACACATGACAGAACCATATTGTCAGTAGCATATAAAAGCATAATTTATGCATTTAAAAATTGTTCTTGTAACGATTTTGACTTCATTTGTTTAGATCCCGCAACTGACTGAAAATGGTAACAGTAAAAGAAAAGGTCACCTGTGTGTTCGAAAATCTGATCGAATGATAGATAGGTTACGACAGATGGCAGTTATGTTAAAGACTACAAATTTGAACTGTATTGTGTTAAGGGGATCCCGTTACACGCCCATTGAGACATATTGGGAATATGGTGTTAGGCCCATATTTTCTTGACCATCGGCACACTAGGGGTGATGTGGTCAGCATCACGCCGGCCGCCTTAACCTTCCCAGAGTTGCTCTGGTACCCAGTTGAGGCTGTATTGTGTTAAAAAACATGATAAATTATGTTTTAAAATGCCGTTTACTATGTGCTTCTATCATGCGTACATCCAAAAGTTATTAAATTTAACGATGCACAAGAACTTTAGGGACACCATGTATTTATTTTTGGTAGAGATCTAGATATTGTCACGTGTTTAATGATAGGCTGTCAAGAACGACAAAAAATAAGGTCCGGTTAAGGATTAATATATTATCATTGCCCCGTGAAGTACCCGGGGGACTCTGAGACAAAGGAAGAATAAGAATACTCCTCCCTTAAGCATGTCGTACAAGGCCATTAATATGATGTTGTGCACGAAGCTGGCAACGTCATCATATAAAACACGTTACAACAGAAACACTGCTGCAAGAGTATGTGAATGCTTGCTGCAGACTTCCTGTAAGAGAACCAGCAGCAAGTATGGCTCCATGCCCCCTAAGGAAAATCTTCTTCTTCGTACACTCTCAGACGTCCACTTGAATGTTCTCAAAGAAAGCAGTAGTCAGTTTGAGGCTATTTGAATCCCCGTAAAGCTTTTCCACGAAAGGAGCTGGCGTCGGCCATATGCACTTTCTCTGTACCATATATAAGGGGCAACTTTGAAGCAGATGTTCAGCAGTCATTTTATCAGTGCCACAGTTACACTGATCTCTGGTTCCTATCTTTAGCTTGTTGAATAGATGGTATCTCAATCTGTTGTGGCCAGTGCGGAGTCTGAAGATTACCACTTGTTCTCTTCTGTGGAGCTGGTAGTAAGCATCATTCTGTGTGTGCCCTGGATGTTCTACATTCCATTTGTTTCTGTAACTGATTCTGATAAAACTCTTTACCTCCTCAAAAGTTATGCTTGCATCAGGCTGAGGTAGATGTGAACCTTCTTTTACCATTCTGTCAGCCTCTTCATTGCCGGCGATGTTACAATGAGATGGGATCCACTGGATCACAACAAGGAAAATGATGATAAATAAATATGTTATCGTTGCGAGTGTAACTTGTGAATGGCGATGTTTGAGATCTTGGTGCGCATTATGAAGGACATACAGCACGAAAAAGCACGTGAAATTTGAGTCGCATCTAAGGCACGATTTTGTGTGTAAAAAGATAGAGGTACTCCCATAGAAGATAGTGCCATAGGGAGTGAAGTGTTAGAGACTTCACTACGCTAGGTCCAGCATCGAGAGGTGGTGTGACCAGTTTCCTTCCCCGCTGCCTTTTCCTTCCCTAGCTCAAGAGGAGCAAATTCCGGTACCAATTTAAATCTGGGTAGATTGCAGAGCGTCGATACTTTGAATTGAACCCGACACCTGTGCCGCGAGAGACCAGAGATTTAAGCACTAAATTTTTTGTTTAAAAAGCAGTTACACCAAATACATTCACATAAACACATTTAAAACATTCACATAAACACATTTAAAACATTCACATAAACACATTTAACACATTCACATAAACAAACACATTTAAAACATTCACATGAACACATTAAAAACATTCACATAAACACATTTAAAACATTCACGTCACATACATTCTCATACTGAAAAATAATTCACATCACACAAATTCACATAAACACAATAAAGATTCACAAGACATGTGACACAAATGTTTACCCGTACATACACCCCAACACGAAAATCATTCCACAAAATAAAAACAGCACACACACAACACATAAAAACAAACAGAAGCCTACGGCCACACAGAAAGTCGGCTGTAAACACAGTATAAAAGCAATGCATCATGTGCAGAAATATCCTCTACAGGTAGACGGGGTATTTCTATTTGTCATATTTTATCAGTAATTGAAGCTGTAGCATGGAAACAGCTTATGCCTTAAAAGAAATAAAAACCAAGCTTAGCTTATTCACAAGAAACAGCTCGGAAGCAGCGAGAAAAGTCATTAGCCCTAATCACATGCTACCCGGGCAAAGGTTCTACTCGTTTGAAACGGTGAGAACGGCGGTAGCAATGTCAGGCCGTTTTCAACTAGGCCAAAACAGAGTGTACCAGTTTTCACGACCAGTTGAGATGTCAAACTTTTAAGATGTTGCGGATGGATTGTAACTTCAGTATTATTTCTTTGTTTTTGTTTTAGCACTGTTTCTGAAATCACATCACAAATATACGAGGGGCATTCAGAAAGTAATGCACCACATCGTTTTCCTCAGCTAATAATGAAGATAGAAGCATGAAATTTTGCACACTTCAAATATGGCATGTAGTAATTGTGTGCACCAAATTGCACCGCAACCGGCCAAATAATACGGCTGCCCTAAACCGTTGAAATGGAGCGTGTTAGCAACTTGCGTTATAAATAGCGAATTGTAATGGAATTTCTCGTTGCAGAGAAGGAAACTGTTGTGAATATTCACAAGCGTCTATATGATGTGTATGGAAGTTTTGCAGTCGACAGGAGTACAGTCAGTCGCTGGGTTCAGAGAATCAAAGAATCAGGAAGTGGAGATACGGAGCTGCTTGATCGGCCGCGCTGTGGACGCCCTGCCACAGCCACCAACGCAGAAATGTTGAAATGCGCTGAGGGCATTATTCTTACTGATAGGCGAATCACTACTCAACAATTGGCATTACAGCTGTCAGTCAGCATTTGTAGTGCAAATGCAGTTATAAGAACTCTCGGATTTTCTAAGGTTTGCGCAAGATGGGTTCCTCGAAGTCTCACAAATGACCACCGATTGCAAAGGAAAGCAATTTCTTCTGAATTGTTGGGGCGTTTCAATGCTGATGGAGAGAACTTTTTGGCTAAGATCGTTAAAGGTGACGAAACCTGGGCACATCATTTTGAACCGGAGACAAAAAGACAGTCGATGGAGTAGCATCATCCACAATCACCAAGAAGAAAGAAATTCAAGACAATTCCTTCAGCTGGAAAGGTCATGATAACTGTCTTTTGGGACATTGAAGGTGTGATTCTTGTGGACGTTATGCCAAGAGGAGAGACAATCAATTCGCAAGCTTACATTAAGACATTGAAAAAACTCAATCAACGTTTTCGCAGAGTTCGGCCGCACAAGAATCCAGCAGACCTGCTTCTCCTTCACGACAATGCGCGCCCTCACACAAGTCTGGCAACACGGGAAGCAATCACCAAATTGGGTTGGACTGTACTACCCCATCCACCCTATAGTCCCAATTTGGCACCCTCTGAGTTTCATCTATTTGGTCCACTTAAAGATGCACCCCGTGGGACAAGGTTTGAAGATGATGAAGGAGTGATTCATGCAGCGAAGAAATGGCTACATGATCAAGACAAAATCTGGTACGGGCTAGGAATACATGCACTTGTTTCGCGCTGGCATAAAGCCGTACAAGTTGATGGGGATTATGTTGAATAATACCGATGTTTACATGAGATCAACACCCACAGCCGCATGTGAGATTGATGCCAATATAGAGAAGCTGGATATCAGGCGTAAAAGAGCATTGACTGAAGCTGTAGAAAGATACAGGAGACAAGAGAAAGACCACCCAAACAAAGTACTTATTGACACTTGGAAACAAACACGAAGACTGAAACAACTATCTCTCCTGGACATAGCCAAAGAGGAAAATGATAAACACCATCTCCCGCAAGAGAGAGAATTGGAAAACAAATACTTTGGACCACCCCCTTGGGAAAACTTCCATCAACCAACTGTCAAAACACAACTGATAGATGAAACGGCCAACAAGGAAACACTACCGACAATCTTGAAGACGTGTGCCTTGGAGACCATAAACAGCTACCCAACGTCAGCAATACAGGCCTACACAGATGGTTCAGCTTTCAAGACCACTTCTTTTGCAGGATACGGCGTCTGCATATGGTACCTGGATGGATCCTCTTATGAGTTCTGCGACTCCTGTGGTGAGAATTGTTCAAATTATGAAGCGGAGGCTGAGGCCATCAAGACAGCCATTGAATTACTACACCAACAGTTTGACTTTATGGAACGAAAGCCATCAGATATAGTGATCTTCAGTGACTCCATGTCTGTTCTGGAAGCATTTAAACAGACTCCATATGAAAACAAAGACATTTTTCTTATAGGAAGAGCGGTTCACAACTTGATCACAGCCTACTCCATCAGTGTAACCCTACAGTGGATCCCTGGACACAGTGATCTAACTGGAAATGAGACAGCTGATAGACTTGCAAAAGCAGGAGCCTCTAAACAACAAAAGGACAGACCCTGCAGCATGAGAACAGTCAAACAGATTCTCAGAAACAACACAAGGGAAATCTGGCTGAACAGATGGGCGAACGGGCCGACTGGCCGAAATGTCTTTAATGAAATGACCTGCCCAAAAGACAACGACAACATAAACAGACTCAGCAGGAGAAATCAAAGTCTTATCTTTCAGTTCCGAACAGGACACGCCAGAGTCAATAGCCATCTAAACCGTATCAACCCTCAGCACCTACCCATGTGTAGACACTGCTCTCATCCCTATGAAACAACCAGACACCTCCTCATGGAGTGTCTATCACTCACAAACGCTAGGAAAAAAACTTTTACAGACACCTCTGACAGTCACCAACTCACTATATGGAACGTTAAAACAACTGCAGAAAACCTGCACTTTTTTAAGAATGGCATTGGGCTGCCAAGAGTAGATATGCTCAGCAGCTATGGGATATCGACAACAACAACAACAACAACAACATGACATATCCATGTATATTGTGTATAAATTTCATGCTTTTTGAATAAACAGTTCCTGAGAAAAACGATGTAGTGCATTACTTTCTGAACGCCCCTCGTATTTATCCAAATTTTTTTTCTGTCTCTTTTACTGTTTGTCTACCGCTTCTATCTGTCATTACACTGCTTTCTTTTATAGGCGTCAAATATGTGTTCATTTTAAAACTTACCAATTCATGTCTGTTTTTTTTTTTTTTTTACAGTCCGGATAGTTAGAAGTCGCTGGGCACATCTAAAATATTTCTACTTATCCAGATGGACATTTTCATCAGAATAGAAGTTTACGGAAGCTTGGTCGTTTATTAGCCTGTTATCGCCGGTTCCTCAAAAAATTACGTCCGACTACGTAGTACTGTGACTTAGGCGACGAAGGCAGAACTTACGCGAGTCCAAATTTGAGCTGGGACAGACAAAAATTACTTTGACTTATCTGAAAATTATATTTCTCAGAATTAGACTAAACCGGAGTTGGTTTAAAAAAAAAGATTTTTTAAAAACAAAGCCACAGAAGACATTTTTCCGGGACATTCCGAAATACTTCTACTTAAGCGAAATTCGATTTAAAGCGAGTTCAGTTTTAAGTGGACTGCACTGTATATTTGTTCTTATTTATCTATATTTTGTTCTTATTTATCTATAGTTTGTTCTTATTTATCTATTTTTTGTGTTCTTATTTATCTTTATTTTGTTCTTATTTATCTATATTTTGTTCTTATTTATCTATAGTTTGTTCTTATTTATCTATATTTTGTTCTTATTTATCTATAGCTTGTTCTTATTTATCTATAGTTTGTTCTTATTTATCTATATTTTGTTCTTATTTATCTATAGTTTGTTCTTATTTATCTATATTTTGTTCTTATTTATCTATAGTTTGTTCTTAGTTATCTACATTTTGTTCTTATTTGTGATCGGGCCGAAAAGACGCCCCCTTCATGTTCAAGGCATATTTATCGCCCATATATTTTCGATGTGCGCGCAGCACGCTGGGATGTGAAAAGTCTGACGAAATAGAAGATATATTATTAGGCCATAATAAAGCCTACAAATTAGTTGTGTATATCTGTGTTTTTGCTCTAGAAATAGTTGTGTATATTTGTGTTTTCATGCCTTCTAGAGCAATAATCGCGAGTGTTACTTAAGTGGCCAAATTAATACGCGCAGCGCACTAAAGTCGAGTGATCAGCCTAGTGCCTATATAAAGAATGCGATAGCCAGCAGCGGGCCTTTTTAAGTATCAGTCCAGACAAGAGAAAACGAAACGAGGCGCCCTGTGTGGGTAGCAGAAGAACAAAGACATGACACATTATCAATCGAGAAAAGGCTGGGTGTTTGTTTGGTGTTTGGTTTATTTGTTTAATGGTTGCTTCGTGTGTTTAAATGTCACTGATAGGGTTGTAGAAATAAATACAGCCCCTGCCTCAAGAATCAGAGTTTTATTGTTGAATCGGGTCGGTTGCGAGTGTGAAAAGAGAGTGATCACAAATCACAACATCATCATTATCTTCTCGCCCACCCTATCACAATTGGCCTCGTCGACAGGATAGGCAGACAGTGACACCGAGCAAACAGCAAACGAGCAAATATTGTATTGTAAACAACCAGCAGTGCTGTCTTGCAGCAAGATGGCTAATGCGAATATGAAGGTAGTATACGTGAAGGTGCCGGAGGTAAGGCTATTTGGTGGAAAGGCAAATCCCACTTGGCAAGAGTTTGTGGAAGATGTAGAGGCCGTGTGGAAGATGGCGCAGCGTCATGAGCGCGGTTCTGTATTGTTAGAACTGTAGATAGTTCGCACGACTAATTCGTAAAAGGGACTGAGCGGTGGTGAACTGCGAAGTCCCGTGACTGTTTAGGCGGGAGTTTTTGTGACCGCTGGCAGTCGGGTTCTGGCGTTGACAGAGTGAAGTCAACGAAGGTGTTTTTCTAAGTGTTGTCCCGACCAGTGTTCGGTGAAAATGGTAGCGTGTTTTTCAATGTGTGTCTCGATGGAGACTTTTTGAACAGGCCTGTATCTGAATACTTTTCCTGCACATGTAGTCTTCCATGTGTTAGGTTATTTTGAAGGTATGTACTTTGATATTTATGACTGCAGTGGATGCAGCTTATGAGAGTTTGCACTGTGCACGTTCGATGAGAAGTGCACCACTATTTATTGTGAGCTCTAAGAGATAGCGCTGATGATGATTATACTGCCGTGGAGCAGCTTTATGTGAAGATAGACGTTGGTGCATGTTCTATGAGGAGTGCACCAAAAGTGCTATAGAGAGTCCGAGATTTGAAGGACATTGCTTTGAAGGCCAGGATTAAAGGCCAGGATTTCGTACAGGCCGCATTTGAATTAACTGCAGTAAGATGTTTATGGAACTATTAAGGCCAGGATTTTGTACAGGCCGCATTTGAATTAACTGCAGTAAAATGTTTATGGAACTATCTATGATTAGGCCTTGGATATATATATATATATATATATATATATATATATATATATAATATATATATATATATATATAGCTGACGATGATTATTCAACTGCCGGGGAGCAGCCTTGGTGGAGAAGGGGAGGACGGAGTCCTTTGAAGAAAATCGTGATGGTCATCTTCAATGGAGAAGGACAACATTATAATATAAGGATATGAACCCATATTTATTAATAGGCCTTCGCGGAGAGAGCTGATCTCAGACGATTATTCAACTACCACTGAACTTCGCGGCGGTAACAGTGGTGGTTTTCAGTAGAGTTGGAATTTGGAACCCGCAAAATTCGCGTTGAAAGGATAAGATTACAAGGAGGCTGTGTTCAAGCATAATATTCAGAACGTAACGTTCACCTATTCATTTATTATGGCTCCGTGTGGGCGTATACATACATATAAAATAGACTTAGGAATGTCAGCTAGCATTTGTTGATGAACAGCATACCTTTGCGGCGTAAGGCTCATGATTTCATGTGGTAAGATTGTTTCTACCAGACCTTGACCTGTATTTAAAGTGCCCTGTGTGTGGCGTATGCACTATCAAGTTCTCTCAGCTGTGACAGTAGTTAGCCTTGTGTGGGCGGAGCTTCGATTGAGAATTCAGGTCAGCTTTAACGGTGTTATTTCGTCCTCTATGCCTACGGACTAGTATTCATATGACAATAGCAAAGAGTGGACCAGTGTCAAGTTAGGAACAGATGATTATGACACATTATTCCAGCCTAAATGAATCGGCAGTAAAACATTTCAAGCCTGTATTGACACCTGCATTGCTTACAGACAGTTTGGTGTCGCTGGTAACCTTTGATCGGTAACACGGTGAAGTGTCTAAAAATACATGCTTTTTGGTGACATATTTGCAGCAGTCAAGTTTCCTATTTCCTGCTTTATCAAGTACCAGAGGTGACAGTTGACGACGAGTCCAGTGCTGTTCCAGTAACTTTCAACAAGGGAGTGTGCTTATGGTGTGTTGTCTGATACTCATCAATGGTAACAGAGAAAGAACAAGACCGTTTTCTACTTACAAGATAAGTGATTTTATGTTTGAAAACTGTGTCTCTGTATGATGTTATCAAGCCTTCCAATATTATTATGTTTGCTATTGAGTATTTCATGTTAATAGCGTATTGTCATGAGATTTAATGCATAATTGATTGATGGCTATGTAACATAATCTTATAAGAATTATAAGTGGGCTATAAATTTAGTACACTCGGTGATTGAATCACAATGGATTGTGATATGCATCCAGGCGATATGACGCCGGTGTTGAATTATTTATATGAACAAGGTAAATATGATAAATTACGAGGCCCAGCACTTGAGAAATACATTCTGGATTTGCACATAATCAAGGCAAAATTAGTAATCTCAAGCAGGAGATTGAAAATAAGAGAGAAATGTATGAGAAGTTGAAGATTGATAGCAATGTAAGTGAGAAGAAGTATATAGATATGCTTCATGATGTGTTGGATGAGAACAATATTCTCAGTCACCAACTGAAAGAAAAGAATAATGTATCTTCCGAGAAGATTAATGAGTTGAAGCAACAAGCTGCTAAAGTTGATGGACTTCAGGCTCAGGTAGCCCTACTTCAGCCACAGATAGAAGAGGTGCAAAAGAAGAGATTAATAAAATTAGAACCACAGAGGAGAACAAATAAGGAAAATGATGATAAGCAGAGGTTAGAAGAGTTAACGGTGCAGAGAAAGAAAATGGTTAAGATTGAGAAGTTACTTACAGAAGAAAGATGTAAAGTTATGACATGTAATAACTTAAATAAGAAACTAAACCAAGAGATTACTGAATTGAGTACAAGGGTCAATGGTTTAGTGGATGTTTTAGCGAATTCGAAAATGGAACATGATGGACTTAAATCTCGGCGTGGCAGATATAATTTCCCACGTACGAAAGACGCTACGTTGAATATTAATGGCTATTGGCGTCAGACCAGCAAAGATACTTCATGTGTAATATCTAATTCTGGTAATAAAGATAACAAAAATAAAGGTGGTAACCAAAAGGATTCGATCAGTTCTACTGCTTGTCATACCAAATATAGACAGTATGATACAGCAGATAAGCATGTTAACACAAAAAAGAATAACAACAGTTCTGGTAAAAGAGATAACCATAATGTTAGACAGTACCAGGGAAGCCCATTAAATGGTAGTTTTTCCAGACAGTCTAACAGATCTCAAAAGATTGATTCTGAAGAGTTGAGAAATTATGGTAGGAATAGTTACATTAAAGATTACAAACTTGGTAATAATTATTCTAGGAGTCAACAAGATTCATTTACTAGATACTTCTATCCTAGAAGATATGTTAAGCATAACAATGCTAACTGCAGTTCTAGGCAGAACAAATGGAATGATAAGGGGAATGGTAATAGAGTTAATGACACTCAAAATATTACTACACTTAACCAGGTTAACTGTGTGCAACAAAATCCCAAATTCATTTGTAGTAAATAAAGTAACAGTAACTATTGATGTCCCAAGTACTACTACTGTTATGTTTTTTGGTTTACGAGAGAGAATCTCGTTGTTGTGAGTATAACTTTATTTCAGCCTACTACTGGTGTGATGACCGTCATTTTCGGTCAGGTTGACCCAAGCATCCCGGGTCGTATACTATGTGTGAACGAAGAGTTGGTGACATCATATGAAGACCAGAGGTTTTCATAACCACGGGTATAGGTAATTGTGCGTTTAACCTATCCGTTTTTCAGGATAATCTTACAGTTTATTAAAATGAAGATTTTCATTTGTATTTTTTCAAACAGTAGCAGCTGTGCGATAAAGGTCAGCGTGCCTGTTTTTTCCTTTACCTGTGACAGAAATGTTTGTTACCCTACAACCGTGTGTGCATTCAAGCGTAACCCAGCCAGTTTGTTGACCTTGTATTATTCGATGTCATCCCGTGCGGTACAGAATACTACACTGGAGTTGTGACCTATTTATTTTTTTTTTCAGAAATTGATTCAAGATTGTTACAATGTTTCTTATACTTGATTTTTTTTTTTGGATCATGTATTATTGTATAGTATAATATGATTGTATTGTATAATGTTTCATTGGATATTGTGTATGTCCATATTTATGCATTATTTGTACTCTATCTTGTTATTTACATAATTGTATTGTTGATAAACATTGTACGTATTATTATTGTAATGAATTGTAACATTTCATTTGGTATTGACGTGTCTTTGATTGTTAATTTTTTGTTGTTGATGAAATTATGGATTTTTGTATTTTCATACACTAGTCTGAAGACTATTTCATTTTCTCATATTGTATTTGACCATATGTGCTTTGTTGTCAAGTTTGGAGCTATAATAGCTGTTACATCAAAACATTGATATGATTTTGCAGGACTAATTGATAAAATGTTTTTTACATAATGAGATTGTCAGCCCTAAGCACAAACTCATTGGTTATGAATATGCGTTAGTCGCTTTCAGAGAATTTTTTGGTTACTAAATTTATTTTTTCTTTTTCGTATCTGACTACATGTTTAGTTAATATATTACCTTATACAAAGGTTATATGAAGAAATTGTTGTGTTGTGAAATGTTATTTTGGAACTAAATTATAACATGTAGAATTGTCAGGGATAGCAGATACTATTATTTGTTTGAAAAATTTAGTAGTCTGACTTAAACACTTTTTCATGTGAAATAATGTTATGTTTATATGTACAAGTTGGTATGATGTTAATAGTGTGGTTTTATAGGTGCTCAGTTGTGTTTACTTAGAGATGTGAATATTTTTTTTTTATGTCACACATTTTGTTAAAAGCTCGTTTCACTTTTGATTTATTAATTAGTGGTTGAAACTTGAAAAAATTTAAAATACTATTTTTATTTAACTTAGCTTTAAGAAACTTTTTTGGATTGTAATTTTGTAACAAATTTATTTGTTTTTCTTTGTGAAAGTATTGTATTTTTTATGTGTCCAGTGCTTAATATATTGATATGTCCACATTTAAAAAAAAAAAAAAGAGAGAAAAAGATAATAATTTTTTTTTTCTTTTGAGATTGTGATATTTGTGTTTTTACAAATCACACTTTTTTGTGTGTGATGCCTGTGATATTTCATTTTAGTTACGAATAAGTGTTGTAATTTGGTTAAATTATTTATTATGCATTATCTAGTTATATCCTTCGTTAGTGTTTAGTATATATATATATATATATATATATATATATATATATATATATATATATATATATATATATATATATATATATATATATATATATATATATATATACTATGTTTTTCTGTTCGATGATTTTCTGTCATGATTGTATTTGTTTACAATACAATGTTTGTTTAGATAGTTATTAGGATGTATTACTACTTATTCTATACATTCATTTCTTGAATTTTCTTCTTTCTTTTCGGGTGATTCTTCGTTTCACTTCATTTCTTTTGTAGCAGTTTATACTTTCGTGATGCTTCTATGTTTCATCTAAATGTCACTTAATTCTATTTGCATATCGTTTACTTCTTACACTTCGTATACTTCCTTCCTTAGGATTGTTATGTTGATTATATGGTTTGGTATGAGGTAGTTTTTATGTCGGTTTTATCTAGTTGAATGTAAGGATTTGATTTACTTGATTGTTATCAAATGGGATTATTGATCTTTGTTACTATATTGATTTCATTGTTGATTTTTGATGTTGATCATGATTCTTTTGCTTGATCTTGTCTGTTACTTTCTAGTTATTGTATACTACTTCGTCTACAGTGAACATACGTTAACTTTGTTTCAAACTGTTTACTTAGTGTACTTAGCAGATTATTGTGTATAATGTGTTTTAGTGTACACTTGCTTTTTTTTTGTCGATGTATTATTATAACCTTAACATAAGCTAATTTTTGTATGAGTATTTTAGAGTTTAGCTGACCCCTCATTTTTCATTGATGTAGTTTTTGTTAAAAAATGATGAATCATTTTTTCTCCGGGGGTGGTGGTAAGATGTTAAGGTTAAAAAGGGAGGTGATACTTTGTATATGGGTTGGTCACAGTAAATTAAGGGTTACATCACTTGAAGACTTGATTAACGGTAAAATTGGGTGAACAAATATATGATAGAGGTCATAGGGTACAGATAGCGTCATGAGCGCGGTTCTGTATTGTTAGAACTGTAGATAGTTCGCACGACTAATTCGTAAAAGGGACTGAGCGGTGGTGAACTGCGAAGTCCCGTGACTGTTTAGGCGGGAGTTTTTGTGACCGCTGGCAGTCGGGTTCTGGCGTTGACAGAGTGAAGTCAACGAAGGTGTTTTTCTAAGTGTTGTCCCGACCAGTGTTCGGTGAATATGGTAGCGTGTTTTTCAATGTGTGTCTCGATGGAGACTTTTTGAACAGGCCTGTATCTGAATACTTTTCCTGCACATGTAGTCTTCCATGTGTTAGGTTATTTTGAAGGTATGTACTTTGATATTTATGACTGCAGTGGATGCAGCTTATGAGAGTTTGCACTGTGCACGTTCGATGAGAAGTGCACCACTATTTATTGTGAGCTCTAAGAGATAGCGCTGATGATGATTATACTGCCGTGGAGCAGCTTTATGTGAAGATAGACGTTGGTGCATGTTCTATGAGGAGTGCACCAAAAGTGCTATAGAGAGTCCGAGATTTGAAGGACATTGCTTTGAAGGCCAGGATTGAAGGCCAGGATTTCGTACAGGCCGCATTTGAATTAACTGCAGTAAGATGTTTATGGAACTATTAAGGCCAGGATTTTGTACAGGCCGCATTTGAATTAACTGCAGTAAAATGTTTATGGAACTATCTATGATTAGGCCTTGGATATATCTGAAGCTCACAATAAAGAGGAGGCACTCAGAGCAGAATTATCCCTCCTAAAGTCCCAGATAGCACTGATGTCAGAGACCAGTTTGCCAGTACAAGAGGAGGTGCAAAGAGAGAAAGAACCAGGCCAACCGCGAGAACAGCCAAAGCATGACGAGGTGGTGCGTGTTCTTGTATGTGAGAGTCAGGCTGTTGTCAACGAAAGCAGTGAGCTGACAGTACCAACAAACGCAGTTGCACCGACAAGGCGAAAAGGGGTTTGCAAGTGGTACAGTGTCCACAGGGGATGGGGGTTTATCACGCCAGATGATGGAGGTATTGATTTATTCATACATCAGACCAAGATCTTCAGAAAGGGATTCAGGAGTCTGGCGAGAAATGAGAGAGTGGAATTTGACAGCAAACCATATCTGTCCAGGGCATGGAAGCAGTCTATGTGTGCGGCATTGGCGGTCAAGAATGCAAAGGAAGTAGGAGACAACCCATGGCACAGAGAAAGCCTACCCGGTTGAGGTGCTGTAATTGTGGTGAGTTATCAGGCCACATGGCAGCCAAATGCCCTCAAGGTCCTCTTCCAAAACGATGTTTTAGATGCAAGTCTACAGAACACTTGATAGCCGCCTGTACCTCAAGGAGCTCTTTCCCGAGACGTACTGCCACAACCAGGTTGCCTACAGTATGTAAACCAAGAGATGGCCGTGACAACTGTCACCCTAAGGGAACCGAGAAAATTGGTCGTCGTCTAGTGGAGGAAACCCGTCCTAAGCAGATAGGAGGGGGCGCACATCAAGGTTCAGAAGAGGAAACTCATCTAAAGCAGATTGTGGGGAACGTAAGCCACCGTCCACACAAAATGAGTGTAAAACACGTCAAGAGCGATCCCCTACAAAGTCGACAGCTGCATGCACTGACAGGCAGATGTCACGAGCCGGCAGCGACGCGGCACAGGTGAGCGAGTCTTCTAGACCACAGCGGCTGACAGCCCAACAACGGACAACGAGGGACATGTTGACCAAGAGTGTCCCCAGCCGGGTTGTACCTATTCCAGAAGCTCAGCCCAAAGCATCGCCGCTCAGAAAGAGTCATGCGCAGCACCAACGATCTGAGAGGTTACAATTGAAGCGCCAGAGATAGTGATGTTGTCGGGACGACAACAAAATCAGGAGGGAGATATGTGATGGGGCCGTAAAGACGCCCCTTTCATGTTCAAGGCATATTTATTGCCCATATATTTTCGATGTGCGCGCAGCACGCTGGGATGTGAAAAGTCTGACGAAATAGAAGATATGTTATTAGGCCATAATAAAGCCTACAAATTAGTTGTGTATATCTGTGTTTTTGCTCTAGAAATAGTTGTGTATATTTGTGTTTTCATGCCTTCTAGAGCAATAATCGCGAGTGTTACTTAAGTGGCCAAATTAATACGCGCAGCGCACTAAAGTCGAGTGATTAGCCTAGTGCCTATATAAAGAATGCGATAGCCAGCAGCGGGCCTTTTTAAGTATCAGTCCAGACAAGAGAAAACGAAACGAGGCGCCCTGTGTGGGTAGCAGAAGAACAAAGACATGACACATTATCAATCGAGCATAGGCTGGGTGTTTGTTTGGTGTTTGGTTTGTTGGTTTATTTGTTTAATGGTTGCTTCGTGTGTTTAAATGTCACTGATAGGGTTGTAGAAATAAATACAGCCCCTGCCTCAAGAATCAGAGTTTTATTGTTGAATCGGGTCGGTTGCGAGTGTGAAAAGAGAGTGATCACATATCACAACATCATCATCATCTTCTCGCCCACCCTATCACATATTTATCTATAGTTTGTTCTTATTTATCTATAGTTTGTTCTTATTTATCTATTTTTTTGTTCTTATTTATCTATATTTTGTTCTTATTTATCTTTATTTCTCCTTAACCAAAAAAAAAAAAAAATTGACATGGACACATATAGAAGTAGCTCCATAGCAGATACTGCCGTGCGGGAGTGAAGTGTTCGAGCCTTCACTTTACTAGGTCAATATTCGATAGGTTGGGTAACTGGTTCCCTTCCTCGTTGCCTTTCCCTTCCCTAACACAGGAACACACTCAGGTACCCATTTACAGCTGGGTAGACTACAGCATGACGCCACCGTGTTTTAATTCCAGTACATTTGCCGCAAGAGATCAGTACTCTAACCAATCTACCAATCGAACGATGGCCAGCACTCTAAACACTCTGCCAATCGAACGCTCGCCCACACATGGTCACTTGAAGAGAAAAAAAAGAGAATGTGACTGTTATGAGTAAAATCATAACAGGCTTTATCGCACTCGACATGTTTTGTATACATACTTCCTTATTGATATGCGTTGCCCGACTACTCCGGAAGTACGTCACATAGTTTGCTAATATTGGGCAGACGATTCTTTGCCGGTTCTACGTGGCAGATTTGAGCTAGGAGTCGTCCTCTTTTGATGTGTATTCACTGTGTGTGAAAGACGTGTTTTTGACGAGCTCCAGAAATTGTACTCTTGTGATAGAGTCTTTGTGAAATTATATCAGCTAGGTCGTCCTACAGTATGGAGTCTATGCTTGATAATATGTAATTGGACAAGCGAATGTTGAATGGAATGAAGTGAGTGTGGAACTATTATATTAAAGATTTCAGCAATATGTATCCGACATCTTGTCCTTAGTCTACGTGACGATAGATGTGTTTCATGGACTGGCTAGTGAATGCCATTGATTATTATATGGATGCAATTATATAAGGAGCTTTGTACTGTAATAAAATTGAATATTGTTCTTTGCGTTAAACTGGCATTATGAAGTTTCCTGACTGTTGAAGACTACTCACACATTTTATAAGGCTGTTAAAAAGTTGGACTATTAGGCCTGTTATAGAAGTATACCCTAGACAGGCTGGACGCAAATGTCCAGCTACTTGATGACTTTAAAGAACTCGGAGGAGGGAAGAAGTTAGACCAGACTAACTAACCAAATATATTTCCCCTCTACAGTGACAGCACTGCAAGACAGTCATTGACCTTGAATCTCCAGGGTAAGAGATATAGGGGAAAGTAAAAACACATTGAGAAGAGAACTAGGGACATTCTAAAAGGGATAAAGACATACAAAGCCCGTGCACGGATGGTACAGGACCATGAAGCTTGGGGTGTACTTGTTAAAAGCCTGAGCTCTAGGGAAAGATGATTGAATGAATGAATAAAATATGATCACATGATCACACATTTAGGTATATACTTGGTCCATAAGATCCATTTCTGTCTAAATTACGTCATCAAACAGTACAAGCAAACGCAATGACGGAATCACTCTCACCTGTTTTCTTCCCTCGGTTGCTCCTCGAACAAGTAATATATACCTCGTAATAATATCAAAAGACTGTACACAGACAGACAAAGAGACAGACAGCCACCGAAAAGGACAAGATTGATCGATTTGGATTTGGCGCGTGTGCAAACGTCTCTGGTGTGGCACAACAAACATGTGGAATGCGCAAAGTGTCAAAGATAGACATCTGATGCTTTTGTTCCCCGCTGCTCTGAGAGAGATAAGATTTACTCATTAAACAAATTAAAATGTCGCAATAGGTATGAATGATTCCTGTCATCCAAACTCGGATAAATATTTCTGGTTCAGACTGAAAAACGCAGACAAAGTTTGTTTTCTTCCCCTGCAAGTAATATAACTCGTTCACATTTTTTCCTCTCGTTTAGACGTCTGGCTTAAGTTAGATCATATCCGGATTATTGATCTAAGTTTTTATTACTCTCCATCTCTATGTCTCTCTGTCTCTCTCGCTCTCCTTCTCTCTTATTACATTCTTTATACTTAAATGTAATTATGATATATATGTTATAAATGTATGCTTTTATACTACCTTTATAATGATGCATGCCTGTAAATTAATGCTTAAAGTACATATGACAATGAAAGGACACAGTATGTAAGATGAGAGACACAGGAAGGGCAGAATGTTAAACGGGCCTGCGTGGCCAGTTCTTAGCCCTTTGAGAATAAAGTTCGTTCGTTCTCTCTCTCTCTCTCTCTCTCTCTCCCTCTCTCTCTCTGTGAATTGGTTGGTTTGTGCAGTCTTGATTATAAACAAGTAATGGTTCATCTAAATAATGTACACTGAAATCGTGAAGTTATGCAGAAGTTTTTTTTTCCTTAATTTATGAGTACGCATACCCGTCAAAACAACGTTATTTTGTGGGGGAGGTGAGGAGAATTAAAGCAAACATCTCAAACTTTCAGCATCTGCGACAGACTTGGAAGACTAAGAAGTTAGATTAGATAAACAGAATGTAATTTGACTAATTACTAAACAGCTATATAATCAGAACATTTTTTGTTAATGTTTATTATCTTTAATGTTTTTTGCCTTGATAATCTGTGTCCAGAATATATATTCTAAGGGTGTCTGGGTTCCTTCTTCGCGTGAGTGCCCCATAAATTTTACCATGAGCAAAGACTGCTTCTGTTAGGTAAACACCTCAATGATCATATGAATGAGCCTGTGCTTTGTTGATTGTCATGGCAAACGCTAAAATCACAGGAAATCGATGGAGTCTCAAGGTAACATGAAGGTTGATATCACTTGACTATAAACTGATGCGTGGAATCACTTGACTCTAAACTGATTAATGGAATGAAAACTCGTCCACCTTAAAAACTGTCTGTGATAACTTGTATTTTTTCGTATTAAAAAAAAATAGTCCTTAGTTTTAACAGAATGCAACAGTTAACAAAATAAGATATGAAAAGTATTGGACGGCTCTTTTATTGTGAAAATAAATGATTATTAAGCGTCTGTCATTTGTTGACGAATTACTTGCGATGAGTTCTGTGAAATCCAAATAAAATATATTACTAGCCTCTATATGGGATGGTTCTAATGAATGTACAAGATACATTTCACCAAGAGCACAATGCAATGCTAGCCTTTTCCGTATTTTCCAGAAAATCTGATGCGATTGTTTCTTCCCTTTGAAACGCTGACTTCAGACTTTCATACAAAGCAAATTATAAATGTGATGGCTGTTCTTGCTCGTGTCACATCTGAGCAGAACTCTACCTACTAAAGTCCCTATTTATGTTTCTTCTTCTTTTCTTTTCAATCCTGGTGGAGCACATGCCTCATTTGGTGCTGTCCAATCCTTCTTTTGCTCGGCACTCTTTACCCGCTTTTTCTATGTTTTCCTTATAAATCGTATTTCCTCTCTCGGTTCTCTTCTCTGCGCGGTTTAGATCTTCCCATTTTTCTTCAAACCTCTGTGTGTTCCAGAATAAACAATGTAACGTCATGCTTGTCACTGTTTTACTCAATGTCGACCAACCTAAGATGCCATGTCCATGTTGTTCCCGGGAGTCTGTGACGAGACAGAGAAATAATGAACTACTGCTCTATGCTCCATAAAGGGTGAAAAGTAAATAATAATGATCAACCTATCGACTTCCAGTCTTTTCTTGACATTTTCTTCAGTAACATCTACCTGGTTCTCTCCCTTTACTTTATACTGGAAATCTAGTCATCATATTTTAAGAAAATGAGAACTGTTGGGGTGAACCAAAAATTGAAAGTCTTACCAAGACAAAAGACAAAGAACTCGCCTACGTTAACACAAAATTGTCTTCATCAGTGACAAACAAGCAAATACAATAGAGAAAAGAAAGTAAGAACTAACCTAAATGCATTTAAAAAAAATTAAACATACAAAAATGATAGAACCGTCTCTGTCATGCACATGCGCAGGATGGTTGCAGACCGTAAATTCTTGGTTACGTTACGTGTTGACATTGACTTAACGTAACTGTTCAAACATAGCTCCGAGGTGAAGTATGGATACTCTGTTGGCAGATGGGCGGGCAGATACAGAATTGATTGAAAACGTCTGACAGACAGAGAGAGATACTTTATCTATAGACGGACTGATAGTTCTAGATACAGACTGAGAGAGATACTTTATCTATAGACGGACTGATAGTTCTAGATACAGATAGAGAGACAGATGTACTTCGTGATTATATAGATTGTTATGAAAGCCCGAGAAAACAAATGTATAAGAAGTAGCGACAGAAAAAGAGAGAAAAGAGAAGACAGAATGAACAACATGCACACACAATTTGGTTTGGCTACAATAAATGAAGCTCAGAAACAAAAGGTTTACAGCAAAAAGATGGTGTTAGAGATAATACGTGAAGAGGAAAGATTAGATATAATTTTTCACTTCCATGCAGCCACCCGCTAATTCGCTGAAGTTACTCCTCGTGTTCCCGACGGCCAGTGCTGTACCGAGGTAGCTTACCTACCAACAGGGTCTTCGAAACCGGATATGTTAAAAGGTAGGAACTAGACTTAAATGAAATGCTACCTAAGGCTGACTGAGGACAGGTACTGGCTAAGGAAAGCTAACCTGAGAAACATGTCTGTTTAAAAATCGCATGCTCTAAGCTACGGGCCTGGTGAAATAAAGGTAAAGGTTCCAGATCAGATACTGCCGTAGGGCAGTAAAGTGTTAGTGATGTCAATGTAACTAGGTCTCAGCTGTATGAGCTGGGATGATGGGTTCCCTTCCTTGCTGCCTGTGTTCCATTTGACTTCCTTAACTCCAGAGTAAAATCTGTTGTTGTTGTTGATTTCGTCTACTATGATGCTGTAATACCTTTATAATTACGCGGACTGGAGCGAGATGTCATTGGTTTCGAACCTGGTAACTTCGTTTCAAGAAACAGACAGTCTCTCCACTCCGCCACTGGATGGGTCTCCTGACGAAATAGTGCAGCGTAACGCCTAAAGGAAAAACGAAAATGGTGGTGGTTTTTTTTTTGGGAGGGGGGGGGGGCGAGAATTGTAAGCATTCCTTTTGTTTGGTCGTCGTTAATTTTTCTTTGCACATAAAACCTTAAAACAAGACGTACTTTTACATAACATTTTTTTAAAATGATTTTTTTTTTCTTCCAAAGCTGGATGTGGCAACCAGAGTGTGGGGCCCGATAGGGTCAAATCTATTAAATCGGCTCAAGGCCGGCCCTGCAAGCACCCACACAAGCGCGTGTAATCTTAAGAATTGTTTCTTGCATGTAACAAATGCTGACTACTGGGGTAATTTAAAATTGTTAAGTCTCTTTGATTACTACTTATTGTGCGGATAGTTTCCGCTTCTCCAGTTTTGAATAAGGTGGACTTTTCATTAACAGATTTCGTAAGTTCAACGATAGAACAGTCTTGACTGGTCTTCAAACGGCGGGGGGGGGGGGGGGGGGGGGAGGGGTGAAGTAAATAGAATGGTTTTACGACGTATCATAGATAGTTCTCTCGTTATTATTTTTTTTTTTGTTAGAGTGCAGGAAATGGCGTTCCGTGGTCATCACAACCATCGAGGTTTAGGTTCCCAAAGTACAAATGACGGCTATTGTTTGGAACATACTAAGCTGTTCGCTGCAAAAAAGTTACGTTACTGGAACAACATATATTACAGGGCGATCGAATTGCAACACATATGAGTTCTAACGCCGAATGGATTAGCCTAGAGTCTGTCACAGTTAGTAGCTGAAATCAAAATAGGTAAATACTTTGCCGTAATTATTGACTGCAATTGATATCACTAGAAGGGTTCAATTTTTTTAACCTTACCATATGTAACAGTAGGAGCCGCCGTAGCATAGTAGTTAGTGCACTGGCTTCCTAGCGCAGTGGTCTGGTTCGATCCCCAGATGAGGTGGGATTTTTTAAGGCCACAAACGGCTCCTGGGTCGACCCAGCCCCAAATGGGTACCAGAGCAGCTCTGGGAAGGTTAATGCGGCCGGCGTGATGCTGACCACATCATCCCTAGTATGCCGACGGTCAAGATAATATGGGCCTAACACCATATTCCCAATATGCCTCAATGGGCGTGTAACGGGTTCCTTTACCTTTTTTTTTTATATGTAACAGTAAATGGTGGATCAGCGATGTACATAATTCAGCAAATATCTGGAGCAAGTGTTGCATTTTATTTTTTTTAAAATTCTTTATTCAACAATAAAAAACGGCTGTCAATAATGCTTTTCTTACGACCAGTTTTATGATTGAGCAAGCACCATGTCGGGTGAAGTATCAGGTCTCCAAATTAGGATGCAGGAAATTGGTGCCCTCACTGCGCTTTTTATGCACAGCTGCGCACATAATTTCAATTCGATTCCGATGGATGCATTAAACATATTGTGTGAAACGATATAATTATTGTGTTTTTAAGGTCAAAGTAAATGTGTATACGACAAACTTACTTACTTACTTACTCGTTCCTCTTCTACTCTAGAGTGTAAAGGTTTGCCAGAGAGAGAGAGAGAGAGAGAGAGAGAGAGAGAGAGAGAGAGAGAGAGAGCCATACAATTATATCGGCTGTCTACCTTCTCGCCTGGTTCCAATCTATTCCTCGGTCCGTCAGAGATTGTTATCCTCCCAGCGGACTATAGGTCGTCCTGGAGGTCTGGATCCCTGTCTCTTAGTTTCCCAAACTTGCCGTGGTAGCCGATCTTCTCCTATTCTGCAGGCATGGACAACCATTGTAGTTAGGACTGTTCATGTGCATAATGAAGTTAAAAGTATTTAATTAGCAATTTGAGGTTTCGGGTGGCGCCTTTTTTTTTTTATACGTTCGCTCCTCGATGTTAAAACCTTGTTGCACCACCAGGAATACATTCATATTTATGTAGGTCAGTAAGGTAAACATTTAAAAATTCGCTGCAGTCATAAGACAATGCTCCCTGATTTCTTTGTGATCAAACGGTGGATGATGATAACTCAACTTATTTGCAAAATTGTACGGCTCTTTCATAAAATGTCTATAAAACATATAATTGTGTTTGGTGTATTTTACCTGGTGTGACGGCACACCAGGCAGACACTCGTGGCACACAAGTGTGCCGCGGCACATCGGTTGCGGAACACTGTTCTACGGGATCCGTGTACATAACTTAAAAATTGAAATCTCATCTTTAAGGCATTTCCTCTCTACTTTCGGTAGCAGCGGCAGTCATTTTGGACCAGCCAGATCACGTGTACTTGTCCTTATTTTTCCTGCTTTTTTAAAACTTTGTTCTAACTTTCTTTCTATCTACTTTTGGTCGTCTGTCCCTGACGAAGGCCAACGTAGGTTTTTCTCGTCTTTTGTCTTGGTAAGACGCATTACTTTTTTTTCCCCTTCCTCTCCCACCTATGTAACCTTAAGTTTTTCTTTGTAATAAAACGTATTATTTGTACGTACAATTCTTAATTATGCGGTTATCTACGTTTTTTTTTCTTAGAAGGGGTCCTTAGCTTTCACCGGACGAGACCCTTAGCCTTCACTGAACAGCCTATGTATGCCTTCACTGAACAACCTATGGAGTCCTTAGCCTTCACTGGACAAGCTATGGAGTCCTTAGCTTTCACCGGACAGGACCCTTAGCCTTCACTGAACAACCTATGGCGTCCTTAGCCTTCACCAGACGGGACCCTTAGCCTTCACTGAACAGCCTATGTAGTCCTTAGCCTTCACTGAACAACATATGAAGTCCTTAGCCTTCACTACACAAGCTATAGGGTCCTTAGCCTTCACTGAACAACCTATGGAGCTCTTAGCTTTCATCGGACAGGACCCTTAGCCTTCACTGAACAACCTATGGAGTTCTTAGCTTTCATCGGACAGGACCCTTAGCCTTCACTGAACAACCTATGGGGTCCTTAGCCTTCACTGAACAACCTACGGGGTCCTTAGCCTTCATCGGACAACGAAGAGAGTCCATGACACACAAAAGGTTAAGAAACCCTGTTTTAATTGAACAAACAAGTAATGTATACCAAAGCTAAACAAATGAATAACCTAACACTGTCGAATCTATAAGCCAAATAACTACAATTATTAAATGAAAATACGTAAACATGAGTCACGTTCTAAAATATCTTGTTCGATTGATTCAATAGCCACAGATGAGGCTTTCAGATATAAAACTCGTATACCCTGAGGCTTATTAGGTTGATTATTTGAAATGTTTAGATCAGAAAGAAATTATTTTTGGGGATATTGTTCAAATTATGTGTTTTATATTTTTGGTTTCTAAAATTAGACACGCTCATGGCATTAACTTGCGAAAAAAACAACGGACTCTATTAGAAGCAATTTAAAAGGAAGACGCACAAGAAGACAAAGAACGCAATCAATAGATGGAAGTATAAGACAGAAATTGGTTTGTAAAACAGAAAAAGTTTCAGGTAAACGTAATTGTTGTTATTTTAATTGTTTTGCTATTATAACTAACGTCCAGAATATTATTACAGGAAATGTTGTTGTATTGCTGATATTTTTTAGTGATGATTTTATTGGTTATACAAATAACTTTCAACTTCAAGAACGAAACCAGAAAGGCATCATCATCATTTTCTTGTTGCGCCCCTTACGCAGCTTGCAGTCACCACATTAGATGGTCCCCTGGCAGGATGCCTGCACAAAGCAGTCACGTGCTCTTGTAACGGCTGCTCTGTAGCAATTTGTTTTACATGATGATGTTGTTAGCCTTATGAACAATCTTATATTAGTGGCCTGATACGACATGCCTGATGCAGCAGTAGTCTTATTTTTGAATATATAAATTAAAAAATAATATGGTATGAAATCAGTTTTACAAGTAAACGGTACACATGAGACAAGGGACGTTTCGGGTTTTACCCTTCGTCAGCCACAGTTACGAACAGTTGACAAGGACAAGAACTACATATAGGTACTACAAAGGTCTGTGATGATGAGGAAAACGTCAAATGAGCGATACAAGCAGATGAAACCACGATGATGAGCGAAACGATAACAGTAATAATGCAAGAAAATCGTGAAACCAGAAAGACATGTGGAAACAAGAAAGTAAATAATCAACGAAACGAAGACAGGAATGAACAACACTAGTAAAATGCGTAAAGAATCACTTAGCTGTGTCGAGGAAGGAAACATTCAAAATGACTGAAAAACTAAGGCGTCATGCGGAAGTGACGTGGGAGCTAGTGACGGCTAAGAACAGAAAATTGAGGAAACGAAACGAACCAAAGCAAAAACAAGGAGAGATAGGAAAATAACGACAGAAGCCACCAGAATTATGCAAAATGATGCTGGACCTTCATCCCAGCAGGAGCTAAGGCGCCCATTTAAAAAATGAGGCGATTCTCCAACGAAAAGCGAGTTCGGTCGTCGCCGATACATGAACGGAGGGCAGTGACATGAATGTCAGAATTACCTGAATGGTCAGAGCTGTTAAAGTGAAGGGCCACTGTGTTAAAGTCAGTTTGTTTTTTAAGCTAGGGATGTAAACTTGTATATACTATGGTCAAAGGGAGTTTACCGGTTGTAGTACTTTTTGGGACAGGTCAGATTTAGTTGTTATTTCCCTTGACTTGACATTTGTTCATTTAGGATTTTCTGTTCGAAGATTTTTCTAGAACAGTTTTCGAGAACGTTACAGACTGTTCTCGTGTGAGCTCAACTCACGGCTCACGATTATTCGCGCATGCGTGGACCGGGAGACTATCTCGTGACAGTCGGCCTGGGCGTTTTGAGCTGAGAAGGTGTTCAGCCATGTTTCTCTGACTGTGTGAACGGGGAATAGAGTCTTTTGTGTGATAGAAATGTTTGAGATTTCCCCTGATATATTTTCTGATATATTTCTGAGAGCCAAGGATATGGCGAATGTTTAAGTGTCTTATTTCTGGATGGCGGTGAAGGTAAAAGTACGTTTTAAGCTATTTTTGTAGCCAAGAACTTAGTGTTATGAGATTACAAGCCCAAGATGGTTGGCTCATATTGAGGTGGCTTACTCCCGGTGCGGAGAAGAGTTTACGAGAACATTGATATTATTATTAGCACTGTGATGCCCACAGTCTGCTGGAGTTTTAAGAGAACATTGATTGTATTATTAGTACTGTGATGCCCACAGTCTGCTGGAGTTTAAGAGAACATTGATATTATTATTAGCACAGTGATGCCCACAGTCTGCTAGAGTTTAAGAGAACATTGATATTATTATTAGCACTGTAATGCCCACAGTCTGCTGGAGTTTAAGAGAACATTGAAGTTTAAGAGAACATTGATATTATTATTAGCACTGTGATGCCCACAGTATGCTGGAGTTTAAGAGAACATTGATAGTATTATTAGCACTGTGATGCCCACAGTCTGCTAGAGTTTAAGAGAACATTGAAGTTTAAGAGAACATTGATATTATTATTAGCACTGTGACGCCCACGATCTGTTTGAAGGAATAGCGCTGATGTTATACAAAGGTTTTGGGACCATATATATACTAGCACTGCAATACCCGCAGTCCGCTTGGAAGAGTCTTTGTTGCATTGGATGCAGTGAACTAATGTTATCTACATGATATTGATGTGCTTGAACCTTGTCCTGTTGACAGTATATTTTTGATGTCAGCGTGTTCGTGCTGTAGTGTAATAAACCGTTGGAACTGTACCAGTTGTGTCAACATTTCCTGACTTGGATATGTGCGTTTTGGTGTGTGTAAACTGTGTTACTCTAGGACTACACGCATTCGCAAATATATATATATTTATAATAGTCGGCCATCAGTAAGCCCGACCATACTGACATTGACTTGTCACTACACACCACCACATAACAGCTACTACTTGCAACAGTTACCAACAACCATAGCAACATCCTGCAACACACTGGTAAATGTTTGCCATGATGGATGTAATTCAAGTGCTCACGAAACCTGTCTGCCAAACGTCTGCCAGTTTCACCAATGTAGGTCATGTCACACCTCTTGCAGATGATAGCATAAATCAGGTTTCTGGATTCGCACGTGAAAGACTCCCCAATGGTAAATTTACCGTTCGGAAAGGAGACTGACTGCTTTTGGAGTACAAAAGGACAGGTCTTACATATGCGGCGTTGGCACGGTTTAGTACCAAAGTGAGAAGGACTAGTTTGTCTCAAGCGACTATGCACAAGAATATCCCTAAAATTCTTATCCTTACGATATGCCTACAAAGAGGTATCACGAAACAACTCTCTGGTATCAGGATCGGAGTGGAGAATAGGCAGATGACGGAACAGAATTTTTTTCACCGCCAAACAGTGAGGGTGGAAAGTTAAGACAAGTTTGAGTCTGTCAGATGTAGTAGTAGATTTAGCAGTAAGTGCAGCCTGACGAGTAACGGGACTAATGCGATTAAGGGCATCAGATAAGACTCTTTCAGGATAGTGACGTCGGCGAAGAAACTCGAGCATTTCTTGAGCTCGTTCACGGAAATCATCTTCATCGTGACATATCCGACGTAAGCGTAGAAGTTGAGAGTAGGGAATGGAATTTTTACAGCTGGGAGGGTGAGAAGAGGTATAAAGAAGGAAACCATGGGCATCAGTAGGTTTATAAAAGACAGAAGTAGTAAGGCCAGTAGGAGTAATATTGACAGTGAGGTCCAGGAAGTTAACTGAAGTGGTAGAAATCTGAGAAGTGAATTTGATTGCAGGAGGGAAATTGCCAACATAGTCAATGAATAAACGGAGGTTAGCTTCAGACATGTCTGTGACACCAATACAATAGTCGATATAGCGACGGTAAAACTCAGGTAATGGTCCATCGTAACTTTGAAGCACCAAATATTCAAAGTGACCCATGAACAGGCAGGCATAACTCGGGCCCATTTTGGTGCCCATAGCAACGCCACTAATTTGATTAAAGAACTGGCCATTGAATTCAAAAGAGTTGAGAGTGAGGACCAATTCCGCAAGGCGAAGAAGAGAGCTGGTGATAACAGTAAGGTCAGTGCGTCTGTCGAGAAAAAATTGTAGTGCTTTATGGCCATCAGAGTGTGGAATGGAAGTATAAAGCGAACAAACATCCAGAAGGAAAAGACGGTAAGTGTGGTCAGGTGTGAATGGGATGGAATCAAAAGTAGTGATAGCATGGGTGGTGTCCTTAAGATAGGAAGGTAGATTGGCCACTAATGGTTGCAAAATACTATCCAGGAAATCAGAGATACGTTCAGTAGGACAAGAACAGGCTGAAACAATAGGTCGACCCGGATTGTCAATTTTATGAACCTTAGGAAGCATGTAGAAGGAAGGTTTACCTAGACTACTATCAAGAATATGGAGAGACAAGGCACTAGAAGGAAGGAGGTTATCTTGGATGAGACCACGAATAGTAGCATGAACAGTAAAATTATGGCGGACTGTGGCATCCCCAGTCTTATTTTTGTCTTTGTCTGGTAAGAGACCCCCGTGGAACTACCCGGCGTCAGAAAGATACAGACTTTCATAAATGTCTGCTTGTGATGGTGTGACAAGATGACCTCACGGGGTTCAGTTGGACAGAACAGGATAGAAGGATTGTGATGGTGTGACAAGATGACCTCACGGGGTTCAGTTAGACAGAACAGGATAGAAGGATTGTGATGGTGTGACAAGATGACCTCACGGGGTTCAGTTGGTGTAGTGAATTTCTAAATACAATATCTAAATTAATATATAACAATATAGGGCATAAAGGCAAAATAAGAAAGTATAAAAGAAATGTCGGCTAGAACGCGTGGTTATCGCCTACGCCTTCAGATTATTAATTGCTAACGCATAAGACGAACAAAACGGTACTCAAATTTTCAAATTCGTCCTTTACACCACTTTTCCTAGTTCTAAGAAAACATCTGCTTACAAATGCATTGTAGAACGAGGAGGGGCAAGGAGATGAAAATGCAAATACGTTTCGCGTTGATTTTAAAATAAAAGCCAACTATAGCAAGTGGCAAGCCTTGCCTTAGGGGTTCCCAAAAAATACGATGAAAAAGTTAGAACATGTAGACGACACGTGTCACTAAAACGACTTTAGCTCTTATTAGGAATGACGAAATTCTATCGTAAGTACAGAAGACATCCCCTAGTATGGAAGTGAACCGTGGTAACAGCAAATACACGACTATCATAGAAAAATACATATTTTGAACGAAGCCACTTAGCCCCATTAAACTTATATATTCGGGTACCTTAGGACTTGCTGACAAAGAATATGTTATGTGTTTCGGAAATAGTCCATTAATTAACAAATTATAGCCAAATACTATAGTGGAGTTGACTGACAGCACAAGATCATTGTTGTAGATTTTAGATAGGAGAATTAAGACTTAGGTTGGTCCCTTCTGAATAGGTTGGAATGAGTGATAGTCACAGTGAGAGATGGAAATAAAAAAAAACATAGACCTCCACGAGTGGGGTGGTAGAATAGTGATAGATGATGTCTCTGAGAGCGGAAAATCTTCTCTCTCTCTCACCTATCTTCTACGACAGATCTAAAGTAGTCAGACAGTCTAAACACAGATATATATATATATTACATATATTTCTATCTAATCACGGGTACGCACATACACGTGACGACAGTTAAACACACAGACGTGGGAAATCTATAACAATGGATATATATATATTTTTAGAACGAGCTGACCAACGCACTGATTAGTTCAAGAGAGATTTTTATTATTATCATCAAAAAAAATCTTCTCACAACACGAAAGAAATACATCAGGGAGAAACATATACAAATAGTCATATAATTTCAAGAAAATGCTACAGGGATGATAGCCCGTTAGAATCTTACTCTAGGTTTAGCCCACAGCCCCGTTAAGAGAACAGATGATGGCCCAAAGAGTTATAGATACATAGGGTTGAGTCTAAGAGGTTTCTTTCTTTCTCGTAAATGTATGAACAGAGTTGGATAATCTGATTTAGCCTAAGAAAAAGAAATTCTAGCATTTGTAACAAATTCTGCAGATTTAAAACTTTAAGATAGCAAATGGGTGACAATAATACACCGGTAAAATAACACTCTGGCCTGTGTACTCTCATTCATTCAGCCATGGCCTTGCTCACACATATATACTCACAACTTTGCTCGCTGCCTCTGGGAACATAATAATTCTAGGACCTTCGCACAGACCCGAAAAATGCAGTCATCGACCAAGAAACCCCCAGTTCCAAAAGACGTACTGAACTCTCTGTCTCAGGGGAACGATTCCTTGGGTGTTCTAATTTTTTCCGAATGTCTGATTAAGTCACATAAAATTTGTCCAGGCACGAAAAGTTAGCAGAGCACAATGTCATTAGCTTTGGATTCTAGGATTTAAGGAATGTCAGATCGGTGTCTTCTTTCAGGCAGGTACTATATTTGGTCACCACAATACTATTCACAATCTCTGTCGGAATGTTAATGTTATTCTTGTAATATTCTCGCCGCCAGGCAGCATGTACATTTAAATTTGTGGAGCAATATGAACTGGCTCAAAAGCCCAATATATATTTCTAGTCTTTAGAAACCGTTAGTGGGATTGCTATTACTGTCTCTCTCTGATGGCATATGCACTGTCAGACCAGTGTTACTTGAAACAAAAAAAACCCACGTGGTTAAAGATAGGAACTGTCTATGCTTCACACAAATATGTCTCTTTACTAAACGCTGGCAAGTTGGGTACCACCGTTTCACTATATAAAATGGAAAGAACACATATCAAATAATTTACATATATGTACTCAATATAACTTACATTTTACACGACAAGCCTACAGCTTGACTTATAATTAAAACTTCCCGAGAAATAAGTTATATATAAAAAAAATCGATCATCATGAATTAGGAATATCATGCGTATTCCGTCAATATTCACTGATGTCGCATCTAGCATTTATAAGTTAGATATAAAATATTCTCGACTGAGTAGTTAGCAGTTAAATTAAATTCATTATAGCTACATGTCTGTTACGCTAGAAATATAATTTTATTCTGCTATCCACTGAAACACGTCACTAGAAAATAATACAGACTATATAAATTTTGCACTCTGCGCAAAATCTAACTAGTGAAATATGCAATAAGCGACTTAACACTTTATCACTTCACAAAATACTAGATAATAGTTACCTCAACCACAGCACTACAGACTAAACCATGAACTAGAATACTGTAAATCAAATGGTAAATCTAGAGCTCGGCAAAATGTTGCCAAGAAACTCAGACTACGCCAAAACACAGATATTATATCTAGCACCGCGATCTGTCTACTGCAGTTTTACTAGTGGGAATGAAGTTTAAGTTTCAACTGGGGTTAATATATATTAAACGGACAAAGGGGTCCCAACTATTTCGCCACGCGAAATTATCTCCCCTTTCCCTGTAAGACACCTTACATTTAACATTACCATTACTAGACGTCTTACATAACTGACACTTCTGCATTTCCGCACCTCGCGCTGACCCGGCCAACAGTGGGTGTCTTTTCAGGGGGAATTCCCAGACCAATGTCTGAAACTACGCCGTGGAGCATGGGTGTCAGATGCGGGAACCCCGACACTCAGTCTGCTCTAGCGAGCAATGTCTGTCGCGATTCACGCCTCTGGCGGGATTGAGAGCGATTTTCACACTGCCCAGAAACTCAGCCTGGGAAAACCGCTGTGACAGGTGAAAATGCTATAACGATAAGTCGGCCCTATGTCTGAGATGGACTAACACTTAATCGCACTTCTCGTCTGACTGACCTCTAAGTAATAGAATTACGTATCCCAGTATGAGAAAAAAACGCAAGGTAAAGTTTGAGGATACTGAAGAAAATATTATTCGCAAAACAAGTGATGCGAAAAATACAGGAAAAAAACAAGTAAGGAAAGATAATAAAATAAAGGATGCGGGTGAGAGAATAGGAAGAAGATGTAGGCAATTTAATGATATAAAGACCTACGTGACAGGACGTCCCCCCTTAAGATATGGAAGCACTCCTTGTCTACGTTATGGAATTAAATTTCCTATAACCGTAGCTTCGGGGTGTCTGTCTTCTTCCCTCTCATCTTCCCCCTCCATCTCTCTCCAATTCCTACTCATGAAGTCTGCCCCGACGTTGTCCTTCCTCTGGAATGTCTCCCATGCGCGCTTGAAAGAGCGTCGCCGCTTCTGACATTTTTGAAAGATTTCTTGTGATTGCGGTGGAATATCCCTGCCACTATCATCATCTTCGTCAGCTTTGGCGATCGTCAGGAGATGGTCGGAGGTTGGCACTGGTCTTTCCAAGTATCTCTTTAACAGATTTAAATGGAAGACCTTCACCTTTCCTTGAATAGAGATCTGGTAGTTAGCCTTAGAAATCTTTTTCAGGACGGTAAACGGCCCTTGCCATCCGATCTTCAGTTGGTTGTTTCCGGTAGGGAGTAACACCAAAACTTTCTCTCCTGCTTCCAGTTCTCTTTCTTTCGCGACTTTCCTGTATCGGTTAGCGTGCTTTGTGCGTGCTCGCTTAAAGTTAGTCGTTGCTAGGTCCCACCCTAGTTTCAACCTTTCCTTTAAAACCGACACATATTTACTTGCTGAGACGACTGTCTCATCCGCCTTCTCGTCTGTCAGAGACTGAAGTAAGGCTTCAAGCGGGCCCTTAATAGGTCTGCCGAATAAAAGCGTAGCTGGCGGAAATCCTGTGGAAGTATGAGGAGATTCTCTGTAGCCAAATAATGCTGCAGGAATACAAAGATCCCAATCTTCCGGTTTCACTTGTGCCAGTTTACTTAGCATCATGTTGAGGTTTCCATTTGCACGTTCCACGAGCCCATTTCCGGCCGGAGTATATGGCTTAGTGTGGATGTGTTGGGTCCTCAAGATCTTAACGATCTCATCCATCAACAGGTTTCGGTATGGAGATCCGTTATCCGTCAACACTTGCTGAGGGAATCCCAACCGAGTGAAAATCTGCACGAGGGCTTCTGCGACATGCTTGGCATCTGCGCATGTTAGCGGGATAGCTTCTGCCCATAAAGTGCATGTATCGACTAAGGTCAGGATGAACCTGTTCCTTCTTTTAGTCCTTTCGAAAGGCCCTAAAATGTCGATCACAACCCGTTCGAATGGTGTTCCCACTATTGGCATTTCACCCATGTGGACTGGGGGTGTCCGTTGCTTGGGTGGTACACGTTGGCACTGGGCACAGGATTTAACATATCTGATAATATCAGTATTTCCTCCTGGCCACCAATAATGGGTGGTTATACGTTGGTTTGTGGCGTTCTGTCCCATATGTCCGCTAAAGGGAAGAGAGTGCCCCATTTCTAGGATTTGGCTTCTGTACTGTTTCGGTACTAGGAGCTGGTTGTAACCTTGATCAGGCTTGCCCGTTCTGCGATACAGTACGCCATCCTTAGAAAAAATGTCCCCGTGCTGTGTTGGTTCCTTAGCCATGGGCAGTTTCCTAAAGCAGGGTGCCAAAGTAGGGTCCTTGTATTGCGCTTCTTTAAGTTCCATGGGTAACAAATTAGGCGCAGGCTCCCGTTCCTTCTTGGTTTGCCCTCTTGTAGTTACTGCTGCCACAATCGGCTCTTCCGGTTTCCCAATACACACGTATCTCCCGCCAAGTATGACTGGGTAGATGGGATCATCCATAACAGCCGCTTTGATCACACCTCTGACAAAATCAGAGTGGATCTCCACCAATGCGATGGGAAGCGCTGTCGGTGCATCACTCTTACGAACTCCACAAAATTGGACGGTCTCTGCTGTCTCTTGACCGGGTTTGACCAGGTTTCTGTCAACAATGCAATCATAAGAAAGCCCCGTGTCAAATAAACAAGAAGTTTGAGAACCGTTCAATGTAACAGTACCTCGCGTTGAGGGTGTATCCCCAACAGGTTGGGAATCACTGTCCATAATTCCGCCTTGCGAGACTGTTAGCAAGCATCCGATGCGTTTAGGCTCGGTGTGCTCACTCTGATCATATGTCCCGTGCTCAGGGGTTCTCCCTTTGCCACCTTGTCCTCTCTGGCTGCGCTGCCATGTAGGCGGTCGGGTTGATCAGGCTGTTTGGGGTGGTTGGGGTACTTGTTCTTGTAGAACTTGGATTTTTCAGGAGGGGGATTTTGAGGTCCAGTTTCTCTGTGGTTATTCGAGTTGGAAGCCTGAGAAGATTGCTCTAGGTTATGTTTTCGAAAATGCTCCTCTGTCGGTTTCCGCTTTGTGGCCGGTAGTTCAGCCAGCGCATTGTGATAACGCTCAGACTTTTCCAAAATGTCTTCAAGTTTTTCTGCCCCCTGCTCAGCGAGAAATCTCCGGGTATCAGCAGACAAAGTGTTCTTTATTTGTTCTATTAAAACAAATTCCTCAAGACCTTCATAGGTAGAGGGGAGCTGCGAGAGCTCAAGGCACTTTGTCAAATATCCCTTTAGACGGGAAGAGAACTGGTGAAAAGATTCAGAATTCTCCTTTCTGCTGTTGCGAAACAGTTGCAAAAATTTGCGAGCGTTCATTTCGAAGCGTTCCAGTAACGCTTTCTTCAACAGATCATAGTTGTCTTGTTGGCTGCTTTCCAGTTTGGCGTAAACATCATACGCAGAACTTTTCAAAGCCTGGGAAAGCTTCATGTTCCAACGCGACCTCTCTAAACCGTACAGAGTTGCAATTTTCTCAAATTTTTCTAGCCAAGTGTCAATCTTCTCATTAGGACAAGGGAAAGATTCTAGCGGAAAAGACATAGCAGTGAGGTGAAGAGATTGACTGTTAGAAGGATCAGTTAAGGAAGAATGAGGAGAAGACTCTCCATTGCTGGAGGTAGAGGCAGCGCCCCGACTTTGGAATTGTAGAGTTTTAAGAGCCAACTCATGCTGTTTCTCTTCCCTCTCCTTCTCATGTTGTCTCTCCTTCTCTCTTTCCTCATGCTGTCTCTCCTTCTCTTTCTCTCTTTCCTCATGCTGCATCCTGCGGATTTCCATTTCCTCGTCCATCTTCTTCTGCTGTAATAGCCGGTCTTCCGCTTCTTTCCTCTCCGCTGCTTCTTCTTTTCTCCTTAGTTCTTCTTTTTCCTCTTTAGCTTCAGCTGCTTTCCTCTCCGCATCATATCTCTCAAGTTCGTCTCTGACAAAAGCTTTCGCTTCTTCTCCTTCCAGTCCCTCCTCTCTCGCTTCGTCCCTGAGGAGTTGTCTAAGCTTTGCCCTCTCGGCCATATTATGTCAGTGACTGAGACTAGTGGAGAAAGAAAATAGGGAAAAAAGGATACTCTGGTTCCTACCACTTACGAGAAAAAAATGTACCAAAAAATCAAAAGATGATATCCTTAACCCTGGGATACCTCCTCCAAAGTAAAATCTAACTATCGCTGCTATTATCGGCAATAAAGCACTTAATGCAAAACACGACTACGCCAACTAAATGGTAGTTAAGATTACTTCTGAAAAATAGGTTGCTACAGTGGAAAAGCAACATAATTATTGCACAAATTAAAGAGAAAATTAATCCCTTAATTATAAAATCCACAATAAGTTCGACCCTGAAGTCAGATAGGGTAAGGGAGGCAATTAATCTGGACAAATAGTCCGAAACGCACTCCTTAACTTTAGTTCAAACACCTTCCTGCTTCAGAACCCTTGTGAATGTTATACACTCACAAAACTTACCAGCGTTTAGTATTACAAAATCATTAATTAACATGTATTCCGACAAAATCAACCTGTAAACCAAATGTATAATGCTTCTTAATGCTGTGGAAAAAACTTATCAGTTTGTGTGGTCAGCACGCCCGTAAACAGATCGTTAGTCTAGGGGATAAATTATTTTAAAAGATACAAAACTCACAAGACATCACACTCTTACTCTATATCAGAATAAAGAATCTTAAGTACAAAATCCAGATAGACGAGTCCACGTTTGTCGTACTCGTCTTCCTATTCTAAGTTCAAAAATCCGTCGGACGAGACCACATTTGTCGTACTCGTCTTCCTATTCTAAGTTCAAAAATCCGTCGGGCGAGACCACATTTGTCGTAGATTTTAGATAGGAGAATTAAGACTTAGGTTGGTCCCTTCTGAATAGGTTGGAATGAGTGATAGTCACAGTGAGAGATGGAAATAAAAAAAAACATAGACCTCCACGAGTGGGGTGGTAGAATAGTGATAGATGCTGTCTCTGAGAGCGGAAAATCTTCTCTCTCTCTCACCTATCTTCTACGACAGATCTAAAGTAGTCAGACAGTCTAAACACAGATATATATATTACATATATTTCTTTCTAATCACGGGTACGCACATACACGTGACGACAGTTAAACACACAGACGTGGGAAATCTATAACAATGGATATATATATATTTTTAGAACGAGCTGACCAACGCACTGATTAGTTCAAGAGAGATTTTTATTATTATCATCAAAAAAAAATCTTCTTACAACACCAAAGAAATACATCAAGGAGAAACATATACAAATAGTCATACAATTTCAAGAAAATGCTACAGGGATGATAGCCCGTTAGAATCTTACTCTAGGTTTAGCCCACAGCCCCGTTAAGAAAACAGATGATGGCCCAAAGAGTTATAGATACATAGGGTTGAGTCTAAGAGGTTTCTTTCTTTCTCGTAAATGTATGAACAGAGTTGGATAATCTGATTTAGCCTAAGAAAAAGAAACTCTAGCATTTGTAACAAATTCTGGAGATTTAAAATTTTAAGATAGCAAATGGGTGACAATAATACACCGGTAAAATAACACTCTGGCCTGTGTACTCTCATTCATTCAGCCATGGCCTTGCTCACACATATATACTCACAACTTTGCTCGCTGCCTCTGGGAACATAATAATTCTAGGACCTTCGCACAGACCCGAAAAATGCAGTCATCGACCAAGAAACCCCCAGTTCCAAAAGACGTACTGAACTCTCTGTCTCAGGGGAACGATTCCTTGGGTGTTCTAATTTTTTCCGAATGTCTGATTAAGTCACATAAAATTTGTCCAGGCACGAAAAGTTAGCAGAGCACAATGTCATTAGCTTTGGATTCTAGGATTTAAGGAATGTCAGATCGGTGTCTTCTTTCAGGCAGGTACTATATTTGGTCACCACAATACTATTCACAATCTCTGTCGGAATGTTAATGTTATTCTTGTAATATTCTCGCCGCCAGGCAGCATGTACATTTAAATTTGTGGAGCAATATGAACTGGCTCAAAAGCCCAATATATATTTCTAGTCTTTAGAAACCGTTAGTGGGATTGCTATTACTGTCTCTCTCTGATGGCATATGCACTGTCAGACCAGTGTTACTTGAAACAAAAAACCCACGTGGTTAAAGATAGGAACTATCTATGCTTCACACAAATATGTCTCTTTACTAAACGCTGGCAAGTTGGGTACCACCGTTTCACTATATAAAATGGAAAGAACACATATCAAATAATTTACATATATGTACTCAATATAACTTACATTTTACACGACAAGCCTACAGCTTGACTTATATTTAAAACTCCCCGTAAATTAAGATATATAAAAAAAAAAATCGATCATCATGAATTAGGAATATGCATTATAACTTCATAAAAATTAATAAAATGCAAAATGCATATACTTTTTATACTGCTCCGTCAATATTCACTGATGTCGCATCTAGCATTTATAAGTTAGATATAAAATATTCTCGACTGAGAAGTTATAAATTAAATTAAATTTATTATAGCTACATGTCTGTTACGCTAGAAATATAATTTTATTCTGCTATCCACTGAAACACGTCACTAGAAAATAATACAGACTATATAAATTTTGCACTCTGCGCAAAATCTAACTAGTGAAATATGCAATAAGCGACTTAACACTTTATCACTTCACAAAATACTAGATAATAGTTACCTCAACCACAGCACTACAGACTAAACCATGAACTAGAATACAGTAAATCAAATGGTAAATCTAGAGCTCGGCAAAATGTTGCCAAGAAACTCAGACTACGCCAAAACACAGATATTATATCTAGCACCGCGATCTGTCTACTGCAGTTTTACTAGTGGGAATGAAGTTTAAGTTTCAACTGGGGTTAATATATATTAAACGGACAAAGGGGTCCCAACTATTTCGCCACGCGAAATTATCTCCCCTTTCCCGTGTAAGACACCTTACATTTAACATTACCATTACTAGACGTCTTACATAACTGACACTTCTGCATTTCCGCACCTCGCGCTGACCCGGCCAACAGTGGGTGTCTTTTCAGGGGGAATTCCCAGACCAATGTCTGAAACTACGCCGTGGAGCATGGGTGTCAGATGCGGGAACCCCGACACTCACTCTGCTCTAGCGAGCAATGTCTGCCGCGATTCACGCCTCTGGCGGGATTGAGAGCGATTTTCACACTGCCCAGAAACTCAGCCTGGGAAAACCGCTGTGACAGGTGAAAATGCTATAACGATAAGTCGGCCCTATGTCTGAGATGGACTACAACTTAATCGCACTTCTCGTCTGACTGACATCTGAGTAATAGAATTACGTATCCCAGTATGAGAAAAAAAACGCAAGGTAAAGTTTGAGGATACTGAAGAAAATATTATTCGCAAAACAAGTGATGCGAAAAATACAGGAAAAAAACAAGTAAGGAAAGATAATAAAATAAAGGATGCGGGTGAGAGAATAGGAAGAAGATGTAGGCAATTTAATGATATAAAGTCCTACGTGACAATCATATCTGCTTAATTTTTTTATGGCATGTTTGGAAAACACTGCTTTGGGGGAAATGAGGCCAACAAGTTAGATACGATTTGATTGGCTGTAGTAAAATGTAAGGCGAAACATTATTGGGTGACCTGGAAATACAAATATTGTTGTTAATGGAAACGTATGGGATGGATAGTTTTTTTCAAAGGCTCATGTAAACATGGCCTGATTGGTTAGAACGTTAGATATGGTCAAGTAGAAGCGTCGGTTCACTGCCATTTTTGAAAATAAATTCTGTGAAAATCAAGTACGTTGAGAACAGGCTAAGAATTTTCTAATAAAGGAAAAGCCTGGACAAAGGCAGATCGAAAATGTGCCAGATTCTATTGCCTAGTCATCGTTTTACTTGTGTTATTTCCTTACATCTGTGGTAAGATTGATTTTCTTAATATTTTATTTAAAATAAAATTTGAATGTGAGATACTAACATACGATTATAAGTAAGTGAGTCTATGGCAGACTCAAAACAGAGTCTAGAGATAGATCCAGCATATGAAAGACTATCAGAGAGGTGTAGACCAACTAAATTATATAGGATTATCATCAGGAGCATAATACCTATCCTATGGTATGGACAACAGATTATTGCTGGAATTGCAGAGGCGTTGTAACTATTAGGGGAGAGGAGTACTGGTATACCTGGTCACATTAAAAGAAACTGGTGAAAGGGATTGTCGTAAAGAGTTGATCTTGCATGTTTGTTTGTAATGTGCCTGTGCTGGTTGTTGAGTATTAGTGTAAACTGTTGATTACGAAGGAGGCATATCCTTCTGATTTCAGAGGTATTTGGTTGCTGTCAATAACTGGTGCCAGACTACAGTGGGCCGATATATTCATGCCACAGTCTTGCCTTTTTCGGAGACAACTGTAAACCACCATCATTCTTGAAGAAGTGGGAGCTGAAGGTTGTCGTTCAGCGAAGTGCGGGAAGATTCCTACAGCATATTACCAAGTTAGGTGCATGTTTCGGCACCTGGTCGCTCAACTAACATTATATTAGAAAAGAGACTGGGAATAGCGATATAAACATTCCATTAGTGTCCATAAAAACTTATAAACAACGTGCACAGATGATGATAGTAAACAATCAACCAGTGTATACTAGAAGTCACCTCAGTTAAACAATACAACTACACCCTTATATAATAATATATGTATTATGGACAGAAGATCCATTGTATAAATTGATTGATGTAATTAATTTCTATGATTTCACTTTGATTGTCAGTCCTGATTCCAAATAAATCAGAATCAGAACAATAAATTGAAAAACCTTAACTTTCAACCACAGACTTACTAAAGATAGTCTTTTAAAGTGCAGTTTGTATGTGATTGTCGTGGCACTGTTGTGTTGTAGTAGATAATAAAATAATTTGTGTAATTGTTTATATGTTTAGTTGGTTAATGCAACCTTACACTACATTTCTTAACCATAGACACCAAACGTAGTCGTCTTACAGTCTATCTAGAATAAGTCTGAATGAGATCATAGTGGTGGTAGTAGAAAGGTGCCCTGGAAATTTACTCTAATATTTATTATATTCAGGGACCTTCACAGCTGACCTCATTCAGTACACTAAGATTTCTTTACAACAAACTATATTAACATCAACCCACCACATATATTGGGGTCTCGCTCCTGGGGATTGAACTTTTCATAACACCAGCTATATTGGATAGTTTGCTTCTGGGATTTTTTTTTTCTTTTTCGTACGCCCGCTAATACTCGAGGCGAAATCTCAGGTTATTTTTTAAATGTCTAACCTGACATTGATTTTTACGTGAGTATCCTATTTTCTTTTACAGAGACAAGTGTCCCTCGCCATTCAGGCAGATACTCGCCGTTTTCGGAGGTACCCATTAGAGCTGGGTCGGCTCAGGAGCCGCCAGTCCGTGGTCGACGACACTCCTTCAAATGTGATCGCCAGGTCTCGAGTTAATCCAGTCCAAATCCCGGTCGACGAAAAATCCTCAAATGCCGTCGCCCGGGTTTGATCCTGAATCACCCGGTCACCAGAGCAGTGTTGTAACCACTACGCTAGCGCGGCTCCCTCTGGGATTTTAAATTCTTAAAATATTATCAATTATATTAGGAATCTCAGATAGTATAAAACTAAAAGCATTCCTTTTTGAAGAAATTAAATAGTGGTTGAGCTATCAGTGCCTGTGGTTGTTCTTAGTTATAATTAAAAATTGTTAGTTATAATTAGAAATTTGTCTAGTTAGAAATTTTAAAAGGTTTGCCAAGTACAAAATGGCTGACCTGGCGAAGTTTCGATCTGCTGCTGTGCAGGCTGCAAAAGAATTGGGAATGGAGGGGCAAATTATGATTGCTTATGTCACAATGGAATGTGACAAATTTATTGAACGCGAAGAAAAAAGATTAGAAAAAGAGGCTGAAAGAAAGTTAGAGGCTGAAAAGGAAATTAAGAGGCTGCAGATTGAGGCTGATAAAGAGGCTAGGGCATTGGAGGCGGATTGTGAGGCGGAAATAAAGAGGCTCCAGTTGGAAGAGAAAAAGGCAGACAGGGAAGCAGAAGAAAAAAGACAGGCTGCAGGAAGTGAAGCAGAAAAGGAGGAGAAGAGATTACAAAGGGAACATGAGTTACGACTAAGGGAGTTTGAGTTTCAAAGCCATGCTCCTGAAAATGTTGCCAGTCCCTTTACCTCAGATGCTACTGTTAGTCAGGGAGCCTCAATCTCAGCTATGAGTTTTCATTTAGACCATTTTGTTGAGAAAGACGATGACATAGAAAGTTACCTAAATAGATATGAACTGTTGGCTACCACGTATGGTTTAGAGAGAGAAAGGTGGAGCCTAAAGTTATCACAAGGGCTTCGTGGTACAGCTTATGAAGATTTTGCCAAGATGAGCAGGGATGATCAGGAAAATTATGACATGCTAAAGCAGGCTCTTTTGTTAAGATATGAAAAGAATGGGGAATTTTATAGAAAAAAATTTAGGAATGCCAAACTACTGTCGGGTAAGACTTATCACCAGTTCTCTGCACGGTTAGAGACCTACTTGGAGAAATGGACTGCTCTGGGCAAAACCCAAGATCTTAAGGAAATGATCCTTATTGAGCAACTAAAAGAGTCCATGGCTCCAGACCTGAGAAAGTTTCTCATGGAACAAGGTGCAGAGAGGCTGGGTGAGTTACTCAATGTCGCTGAGAGGTATCAGGCAGCCCAAGCAGAGGTAGTTGGAAATAAAAAGAAACAGGTAGACAATTTTAAGGCACCTCAAAACTTTAATAAGTTTGACCATAGAGACCAGAACAAAGGTAAGCACCAGTTTGATAGGCCACGCAATGACTATAATAATAAAACCTCACAATTCAATGAAAGGAAATATAATGACAGAAAACCTTTTTATAAAGGTAGATTATATTGTAGTTGTTGTCGGATGGACAACCATAACACTGAAAATTGTAGAAAGAAAACTCCTACTTTCGCTGCAATGAAAATGGGGAGAAAGGGAGTAAAGGTCAACCTTACTGAACAACAGGAACCTTACCACCCCCCAGTGTGTGAAGATGTAACATGCAATGGTGTCACCATAAGGTGTTTGTATGATACTGGATTAGATTATGATTCAGTTGTGAGTTCTCACCTGGTGCAGGCAGATCAATACACCACAGAAACAGTGGAGATTCAAACTGCAACCAAGGACGTAGCGACCATGACACTTCCCGTCGCCAGGATAAATGTGAAAACGCGATATGTGGAAGGAATCATAAAAGCAGCAGTGATAAATGAACCAATCTACCCTCTGATATTGGGGTGTAGATATGTCTTCTTGGGAAATCCCAAGAGACCTGTGACCCTGGCAACAGTGCACACCAGATCACAGGCTAAAAAGGAGGAGGATAATCCGATAAATACCCATCCAGATGAGACGAGAAAGGCACAGGCGGAGGATAAGACCCTTAAGCCTTGTTTTAAGAAATTGCCCAAATGTCATACACCTCCAGGCAAGGGAGATTTCTATATGAAGAACAAATTGATATATAGGAAGGCTGGAAATGGATCCAATGGTCACGGACAGCTGGTCCTTCCAATTTCATATAGGACTAAAGTGTTGGAACTAGGGCATGCGATTCCCTTCAGTGGTCATATGGGGATCAGCGCAACAGGACAGCGTTTAGCTTGTCATTATTTCTGGCCAGGAATAACTGAAGACATAAAGAGATATGTAAAATCCTGTCCAGAGTGCCAACGGGTAGCTCAAAAGCATTGGACTGCTCCAGTAACTCTAGGGGAAATTCCCATAGTGGGAACCCCCTTTGAAAGAGTTGCCGTGGACATTGTGGGACCTCTCACTCGGACCAAGAGGAGGAACAGTTACATTCTGACTCTGGTGGACACTTGTTCTATGTGGGAGAGGCGGTAGCCCTGTCATCAATTGATTTGAAGCATGTGGCAGAAGCATTACTCACAATCTTCACCAGGTTAGGCTTTCCCAACCAAATCTTGACTGATAATGGCTCTCAGTTCAAGGGGAAACTAACAGAAGAGGTATTCAGGATCTTTCAAGCCAAACACTTTCATTGTAGCCCGTATCATCCTCAAGGAAATGGCCAAGTAGAAAGATTTAACGGGACTCTCATGTCGATCCTGAGGAAGTTGGCACATGAAAAACCAGACACATGGGATCAGTACCTTCCCGCCGCCCTGTTTGTCTACCGGGAGGTACCCCATAGTTCAACCGGTATGGCCCCGGCAACATTGTTATTTGGAAGGCCAATAAAAGGTCCCTTGGAAGCCTTGTTAAGGACCTGGACCGATGAAAAGGCAGAAGAAAATATTACTTCATCATATCAATATGTGAACGAGCTGACCACTCGTCTTAAAACTGGCTGGAAACTTGCCAATGAAAATTTGAGACAAGCCAGGAAAAAGCATACTGCCTATTACAATAAGAAAGCAAAGGATCGAGAATTATTTGTGGGAGAGAAGGTGCTCCTTCTACTGCCCGGCAGCCAGAATAAATTGCAAATTGGATGGCAAGGTCCATATACAGTTCTAGAGAAGGTGTCTAGAACAAATTATAAGATAGATAAGAAAGGGAAAGAGAAAATCTATCATGTGAATCTCCTGAAGAAATATCTGGACAGAGAAAACCAGGAAGAGACACACCTACTGACCTTGTCTGTTGCAATGGAGATGAAAAAGGAACCACTCACTTCTCAGGAATATCCTTTACATCCCTGTGAAACCGCCGCACAGGTAAAAAAATCAGCACACACTTAACGGAAATTCAGAGGGAGAGGGATAAACAGGTTCTACATAATCATACAGGTGTGTTAACGGACCGTCCGGGGCATACAAATTTATTGGAGTATGATATGAAACTCATAGACCCAACACCAATCTGTATGAAAGCCTATTCGATTCCGTTCGCTAAGGAAAAAGCTTTAAGGGAGGAGATAGATTATCTGTTGAAAGAAGGGATTATCTCGCACAGTGAATCTCCCTACAGTTCCAGTGTGGTTCTGTTAAGAAAACCCTCTGGAGAACACAGGCTGTGTATAGATTACAGGAAACTGAATGCTGTCACAGAAGGTCAGGTGGATCCATTACCTGATACAAATCAGCTGTTTGCCAGGCTGAATAGAGCTAAATATTTCTCTAAAGTGGATCTGAGCAAAGGCTACTATCAGATTCCAGTAAGGCCGGAGGTAAAACCTTATTTAGCCTTTAGCACCTCGGAAGGACATTATGAATTTAATATGTTGCCATTCGGGCTGAAAAATGCACCGAGTGTGTTTTCGAGGATGATGAGAAAGTTACTGGATCCCCTGAAGAATCCATGCATCACCAACTTCATGGATGATATTCTAATAGCAACAGAAACATTTGAGGAACACATTAACTCTCTGAATATGTTGTTTGATCGACTGAGAGAGACCAATTTGACAGCTAGAACGACGAAATGCTGTGTTGGATGTAAAGAGCTGGAATTCTTGGGCCACACAGTACATCAGTGAAACATGACCCCTGACCCCAAGAACCTGGAGAAGTTAAAAAAAGCACCAAGACCACAAACAAAAAAAGATGTGCGATCGTTTGTCTCATTATGTGGTTTTTACCAAAAGTATATAAAAAACTTTAACTCCATATGTGCTCCGTTGACTGATTTAACGCGCAAAGGAAATCCTGATAGAATTATTTGGACAGCGTAATGTGAATTAGCATACCAAGAATTGAAAGAAAAGCTCACAAGCAGGCCTATTTTGAAATTACCTGACTTAAGTCAAGAATTCATTCTGAGAACGGACGCGAGTAATATCGGTTTGGGTGCAGCTCTATTACAACGGTCAAATTCACTTGATGGGGAATTAACCCCAGTAGCTTATGCCAGCCGTAAGTTGAATACAGCAGAACAAAAATATTCAACAAGTGAAAAAGAATGTCTGGCAGTCATCTGGGGTATAAAAAAGTTCAAGATTTATCTCTATGGACAATCATTTAGGATCCAGACAGACCATAAACCACTCGTGTGTCTGTCACAAGCAATGCATGAAAATGCTAGGTTATTGCGCTGGTCCTTGCTCTTACAGCCATTCCAGTTTTCTATAGAGTACATTCCCGGAAAAACCAACGTCGGCGCTGATTTTTTAAGCAGACATCCGTACGACGAACATCAGAGTAGTCACCAGGCATAGATATTAAATTTATCTATGTGTATTAAGAAATAGGAACTGACATATGATCGTCTGTTCTAAAGGGGGGACATGTGTAGTGAATTTCTAAATACAATATCTAAATTAATATATAACAATATAGGGCATAAAGGCAAAATAAGAAAGTATAAAAGAAATTTCGGCTAGAACGCGTGGTTATCGCCTACGCCTTCAGATTATTAATTGCTAACGCATAAGACGAACAAAACGGTACTGAAATTTTCAAATTCGTCCTTGACACCACTTTTCCTAGTTCTAAGAAAACATCTGCTTACAAATGCATTGTAGAACGAGGAAGGGCAAGGAGATGAAAATGCAAATACGTTTCGCATTGATTTTAAAATAAAAGCCAACTATAGCAAGTGGCAAGCCTTGCCTTAGGGGTTCCCCAAAATACGATGATAAAGTTAGAACTTGTAGACGACACGTGTCACTAAAACGACTTTAGCTCTTATTAGGAATGACGAAATTCTATCGTAAGTACAGAAGACATCCCCTAGTATGGAGGTGAACGGTGGTAACAGCAAATACACGACTATCATAGAAAAATACATATTTTGAACGAAGCCACTTAGCCCCATTAAACTTATATATTCGGGTACCTTAGGACTTGCTGACAAAGAATATGTTATGTGTTTCGCAAATAGTCCATCAATTAATAAATTATAGCCAAAATACTATAGTGGAGTTGACTGACAGCACAAGATCATATCTGCTTAATTTTTTTTATGGCATGTTTGGAAAACACTGCTTTGGGGGAAATGAGGCCAACAAGTTAGATACGATTTGATTGGCTGTAGTAAAATGTAAGGCGAAACATTATTGGGTGACCTGGAAATACAAATATTGTTGTTAATGGAAACGTATAGGATGGATAGTTTTTTTCAAAGGCTCATGTAAACATGGCCTGATTGGTTAGAACGTTAGATATGGTCAAGTAGAAGCGTCGGTTCACTGCCATTTTTGAAAATAAATTCTGTAAAAATCAAGTACGTTGAGAACAGGCTAAGAATTTTCTAATAAAGGAAAAGCCTGGACAAAGGCAGATCGAAAATGTGCCAGATTCTATTGCCTAGTCATCGTTTTACTTGTGTTATTTCCTTACATCTGTGGTAAGATTGATTTTCTTAATATTTTATTTAAAATAAAATTTGAATGTGAGATACTAACATACGATTATAAGTAAGTGAGTCTATGGCAGACTCAAAACAGAGTCTAGAGATAGATCCAGCATATGAAAGGCAATCAGAGAGGTGTAGACCAACTAAATTATATAGGATTATCATCAGGAGCATAATACCTATCCTATGGTATGGACAACAGATTATTGCTGGAATTGCAGAGGCGTTGTAACTATTAGGGGAGAGGAGTACTGGTATATCTGGTCACATCAAAAGAAACTGGTGAAAGGGATTGTCGTAAAGAGCTGATCTTGCATGTTTGTTTGTAATGTGCCTGTCCTGGTTGTTGAGTATTAGTGTAGGCTGTTGATTACGAAGGAGGAATATCCTTCTGATTTCAGAGGTATTTGGTTGCTGTCAATAACTGGTGCCAGACTACAGTGGGCCGATATATTCATGCCACAGTCTTGCCTTTTTCGGAGACAACTGTAAACCACCATCATTCTTGAAGAAGTGGGAGCTGAAGGTTGTCGTTCAGCGAAGTGCGGGAAGATTCCTACAGCATATTACCAAGTTAGGTGCATGTTTCGGCACCTGGTCGCTCAACTAACATTATATTAGAAAAGAGACTGGGAATAGCGATATAAACATTCCATTAGTGTCCATAAAAACTTATAAACAATGTGCAGAGATGATGATAGTAAACAATCAACCAGTGTATATTAGAAGTCACCTCAGTTAAACAATACAACTACACCCTTATATAATAATATATGTATTATGGACAGAAGATCCATTGTATAAATTGATTGATGTAATTAATTTCTATGATTTCACTTTGATTGTCAGTCCTGATTCCAAATAAATCAGATTCAGGACAATAAATTGAAAAACCTTAACTTTCAACCACAGACTTACTAAAGATAGTCTTTTAAAGTGTAGTTTGTATGTGATTGTCGTGGCACTGTTGTGTTGTAGTAGATAATAAAATAATTTGTGTAATTGTTTATATGTTAAGTTGGTTAATGCAACCTTACACTACATTTCATAACCCTAGACACCAAACGTAGTCGTCTTACAGTCTATCTAGAATAAGTCTGAATGAGATCACAGTGGTGGTAGTAGAAAGTTGCCCTGGAAATTTACTCTAATATTTATTATATTCAGGGACCTTCACAGCTGACCTCATTCAGTACACTAAGATTTCTTTACAACAAACTATATTAACATCAACCCACCACAGTTGGACAGAACAGGATAGAAGGATTGTGATGGTGTGACAAGATCACCTCACGGGGTTCAGTTGGACAGAACAGGATAGAAGAATTGTGATGGTGTGACAAGATCACCTCACGGGGTTCAGTTGGACAGAACAGGATAGAAGAATTGTGATGGTGTGACAAGATCACCTCACGGGGTTTAGTTGGACAGAACAGGATAGAAGAATTGTGATGGTGTGACAAGATTACCTCACGGGGTTCAGTTGGACAGAACCAGACCAAGAATAACAGACATGTTCTTTTATATTTGGACATGCGCCCTAAAATAACCGACGGGCCCTGTGTGTAGGTTGAACAGCGGGCGCGCCATGTCAAAACAAGGCAAGACTTTATAATAAAAAAAACGAACCAGCCGAAAACGAGTGGGAATAAGATGTGGTGAGAGGACACAGCAATTGGATAAGACAAACGTTGAGTAAACTGGTTCATAGCATTATAAGGGAGGCCTTGTTCTTGAACCACCGGCTTAAGAGAAATAGAGGTAGACCAAACAATAAACACATACACATGGAGAAGGGAATTAGATACTGGCTTGAAGGGGATAAAGAAAACATAGAAAGACCTTGAACAGATGGCACAGGACTGGAAGTTTTGACAAAAGGTTTGTGTTCCTCAGGGAGCAGAAACGTGATGGTGATGATGACTAATAGATCTTGGATTTTTGTTGCCCTTACTTTTAATACTACCTTTCAATCATTCAATCAATCAATCAACCAAGATCCTTCAGCTGCCAACGGAGAACAGGTCTTCAACAAATGTACGCCAACTGGTTCTATCGCCCGCCATCAGTTCAACATCTTTCCATGTGTGTCTCATCATTTTTTATTTCTGTCTCCGATTTTCTTCTCCTTGTGTCTGTCGGTTTACCTCCGCTTTTCTTTCCCTGAGAGTCCAGAACATGAACTGCCTAGTAATGCTATTAATAGATTTCCTCCATGTGTGTCCAGTCTTATTATTACCTTTGTTATAGTGTTATTACTGATGTTCCTGATTATAAAACATATCTTATAGATCGAGGTTCCTTAGACGGCACGATCCTACTTGGAAAGGTATAGCATACATATGGTCTTATATGTGTTCTGGCGCTAGACTGTATCGGCTACGCAGTTCTTCTACACCCATCAGCTTCGTGGGTAATGCTGCATGGGCAATAGCTTGACCTCTTCACCCAAGCGCCTAACCTCGCGTCGGCCGAGACTTTGTCCTGGAGGCGCGTTCCTATGGTCAGTGATGACTGAAAGGGATACTCAGTAGATCGTTACTGTTAATATTTGTTATTATTGTCAAACAGTTTACAAACAGACAGGGCGATCATCATTATGCTACAATACTGACTTTAAACAGTTAACCTTGACGTTAGATCAGAAGAACGTATTGCAACCAGTAGCGTACTAAGGAGGGGGTGCGAGGGGACGGTCCGCCCTGGGTGACAGTCAGCAAAGGGGTGCCATCGAACAGTGTTATGACTTTACTTATTGTTAAAAATGTACTTCTGTGTATATTTATAGCAGTGGGGGTGTTGCTAAAGGTAGGATGCGCCTCACAGCCCAAATACTTTAAGCACGCCCCTGATTGCGACGTCGTTTATTTACTGGAAAAAAAAAGTTAGCTAATTGTGGCAAATTAATGTTGCAGAAGCGATTAATTGATGCATTTGTGAAAAGCAATTTGTAACATCTCTGTCCGTTTAAATAAGGGCCGTGTTTTAAAAACTTCGTAAATAGTCTGTTGCCACCAATCACACCTCTTTTTTTAGACAAGACATGCAGAACGACGGCCATAAGACAGTATGCAGTCTGTTTATCTTCACTAATCTACCTTTCTCCTCCTCCCCCAACTTACTTTAGGGCACCCCAGCCTCACTGTCCACTATTCACTTCAATAAAGAACACCTTGGTATTGTGTGTGTGTGTGTGTGTGTGTGTGTGTGTGTGTGTGTGTGTGTGTGTGTGTGTGTGTGTGGATAGGGCTAAACCCAGGGGCGGGGTGGGTGTCAGAATACATTCACGGTGGCGTTTGTGCGATCGCACATTTATAGGTGTTCACGTGTGTGGTACAAAGTCTGTGCTTGCTTCTCCCCCTCTCCTGCTCTCTCTCTCTCTCTCTCTCTCTCTCTCTCTCTCTTTCTCTCTCGCTGTGTCTCTCTCTCTGTCTCTCTCTCTCATTTACTTTTCATAACGAGAAGCGAATAAATCCATAGCCAAGATCCGCTGGTGGGAGCAACATCAAGATAAACTACACAGACAGTCAGCAGATAGAATGATTTGGTTACATGGTTATAAAGCTAGCACAATCAGCTACCATCAACAAACATTCAATAGCAGAAGATCTGGCTTCAGGGCAAGAGGAGCCCAACAAGAAAAGGTATTAATGAGATTTTCAGGAAATATGATATGACGTTGGCGGAAACACAGCCCAACTCGCACAAGGGCGTAATGTACATCTCTCAACAACGATTGGTCGGTTCAAGATGGGTTAAAGGGCAAACACAATTTTTTTCTTAATGTAAAAAATAAAGACATCTGCTATAAATTTAATCATAAGAAAGTGTCTGTCTCGAGTGCCATTTTTATTACTGTCTGTAGCTCCCAAAGGAGCATAGGCCTTCAACAAAACTCGTTTCAAATCTTTTGTCCTGTGCCATCCGTTATACGTTTTTCCATTTCTTCTTCATCATTTTCATTTCTGTCTTCAGCTCCCTTCTCCATGGGTTTTTCTGTCTCTCTCTCTCTCTACCCATCTCTCTCTCTACCTCCCTTACCCTGGGGATTCCAGAAGCAGGACCGCCTGGTAATGCTAATAACAGCTTTTCTTATTATGTGGCCTGGAACACCTTATACAGAGCAAAAGAACAATTTGCAAACACGTGCAAGTACCCCTGCCTGGCAATGTGCCGAAGGGTCAGAGCCTAAACGCCGCTGGATCACTAATGTGGCAGGATTCAACTCATCTTGTAAGAACTCAACGCCTTGTGTATCATAACAAATTGTGATAATAATATCAATGTTGATGGACCAATTGATCATTGTCTACTTATTGTTTTTCTTGATGATGGGAACATGTCTACGTCTCTTGATACAGACTATCTTATTAAGATGATTATATTGATTGTCTGTCTAATGTTATTGGCGCTTAATACTTTGACGAATAGTCAAACTACGACGACTTCAATGACTGGATAACTCACTGATGACGATCAAGACTTTATTGATGAGACACGATGGGTTCCCTGCAAGGGTCACGGCTGTTGCGGTGGGTGCAAGAGGGCTTGTGGCTGCATCAGTGTATGATTTATTGAAACTGTTGGGTCTGAGGGGATAGTCGAGAACAAGGGCACTGAAGAGGCTTAGTGAAACTGCCGAAAAGGCATCAGGCTGGCTGTGGAACAACCGCAATGGGCAATGGAAATCGTGACAGTAAACGCTGCGGTACAGAAAACGCATACGTTGAGTTTTTTGGTGTACTAGTGAAAGGGCTGTGACTGAGGGGCAACAGGCGGCGTGTATTATAAGAGGTGTTAGGCACAGAATTTCAGTTGCTAGCGCGCAGTGGCTAGCCTCGTCGGCTTCGCGCAGGTGTCTCAGTGTGTGTCCTTAGTTGTGATGTGCGACGGAACGAACGGAATAATTTGTCTTCTCTTTGTTACTTTCACAATTGCCTCCATGGCTGGCGGAGTTGTGGATTTTAAAGTTGCTACCATAAGTGGAATGGGTTCATTTTCGATACAAGACAACAGGAGGCTGAGACGCTTGAGAGTCATGACCCAAGTGGGCCCGCCCCCCTTAGAGTGTAAAGGACTATACTGGGCCGAAATACTTGTCGGATGGGGGGACGTCTTCTGATAATCAGATTGCCTCCTGTTGTATCGCTCTGTAAAGAGTTTCCTATCATGATGTCAGCAACATATTTACATCTGGCAACACTGTGCCCAAATACAGTATACTGGTAGAAAAAGTTACACATGATCTCTACGTTGGTACCTTCATTCAGCATACAAATTACTTGGTCAGGAAGCTAGTCGATTAACACTTGACGGTTTCTTCGATTAAGACTCTGGCTGTTGTTCTAAGATTTACGATATTTCTTCATTATTAATTCATCTGGCTCGGAAGTAATTTCTGGATCATTATCCGTGATGGAAACTTTAGCCATTAGAAATGTTCTGCATTAACTCTACACTTTATGTCCGTATCTGGAACAACAATGCAAGCACGTGTTTATCGAACTATCTTCACGTTTGATAACTATCAGTGATTTACATACCGATTGTTCCTTGATGAACTACTGGAACAACATAACTTGACACAGCTCTAAAACAACATTCAGTTGTCATGAAGAAATCTTGTCATTTGCCTTATCGCTCTTGGTGAAGCATAGATCCACCAGCTCCCAGTGCAACCAGTCTCATTGATGGAGGCCTGAGATAACGCATTCGCGTACTCTTGCAGCGGTGATTTATGTAGCTCTTTGTTTTACATGATGAGACTGCCAGCTCCATGCACAATATCACATTAGTCGCCTCGTGGTGTATTCCTGAGTGAGCCATAGTCATATTCTTTCTTTGTCTCCCCAGGGGCCCGTGTGAACTACAAAAGGCTGTACCTATATAGTAGCTGCAAAGTTACGAGCGTAAAATATAATGCGCATGTTTTTACATGGTGGCAGGTGGCAGACTGGGTAAGTGTTGCTGTCATTTTTGACGGAGTCATCTGTCAAGTTATTTGCTTATGTTTTTATCATAAGAATAATTGTGTCTTTACCTGCGATGTCAGGTTGATTAGGGGTTGTCTTCCCTTGTTTATTCATTCATTGTGTTTGACCTTTAGGGTCAAAGGTAGACAGTTCGGGGGTATGCCCATGGGCAGGTTTTTTTAAGCGGGAGTGGAGTTAGACTTCCGGCAAGCCGGGGAGTGTCCTGGTTTCTGAAGGGACGAGAGTCCATTGTGTTTTTCGGGAAGAATCTTCGAAGTGACTGCACTGGCAGTTTTCCCCAGTGAATCTCTGTGCGTTGGAATGACAGCAGAGTTCCTTGTTAAGTTCTGTGGACGCGGTTACAGGTAATACCGACTTTTTCCATTACTATGCTTTCTGTAGCAGAACATGTTAGAAGATTGCCTAGTCTGTGAACTGCAGCTCACCGGTCCTCCATTACAGAACATATATGTTGTGCTCAAGGTAGCCATCCAAGACTATTAGTCTTCATACCATCCAGAAATCCAGTGACGAAGATATATTGTGGGAACCGCAGATTGGCGGAATTTATGTCTACAATAAGCATTACTGCAGGGTTGATGGTAACCTGCTTATCAGAAGTACACAGCCGACGTCAGAACGAGGCCTGTGTTTTCGGCTATTATACTACAGCCTGATAATGTGCAATTGGCGGGGAATGCCAAGTTGCACCTATGTGTCAAAGTGATTAAGGAATCTGACGCGTTTAGTCAGTAATCCCAGGGCGACGCCACGAACTGTCCTTATTGAAGAACATTGTATTGACCATGCACGAATATTCAAATGTTTACCAGCTTGCTGAATGCCTAATGTATACCTATCGATTTCCGGTCAGCATGACCTTGTTTACAATGACTGTTCCTGTTGATACCATGTGTGTTCTCGTCAATAAATGTTTTGAAACGTGCCTGCAGTGTCCAAGCATCCTTGACTACTGCATGTGAGTGTATGGGTTGCAGAGTCTACATACATACGAGCCTAAACACATTCGCGCCTTCATTCGCACCCACACTCAGTTCATCATACGCTCGCACTACACACCTAACAACATGTATACTGTCTTGGGCCAGTGATTACCTCAACAAGAGAAAAAGTACAGTTACATTTTTGGTGGACCAGTTACGTGGGCTGTTCTGATACATTTCAGCTGGACAGAGCGAGAAATTAACATTTCCGTGGACTTATGCTACATTTATTATGCCTCCAGTGTTGTCCAGAAATTTACATTTCTACATGTGCTACATGTCATGAGGAACAAAGTGGACAGCTGAGAATAACACACATACTCTATGCTTTCAAGTTTTGTCTACACAGGACAGAAATAGGTCATCAACTGTTGACCCAGATAAACAGTGCTAGCATTTAAGTTATAATGCTACATAAACCACAACAGGACAAGTACTGAAGTTAACATCTAGGCATTTGCTACGTGGACCACAACTGCAAGTCGAGTCCCTTTTTGTAAACGGTACCGCTGGTCGTTTACACGTTTCAGTCAACAACAGACTTTTCTACGCCCGAGCGTTCAAGCTATATTGTTCGTGGTCAAGTGTTTGTAAACAGTACGTGGAAATTGTAAACATTCTATGTGCAAGTCCTAAGTCGAGAAGGTCATAGTGTCGTGAATTATTCTAATCCCCATATATGAATTAAAACGTAAATGCAAAGCCTAACAAATAAATTTAATATTAGGAAAGAAGAATGGTAAAGAACAGTGCTGTCACAATGACTGTACTCGAAATCCCCCTTGTTTTCTACTTCGTCGGCAAATTGTAACGCTTTCACGTTGATAGTAAAAGCCTACTGTATTATTACCCGCTTTCTTCAATGAAACGTGTGCTGTATTTCTTGGAAAAACATTGAGATACGCAAGCTGATCAATGACCTAATTTTAATATTTCATTCATTCCATTTTATACACGGCGTAACTAAAGACAGATGGACTAACGGATAGAGAGAAGGGAGAGGCAGAAAGCCGAACACGTGCAACACTAAACACGCGTCGCACGATACACAATTGCTGCCATCACGCGTGTAAGGCCACATGCACTAACTTTATTTCAAATCGACAGTGATAAAATTCACTACCCTTCCCAGAGTTAGGTTTTAAAATCCTGAAAAACGCTTATTAGGAAAGATGACAATAGATGGGTTTACGTTTGAAAACATTACAGTACCCAGACAGCACATCTTCGAAACAGGAGGTAGAAGAAATTGCATATTTTGAACGCAGCATATTAGCTCTATTAAATATATATATTTGGTTCCTTAGGGTTTGCTGACAAAGAATATGTAAAACGTTACGCAAATAGTCTAGGAATTACCAAGTTATGGCCAAAATAAAATAGTGGGGGTGCCTGACAGCATGAAATCATTTCTGTTCATAAAATTTTTTTATAACGTGTTTGAAAAAACATTACGTACGGAAATAGCCTACCATGTTAACTCCTATGTGATTGGAGCGCAACAAATGAAAGACTAAACACGATTGGTCGGACTATAAATACTATCTTTCGTTGTCAGGGGAAACGGGAGTAGGAGTATTTTTTTGAAAAGATGTGTGGACAGGGTTTCATTGGTTAGAGCTGCGAATATACACAATTCAGAGCGTCTGTTCATCGCCACATCTTGTAATAAACCTACTAAGAAGCAGTACGTTGAGCACCAGTGTATATTTTTTATAAAATAAAGCCTGGGACATCGGCAGATCGGAGTTGTGCTATATTCATTGCCAGTCAACGAAACTGTTTATTATTATTTCCATGAATTGTGGTAAGCTTGAAATATTCAATATCTTTTAATGAAAATTGAATGTAAATTGATAATTTATGTCTGTATATATGTGTGGTTCAGTAGCGAACATGATGTAAAGCCTATAGGCTCCAGCCTGAACAGAAGGTGTCGGAGGAAAGTAAAACTGCATGGAATGGCCAAACAGTACACTGACACCTAGATTATTAACTAGAGAAAAATAATGCTGGAATTGCAGAGGCGTAGTAACCATTAGGGAGGGAAATACTGGTATAAGGTATTTCAGATGAAGCTGACAGTTGGCCTAACGCTCTGAACTCAATGTTTGTGATGTATTGTGCTCAGTGTAGAACTAGAGTGTAAATTAGTTCTGACGTAGAAGGTACAACCTTCTTGTTTCAGGGACCGTGGTCTTAAAGTTTTTGAGCAGCACCTGGTCAGAGCTTTGCTGAAGCCAGAAGTGGACAGCATACTCCTTGGTCCATATAGCAACCAGTGGGGTGGCTCCAGAACTCATTACAGTTAACGAGCAGAGGAGTCTTTTACTGCAGTCATCACGCAAGATAAGAGAGTGTGGCCATGGAGCTCAACATTATGTACCCCCATCTTAAAATGACAGTATAAACTAAAATTAAGAGGGGAATTAAATTGTTTTAATACCAGGAACTGAGAACATCTCCAATACTAGTTCCCATAGAAACAAACTATTGAAGTCATGATGACAAATACCAACAGAGCTTGAACAAAACAAAACCAGTATTACCTCATGTTACCACTACACAACTGACACACATAGGATACCATTAATAATATATGTCACTATAATAATCATATTAATAAATTATGTACATATAACTTGTAATTAAAATTGATTGTGATTCCTGGTTCCATTTGTATTTGAATCAGGACACATATACATTCATGACAGCTATGAATACATATTGTTATTTGAAAAGTTATCAGTCACTCCTTTAAGATATCCTCTTGGAGTGTTTTATGTATGTGAGTGTCACAGTGTTGTCAAGTGTGGTGGAATAAATTAAATTGTTTATCTGTCTGTTGTTGTTATGACTTACACTTCATCATACACATACCCTAGACATATAACGTAGTCATCACACTACTCCAGAATAATTCTGACTGAGGTATACATATGTGGCAGTAAGTAAGGTTACCTATAATACACTACTCTTATTAGATATAGATACCTTCACAGCTGATCTCAGTCAGTACACTAAGTCCCCTATAAATATTTATAACATCCCACTTTACCACACATAGTAACTTTTGTTCGTGAATACCACTTTATGCTACAGTGGATTTGACATTAAGTGCGCGCTTGACATTTTGTTTCTGTGTTCGCAAGGAGCAAGAAATTTACTTTAGTTTCAGCTGTGACTGAACTTGTTTTGCAACACATTGAATTGATTGCTATTTATGTTAATTGTACTATTTTTGTGTATTTTTCTTGTGTTTTTCTGCGGGTTTTCGGTTGGTGGGTCTTACAGTAAATATGCCACTTAATCGAGGGTTACTGTAAGCGTTCTGTAGGGATTGCAATTTTCTTCATTGAAATTTGCTAGCGACTTTTGTTGCTATTATTTTTTTTTAGCTGTGACGACATTAGTTAGTGTTGTTTTCGTTATTTTTCCGTTCTTTGATTTTCGACTAATTTTGTTTGTATCTGTTCTTCTCTCATTCCTTCCGTTTATTTCTTTACACCTTTTCGTTTATAACAGTGTTGCCATTTGTCTTGTTTATTTTTCGCGGTCATCATTACACATTTGTGTAACATTTTCTTTACTTTTTGCTGTATTGTTTATTTGACTTCCGCGAACGTTTTCGGTCATTGTTCTGTATTTTTGTCTTTGTATTTATGATTGTTCTACATTATTGTCATACACAGTCTACATACATATACTTGGTCATGTATTATTATTGTTATTGATAAGGTACACTCTTCATATAGAGATTGTTAATAAAATATTATTATATGAGATATTTATACAAGTTCTTTGATAAAAGACTTGTTATCTTCAAAGATTGAGACAAGGTGAAATACATATTCAAGTTCTTTATAAAAAAGACTTGTGCCCATAGTGAGTGGGATATAAAGGAATTATTTGTCACAGGTACTCAATTGATTTTTTGTTACATTATAAACAAGAGGACCCTACAAGGTCTTTGTCTAAGACTAAGAGAGTGAAATAAAGTGAAGTGAGTATACAAGTCTAGCATTTCAGACTTGTCTCCCAATGATTGGGATATACAGGTAATTTAGTTAATTTTTTCAGGTTTCTGATCTCATTAGACAGAATGTCTACATTGGATTTCTTCATCCAGCAAGGGTTGACTCTTGGTAAGTCTGGTAAAGAATTGGAACAATATTCATCTGCTCAATTCGCCATTGCATTAAAGTCAGAGGAAAAGAAACAAAAAGAGGAAATTAAATTGAAAGCAGAAGCTGAACAAAGGAGAGCAGATGCTGAACTTAAGAAGCTAGATGCTGAGAATAGAAGATTAGAACTTGAAGAGAAAAGGTATCAAAGAGAAGCTGCTGCTGAGGACAAAAAACTTCAAGCTCAAGCTGCTGCTGAGGAGAGGAAAGCTCAAGCTGCTGCTGATGAAAGAAAATTCCAGATGGAAATGGAAGACAAAAAACTTCAAGCTCAAGCTGCTGCAGAGGAGAGGAAAGCTTAAGCTGCTGCTGAGGAGAGGAAAGCTCAAGCTGCTGCTGAGGCTGAAATTAGAAAAATGGAACATGAGGAAAGAAAACAGAAAATGGAACTTGATGAAAGACTCGCAACTTTGGAGTTAGAGAAATTGAAATTGGCGAGTCCAGGTGCTCATCAAATAACTTCGAGTACGACAAAGGAGTTTGTAAGTAGGATCAAACTACCTCATTTCAATCCTTTAAAGGATGACGTAGCAGATTATCTAGATAGATTCCAATTTTTATGCGATACGCATAAAATAAAAAAAATGAAAAATATGTTGAACAACTGATGGAATTTTTTACAGGTGACACAGTGACTACTCTCATGACAATAGACGAACATGACAGGACTAATTATGATGTTGTCAGAGCAGCATTGCTCAAAAAATACCAACTAAAAGAAGAAGACTATCGTCTTCGTTTTAGGACAATGTTGCCAGAAAATGGAGTAGATTTCTCTGATTTTGTTACAAAAATACGTCGTACATTTACACGTTGGGTTGAGTTGTCTCAGACTGAGAAAACATATGAAGGTCTAATGGACTTATTATTGCGAGATAAGGTTTTGTCATCTGTTAATGATTCTTTTCTTGCATTCCTTCATGAGCGTAAGCCTAAAAACTTAAAAGATATGGAGGAATACTGTTGTCAGTATGCCACCGCGCATCCCCATGCTACAGTTAGCAATTCTAAAGTGAAAGAAGGGTTGCCAGCTGCTTCGGCAACACCATATGGCCCTAATTTCAAAAAAAAAATTTCAGGGTGCTCAACAAAACTGGAATAGGGGAAGTAATCAGAATTACACTCAGAAGCGGAGTAATCCAACACATGATGGTTCTTCGTCTATGAATTGGAGACAAGATGGTAGTTCTCGTAATTTTAATGGTAATAATCTTAGACACTTTCGCAAGGGTTATCGTAATAATAACCATTCGAGCTTTCGAGATAACCATTCTCGACGTCAAGATTATGACGATGGTGAATTTAGAAACCGGGATTCAAACCGGAATGATAATTACAATAGGCAATATGATAACAATTACAGGGGAAATGATAGTCGAAATAATTACAGGGGAAATGATAATCGAGGCAGACCTAGATTTAACAAAAAAAGACCTTTCCAACAGGCAAACTCTGCACAACAAGAGTTTGATGGAGCCTGTAATACAGTAAATGATAGTGGTAACTCTAGGGCTATCACTGGTTGTGCTTTCGATTTTGGGAGAGCAACTGAATGCCCCCAATGCTTAACATTGTTCGACTCATCGACTGTATCTACTCTAAGTTGTGGTCACCCTCTTCCTGCTCTACCTGCTACAGTTGCGCATGACGGGAGAGGATCTCTCATCTTACATAAAGGTCTAATAAATGATAGGCTAGTCTCAGTACTTTTCGATTCGGGATGTACTACCGTCGGGGTTAGGGAGTCTCTGATAGATCCTTGTTGTGCCACTGGAAAAACAATCAAATGTGTTACATTTGGTGGTACTATGGAAAGTTATCCTACTGCTATTATTAGGATTGACACTCCCTTCTTCACAGGAGATGTCCATGCATGTCTTCTTCCTAATCCTATTGCGGATCTTATAATCGGTCGTATTCATGGGGTTAAGGAATGCACCCCGCAACAAATTTCTAGTTGGGAGAAAAAAAACATTCAAACGGTCAATCCAGTGGTGACAAGAGCTCAGGCTCTTAATCCCCCAACTTCATCGGATAATAGTAATGAAGTTGATAGCCAAGACGAGCACTTGGTGATTTCCCATGACTCGTTTGTTAAACGTCAAGAAGAGGATCCTTCTTTGAAGAAATTCTTCCTTCTTGCAAAGAAAGGGGATCCCAATCAAAATACTAATCACAAATCGTATATTACTATGAAGAATGGTATATTGGTACGGATGGTACAACACTCGGACAAGTCTATGCACTCGCAAATTCTTGTGCCTAAGTGTATGAGAGCCTTAATTCTTCAGCATGCACACGATTCTCAGTGTGCTGGACATATGGGTTTTTCCAGAACTAAAACTAGAGTCCTTGCGTCTTTCTTTTGGCCATTTGTTAATAAAGACATACGAATTTATTGCCGATCTTGCAAAATTTGTCAAGAGGTCAAGTCTAGAGGTCCGAGACATGCTGCTCCTATTCAGGCTGCAGATATTCCGATTCGGCCGTTTCAGAAAATGGCTATAGACATCATTGGTCCGTTCAAAATTAAGTCAGCCAGAGGACACCAATTTATCCTCACTTGCGTGGACATGTGCACGCGTTGGCCAGAGGCTATTCCTCTGAAGAGCATATCAACTGTCGATATCGCTGATGCTCTTTGGCTCATATTTTCTCGTCTGGGATTCCCCGGAGAAATACTGTCGGACCACGGCACTCAGTTAATTTCGGACGTTATGTCTCAGGTAATGGCTACGCTAGACATTAAAAGGTCTCTCAGTAGTATTTATCATCCAATGTCCAATGGATTGGTAGAACGTCTTAACAGGACACTAAAGAACTTACTTGGCAAGATAACGGAGGATCATCCTGAAGATTGGGACAGGGTTTTACCTGCAGTCCTCTTTGCCTATAGAGAAGTTCCCAACGAGCATACAGGGTTTTCTCCTTTCGAACTTGTCTTTGGTGCGCAACCGCGCGGTCCGATGTCCTTGTTACACGATTTGATAACTTCTGATAATATTGACGATGATACACAATCGTCATATGAATATGTCATTGCTCTTAGAGAAAAGATTATCGAATCGTGCAGGTTAGCAACTTCATCTTCCGAATTTGCGAAAGAAAAAGCTAGGCGATTTGCTAACAAGAAAAGACGCCTACGTCAACTTTGTCCTGGAGACAAAGCATATGTCTTACTTCCCTCAAGAGAGAATAGACTTCTCATTTCATGGAAAGGTCCATACACTATAGTCTCCAAAATTTCCGGTGTCGACTACATCGTCGATGTGGATGGAAAGCATAAAACCTTCCATATAAATATGCTAACAGAGTTTATTGAACGTCCAGACTATTTGCAGCCTATTTTCCAGGCGATGGACGACTCTCCAGTCCAACATGGTCACATCTCATCCCTGTCCGTTATACAGGATGAGGAAACTATTTTTTCGGACGTTAACTTACCTCTTCCTGCGATTCCACTGAATTCAACGGAATCGTGGAGGGACGTTACAATCTCGTCGAACTTGTCTTTTGAGGAGCAACGTCAAGTATCCTCTACGCTACAATCATATCAGGATGTCCTTACCGACATTCCTGGACACACAGATGTCATAGAACATGACATCATACTTACTGATCGTAATCCGATCAGAGTAAGACCATACCCAATACCTATTCATTTTCAAGCACAAGTCGAGAAAGAATTGGATGAAATGATTCAACTGCAAATAATTGAACCATCCACTTCAGCTTATTCTTCGTCGATAGTTATTGTTCGAAAGAAAGACAATAACATACGTCTTTGCGTTGACTATCGCAAATTAAATCAAGTTACGAAGTTCGATGCTGAACCTATGCCATTATTAGATGATCTACTTATTAGACTTTCTAAAGCTAAATTCTTTACTAAACTAGACTTGTCGAAAGGTTATTGGCAAGTCCCACTGACGGAACACGCCAAACCTCTCACTGCTTTTTCGACACCTAGGGGTCTGTTTCAATGGAATTTTATGCCTTTCGGGCTTATGAACGCCCCAGCGACTTTCGTGCGCATGATGCGACGAATTCTATCAGATCGTGCAGATGTCATCGCATATTTAGACGACATCTGTCTTTTCAGCGATACTTGGGAAGAACACTATTTGGGTCTAAAGGAATTGCTATCTACTCTACGTGAGCATAGTTTGACTGCAAAACCCTCTAAAGCCTTTGTTGGGTTTAGTGAAATTTCCTTCCTAGGTCATCGAGTTGGTCATGGTCTGTTGAAGACAGAGGACCAAAACATTTCGAAGATATTAAATATCTCGGTTCCGAAGACAAAAAAGCAAGTGCGTAGTCTCTTGGGATTGATACAATTCTATGGGAGATTCATTGAGAATCTGTCCTCCATTATGGCACCACTTTCATCGTTATTGAAAAAAGGTTCTCCTAATATGGTGCGTTGGTCCCAGGAATGCCAATCTTCATTGGATCAGGTTAAGAATTTGTTCTCATCTCATCCTATCTTAAGACTACCAACGATTGATAAGACTTTTGTTCTTCGTAGTGATGCCTCTTCCACTGGGATTGGAGCGGCACTAATGCAGGAATATTCAGGAACTCTGCATCCTGTAATGTATATTTCTAGGAAGCTAAATGCGGCAGAAAGGAATTACTCGGTTTTAGACCGTGAATTGTTGGCTATGGTTTGGTCCATTCTTAAGCTACAAAGGTTCCTTCTGGGTGCGCATTTCTTTATGGAAACCGACCAAAAAGCTCTTACGGCTATGCAAAGTAAGGATTTGAAGAGCTCGAGATCTACTCGTTATGCTATTGCTCTTCAGCCTTTCCATTTCACGGTGCGAGCTATCCGTGGTTCGGATAATGTGATGGCGGACATATTGTCCAGATGCCCACATGATTCCAGTTAAATCTTGTGTCCTAGTTTTTCCTGATACACTTTCAGACTTAGGTCTGTCCTTAATATCCTAATATGTTGTAATACAAATGTATTTGGATGATGTTTAGATAATTTAACAAATTTCATTTTGTCCATCCATCAGTGATATGTTGCTAATATAGCATTGTAATTCATGACATTTGTATATTGCTATAATTATAGTATTTAGTAATGATTGATATATGATTGGTATTGCCAGCAACTTAGGTTTCTTTAATGGTACCCCCTTAGTTTGTTTGGCTTAAAGGAAATATTTTCTCCTATGTTGGGAGATGATTTATATCCTCTTCAGACGCTTTGTTTATGCGTCTATTGTACCTGATATTAGGTTCATTTTTTCATGAGCACATAAGTGATACTTGTGCAATCTTGCTCATGGACATATTAAAAAAAAAAAAATTTCATTTTTTTTTTTACAGGGGGGTGGTAGTAATATGTTGCTGTCATTTTTGACGGAGTCATCTGTCAAGTTATTTGCTTATGTTTTTATCATAAGAATAATTGTGTCTTTACCTGCGATGTCAGGTTGATTAGGGGTTGTCTTCCCTTGTTTATTCATTCATTGTGTTTGACCTTTAGGGTCAAAGGTAGACAGTTCGGGGGTATGCCCATGGGCAGGTTTTTTTAAGCGGGAGTGGAGTTAGACTTCCGGCAAGCCGGGGAGTGTCCTGGTTTCTGAAGGGACGAGAGTCCATTGTGTTTTTCGGGAAGAATCTTCGAAGTGACTGCACTGGCAGTTTTCCCCAGTGAATCTCTGTGCGTTGGAATGACAGCAGAGTTCCTTGTTAAGTTCTGTGGATGCGGTTACAGGTAATACCGACTTTTTCCATTACTATGCTTTCGGTAGCAGAATATGTTAGAAGATTGCCTAGCCTGTGAACTGCAGCTCACCGGTCCTCCATTACAGAACATATATGTTGTGCTCAAGGTAGCCATCCAAGACTATTAGTCTTCATACCATCCAGAAATCCAGTGACGAAGATATATTGTTGGAACTGCAGATTGGCGGAATTTATGTCTACAATAAGCATTACTGCAGGGTTGATGGTAACCTGCTTATCAGAAGTACACAGCCGACGTCAGAACGAGGCCTGCGTTTTCGGCTATTATACTACAGCCTGATAATGTGCAATTGGCGGGGAATGCCAAGTTGCACCTATGTGTCAAAGTGATTAAGGAATCTGACGCGTTTAGTCAGTAATCCCAGGGCGACGCCACGAACTGTCCTTATTGAAGAACATTGTATTGACCATGCACGAATATTCAAATGTTTACCAGCTTGCTGAATGCCTAATGTATACCTATCGATTTCCGGTCAGCATGACCTTGTTTACAATGACTGTTCCTGTTGATACCATGTGTGTTCTCGTCAATAAATGTTTTGAAACGTGCCTGCAGTGCCCAAGCATCCTTGACTACTGCATGTGAGTGTATGGGTTGCAGAGTCTACATACATACGAGCCTAAACACATTCGCGCCTTCATTCGCACCCACACTCAGTTCATCATACGCTCGCACTACACACCTAACAACATGTATACTGTCTTGGGCCAGTGATTACCTCAACAAGAGAAAAAGTACAGTTACAGTAAGTAAGACATTATTTTTTAAAATGAGACTCTCATTCATTCATTCATTCATTCATTCATTCATTCATTCATTCATTCATTCATTCATTCATTCATTTCATTCATCCATTCATTCATCCATCCATCCATCCATCCATTCATCCATTCATCCATCCATTCATTCATCCATCCATCAATCCATTCATTCATTCATTCCTCCATTCATCCATTCATCCATCCATCCATTCATCCATCCATCCATCCATTCATTCATCCATTCATCCATCCATTCATTCATTCATCCATTCATTCATTCATCCATTCATTCATTCATTCATCCATCCATCCATCCATCCATTCATTCATTCGTTCATCAATTCATCTATTAATTCATTCATTCATTCATTCATCCATCCATTCATCCATCCATCCATTCATTCATTCATCCATCCATCCATTCATTCATCCATCCATTCATTCATTCATCCATCCATCCATCCATCCATCCATTCATTCATTCATTCATTCATTCATCCATCCATCCATTCATTCATTCATTCATTCATCCATTCATCCATCCATCCATTCATTCATCCATTCATTCATCCATTCATTCATTCATTCATTCATTCATTCATTCATGTGGGTTTAAAGTATCTCATGGTAGATACTGCTGTAGGGGAGTGAGATAATAGAGACTTTATTATCCTAGTTCCAGTTTTATGTGGTTGGGGTGACCACATCCTTTCCTTTGCCTTCCGTAACTCAAGAGCATCGTCAAGTAACCGTTTACAGCTGTGTAGGCTGGGGAGTGACTCTAAGATCCCAGAACCCGGTAACTATGTAATGAGAAGCAAACGAAGCCAGGTCCAGGTCCAGTTCTATGATCATTAAATATCTTGTATCTTAGGAAACATCAAATATCTTGTATCTTAGGAAACATCAAATATCTTGTATCTTAGGAAACATCAAATATCTTGTATCTTAGGAAACATAAAATATCTTGTATCTTAGGAAACATCAAATATCTTGTATCTTATGAAACATCAAATATCTTGTATTTTAGCAAACATTGGATTAACTTTAAACAAAAAAATAAAGAAAAGAAAAACTGGCACTATTAAGTAATTACTTTTCTTTACCCCTAAAGAAATGTTTAGGGGAGGGGGGGGATGTTTGCAACTCTCATCTTATATCAATTAAATCCTTATCCATCAAATCTCTATCCATCTCGACGAGGAAAAGCATTTCCAATAAATAATTCTCACTATTATTCAGCTAAGCTTTTTCTTAAATCCTTGACCTAATTTGTTTTACCAGATAGAATTATAGAAAATGGAGTTCACATATTTCGCTTACAAGGTAGGATTATATACAGCGGTGGATTCACGATTAAAATTGCCACGTCGGAGGTTCTGTTCTCGCAACTGTGATGGAAAAAACAAAACAAAAACTCTCATAAGATATTTTCCATTCAATGCCCATTTGAGCGATATAGTATTGTTGTGAATGAGCTAAATAAGAAGAATAAATCACTGGCAGGTTTGATATTCGAGTAGTTTGCTTGATAGATACGTTTATGTATGCGATGGCATGGAAAATTGCCACGGAGGAAGTATCCACTCCGGATTTTGTATATCTGTCACACACGCAGGTTTAAGGCTGAAGATAATTTTTACATCAGCCTATCACTCTGAGGACAAGGATAAATTATTACACTACTTTATAGCATAAAGCATCATCATCATCATCATCGTGAACAATAACATCAACCTTCAGCTTCCTATGGAATAAAGTCCTTCATTATATTCATTATTGTGTGTCCTATCCATCGCAAGCGTCTTTTTTTTATCTTTTGTTCCACTAGCACAGTCCTGTGCTTGCTCTTGTCGTGATCTTAACGCATATATAAAGAACGTTTAACTAAACTGAAGAACACAACTAATCAATTTAAAGCAGGGGCTTACGTATAGGAAGTTTTGAAAATTAACCATACTGTGACAAAATCACCTTGAACGGCACATTAACCTGTGCCATCCTGTAATTCATTCTGTGCTCTTCGCTGTCTTTTCTTCACACCTCTGACAATATTTGGCATTTTCGATTCATTGTTCACACTCCCTTTCCTCAATTTTTTGCCATGTCGGGACTTCGGTGGTCACCTTTTGCTGATTAGGGTAATCAATGACTTTCGTTTGAACCCATATTGACGCCTGGGATCTGTAGAGAAAAGTGTGGTTTACTAATGTGTAACACATTTCCTACCAGACAATGCATGGGTGCGCCAGATTTAGAAGTAAACAACTTTGGGATGACCACTGTTGAGTTTACGACACTGCGAAATTCAACTCGTCAAGAAGACAGCCTGACAAGCCAGAGCAAGGAATAGGATCAGGATTCCACGTTAAAGGATCGGACAAAGTGTTTGAGAATCTTCTGGATTTACACAACGACAACTCTCTCCTTATTAATAATTAAGGCTGGTCATCCCAACTCTCGATGCTGGACCTAGCATGGTGAAGTAACACTTCACTCTCTTACGGCAGTAGGGGAGAGTGATGATCAATGGACCGTTAGGAGAAATGGACCGCCCCTTGTATCTCAAAAACGAATGTTCCATTTTAATTTGGACCATAATGAAAAAATACCAGTAGGATGAGATCATTTCCAGGAACAACGTCCGGTTTTTTTATGTGCGCGCATTTTTTTGACAATCAGTGACCTCATTTTGTACAAGGAAATAGTTGAGTTTTTGAAGTGACATTGCAAGTCCAATTTTTGTCGCTGCTTCGCTGATTGTACGGTAAGTTATTTTTATAGGCAGAATTACCATTTTCCTGCATAAGCAATGTTCTTTATGTCTAAAAATTATTAGCTTTAAGAGTTTATGCTTGTCTTTTCTATTTGAATGCCCGTGGGGAGAAATGGGCCGTCACTGGTCCATTTCTCCCCGAACATGGAAGCGTTATACATGTATCCCATTCATCACAAAATATTTCCTAAATCTTAGTTTGTTTAAACAGTTGAAGAAATATGTTTAAATTCTAATCAAATGTTAATATAAAACTAATCATTGTTAAACTATCAATGTAATCCTATTTTATAAGTATAATTATTATAATTATTTTATACAGTAAATTTTTTTTCCAGAAAAAATGACTCGTGTTTACAAGAGGAAAACAGATCCAAAGTACCGGAGTCCATTATGAGAGCTGCTGTGGACTGCCGTAGTGGAAGGCAATGCCTGTTAGACAAGCATCCAGGGAATATGGAATTGCTCGGACAACTCTGATCAACAATATTAACAAGTCCAAATCTTCAGAAGTCAGCCTCACCCCAAATTATCGGCACAGTCAGATTTTTAATGCTGAACAGGAAGAGAGTCTTGCAAAATTATCTGTAAGTGTTTCCAAAATGTTTCATGGACTAACACCAAAAAATGTTTCATACTCTGATGCCTTTGAAATGGCAAACATTGAATCATTTGAAATGTCCGCAAACATGGATTGAGAAACTCAATGGCAGGAAGGGAAGGCTTTTTGGCTTCCTGAGGCGGCATTCACAAATTGTCATAAGACAACCAGAAGCATCACTGGCACAAGCAACCGCATTTAATCGACACAATGTTGCGGCATTTTTTAACATACTACAAGCCTCTTATACAAACCTGAATGTAAGCGGGGATCAAAATTTACAATCTTGATGAAACTGGTGTAACAACAACTGTACCAAAAAGTTCCTAGAGTCCATTGCACAAGGTGTATGGACCAAACATGTTTTGGGGGGGCAAGTCACATTACGAGAACGAGGTGAACTTGCCACAATGTGCTGCATAGTTTCAGCTACTGGACACAGTTTGCCACAGTGTTTTGTGTTTCCAAAAAAATTTTTTTTAACATTTTATTAATGGAGCACCTGATCTTTAGGACTTACCCACTCTTCAGGTTGGATGACAAGTGAAAATTTTGTGAAAGTGGTTGAGCATTGTTGAAATGTGTTAGACCTTCCAATCCCATCATTGTGATCGATAATAATCAGGAAAAGCCACATTTCCTTTCCTGCTCTGGAGTTGGCAAGCAGAACCATATTCATGTCATCACTCTTCACCACATACAAGCAACAAAATGCAACATTCGAACTGTCTTTGGGCCCATAAAAGCAGCGTTTAGTCATTTACAGATTCATGGATGATAAAGAATGTGTGTGTGAGTCTGAGACACGGAAAAAACACGAAATATTTAATTGGTAAAGACATTAGCAGCTGGAAGATGAGGATGGTGATACGTGGAAATCAATTTTTTTAAGAAAGTGGTAAAATGTTTGTTTTTTTGGCCTGCTGTAGAAGATTTAGGGACTGTTAAAGTAAGTCAAATTAAAGCAATATACCCCCAGCCAACTTGCTGCAAGGGTACAAAAAGAACAGAAAGGTATCTACGTTTTCATATCCTTTGGTAATTTATTTTGATTCATTTTCATGGACTATTTCTCCTTTTCTGCAATTTTTTGTCCATTTCCTCTCCCCAATTTCATACATCCATTACTCCCCATACGCGGTCCATTTCACACCACTATGGTATCATTGCTTCAAATGTTAATTTTATAAAAAGTTTTAATGTTTAACCATTTTATGTAGACTATATTTTGAAATAAATGGGTATTTCACCTACACATATTAATAACATCTCAAACTTATTATTATTTCTATAGTTATATCGAATTTGGTAAAAAATGAAAAATGAGGGACCATTTCTCCCCACTCTCCCCTATCTGCTATGGGCCTACCTTTACCTTTTAAACCCCGCAAATAGCGAGGACTAAGTGAGTGGGTGTGTTTGTGTGTGTGTGTGTGTATATATATATATATATATATATATATATATATATATATATATATATATATATATATATATATATATATATATATACAGTAGAACTCCATTTATCCGAACCCCAATTATCCGAACATCCAATTATCCGAACACTTTTTTGAGAAAAAAAAAAATCAGGTGCCACCAGTCATGTTAGACTACATTTTTGAATCTTTTGATGCTGCAAGCTTCAAATGTGTGCGAACAATTTGTAGAGGATGGAATGGGCTAATGGTCGGTCGCTTACGTACAGGAAGTCAGTTAGATCATAAAGTCAGTTAATATCTGGTTTACCAATCTAGTGTACGTGTGCGTTCTAGGCAGTACACTGGATAAACAGACAGCTCAACTTAAAATAATTGTGTCTGCTACTACAGCAGAATAATTTTGGTGTGCAAGTATTTCTCTGTGCGATATTGAATCTTCCAGAAGGACTAAAACATATAAAAGGAACCGCAATGTTTTGTCAATTGAAACGAAAACAGAAATTATCAAGAGACTAGGAAAAGGTGAAACTGTGTCTTCACTTGCGAGGATTTTCAATGTTGGGAAAGCTACCGTCTCTGACATCAAAAGTAACAAGGATAAAATTATGAGTTTTGCATCGAAATTGGATAGTGAAAATGGGTCGACGAAACGTAAACCATGAGAAATGCGAGAGAGATTTGAAATTGGAAAACGCTTTGAATATGTGGTTTGTGCAAAGAAGAAGCAAAGGGGAAACTATCTCTGGCTCTCTATTGTATGAAAAGGCACTTTAGTTCAACAATCAACTTGACGGTCCTCCTGACTTTAAGGCTAGCCAGGGATGATGGTTAAGAAACTTTAAATCTCGTCATGGCATACGAGAACTGGAGATTCAAGGGGAATCTTTATCTAGCGATGCAACTGCCGCTGAAAATTTTAAAGAAACATTCTTGGCTTTTTTGGAAGAAGAAGGTTATCACTCGATGATGTGTATAATGCCGATGAGACTGGCTTATACTGGAAATCATTGCCTCAAAAATCACTTGCATCTCAGCGCGAAGCAGCTGCCCCTGGGTTTTAAAAAGTGCAAAGAGAGAGTAACAATTGTGGTAGCCGCGAATGCCAGTGGAAAATCATCGTTTACCGGTGCTAATGATCGGTAAAGCCAAAAAACCACGTTGTTAAAAGAATGTGACATGTCTCCCATTGTGCTACAAAGCACAGAAGAGTGCTTGGATGAATAGTGAAATATTTCTTGATTGGTATACAAATCAGTTCATCCCAAAAGTGAAGAGGTTGAGAGAACAAGAAAAGAAAACTGGAAAAGTAATTCTTCTACTGGACAATGCACCATCTCATCCAGAGACGGATACATTGAATGCAGTTGATGCAAATTTTAAAGTAATTTTTCTGCCTCCCAATGTAACAGCACTGATTCAACCAATGGATCAGGGTGTTATAGCAAAGCTTAAAAAGATGTACAAGAAGGAAGTCCTGCGTCGTTTATTGTTGGCTGAAGATGAAGAAAGTGTGGTGGCGTTTTCCAAAAAGCTTAATCTCAAAGACTGCTGATATATGTTAGCTGATGCTTGGACCACCCTGTCACAAGATAATCTCAACAAGGCTTGGAATAGATTGCTTGGGAAAAAAGGAGGAAATGAAACTACTGTAGTGGACACAAATGATGATTGTATAAATGAAGTTGTGGAACTGTTTCAAGCAATGCCCGGATTTTCGGCCTGTGACAAAGATGATGCACATATGTGGCTAGAAGATGATAATGATTCTGGTTTTCAGTTTTTGAATGACGAAGAAATTTTGTCTTTTGTGCAAGAAGAAAACCAAATACATGTAGTGACCGATGATGAAGACACCTCAGAAGTACATGATGTACTTGTAGATTATGAAGAAAACCCAAAACGTCGACCAAGTCCTGAAGAGGCCTTTATAGCACTAGAAACAGCGATGGCTTGGTACGAGCGAGAAGATGACAGCTGTGCTACACAGCTTCTGCTGTTGAAGAGAATGCGGGACTTAGCAGCCAAAAGGAGACTATCCAGTTTGGTGCAAAAGAGGATTCCTCATTATTTTAAATAGTGGGTTACATCGTACAAGTACATGTATACGTAAGTTGCGCCTGGTTTTGAATCATTTGTAATGTTATTTTGAATCTCTTTCTTAAAAAAAATAATTAATACAAGTAGTACATGCACTGCAGTGTAATGAAAGATTTTGGTGATACAGTAATCTAATACAGTGTGGGTATTATTATTACAGTACAAGTAAATATGTTTTATAGTGTAATTTCCTTGTGATGGTTAATTATTTTTAGAAATATGTGTACATGTACTCGATACATTATGTAATCCAATTATCCGAACATTTGATTATCCGAACGATGCTCGGTCCCATGGGGTTCGGATAAATGGAGTTCTACTGTATATATATATATATATATATATATATATATATATATATATATATAAATATATATATATATATATATATATATATATATATATATATATATATATATATATATATATATATATATATACTTACTTACTTACTTAGTCGTTCCCCTTCTACCGTGAGGTGTAGAGGTTTGGAAGAGAGAGCGCCAGACTATCCTATCGGCTGTCTTCCTCCTGGCCTGGTTCCATCCTAGTCCTCGATCCTTCAAAGATTGTCTAATGTTGTCCTCCCAGCGGACTCTGGGTCGTCCTCGGGGTCTGGATCCTTGGCTCTTTGTTTCCCATGCTTGTCGTGGTATCCGATCTTCTCCCATTCTGCAGACATGGCCAAACCATCTTAATTGGGACTGTTCTACTTGGGTCTGCAGGGGGTAGGATTTTAGGCCTTGACGTATCGTCTGGTTGCGTACCATGTCTCTTCCTGTTACTTCAACCACCTTCCTCAGATACCTCATTTCTGAGGTTTGGATCTGGCTTTTATGGGTTGTAGTCATTGCCCATGACTCGCATCCGTATGTCAAGACTGGGACATAGGTGGAGCGGTATACAGCCATCTTAGTTTTCTTACCAACCTCTCTCTTGCTGAGGAATCCTCGATTTATGGCCTGAAAAAGTCTCCCAGCCGCTGCTTCCCGAGTGGCCAACTCTTCTTTGATGCCTCCCTTTCGGTCCATAATAGCTCCGAGGTATTTAAAGTGGTCGACCTGCTCCAGGACCTGTTCTCCCAGCTTAATCTGATGTTCTCTCCCCTCCCGCGATATCACCATGGACTTTGTTTTAGAGCTGCTTATGACCATCCCTCTCTTCTCCAGCTCTTCCTTCCAGACCTGCAGGTTGGATTGGAGATGCGCCTCTGATTTAGCAATCAGGGCAACATCATCAGCAAATGCCAGCTCTTATATATATATATATATATATATATATATATATATATATATATATATATATATATATATATATATATATATATATATATATATATATATATATATATATATGTATATATATATATATATATATATATATATATATATATATATATATATATATATATATATATATTATATATATATATATATATATATATATATATATATATATATATATATATATATATATATATATATATATATATATATATATATGAAGAACAGTTGAGCATGCAGCAAAACTATTTTCTGCCATATTTTGACGGGTGACGTACTCGTATAATCCTAATGTCAATATACGTATCGATTAAAGATAGAGACTAGTGGAGAAGGGGTGAAGAGAGAAGTCAAGTTAACAGACCGGCTGTTAGAGAACACGGCAGCAAACAAACAATCTTCCCAAGCCGGCTGATAGAGAATAAAAGGGACCTCAGACCGGCAGACAGAGAATTAACGGAAGTCTTCAAACCGGCAGACAGAGAACTGAGGGGTCCCCAAACCGGCAGATAGATTACACAGCCCTATCAACAACAACAAAAAATTTTTTTGTGCCAAACATTTTACTCTTGATTGTACATAAATGAGGCCTGCTCAATCCAAATATCACATTTTGTCTGTAGCAGCTCTAGTTTTTGAGATACAGACATTTTTGTATTTCATTAATACAGGGTGACCCACAAACAAACAAAAAACGGGCCCGAGCGCGCACTGTTTGTGCGCGCGCGGGCCCGGTTTTTTTTTTGGGTCACCCTGTTATTACAATATTTTCTATATAAGGCTATGTAAAAAAAAATCTATTGCTGTCTAGTCCTTTACAAAAGAAAACTGCTTGTTTACTCTCAGTTTCAGTTTTCCAAGAATCTTCCCAGAATTGCCTTTTTTAGGTTTTAAGCCACTGCATGCATGTTAGTTTGCTACTTATTTTATTACACTTCTAACAGAGAATGGCATTATCTTCAAGAAGAGCATGTTTTCTTTCACCGCATTTATTTTGTTATATTTGTGGAGAGTACACTTTCAAAGAAGAACATAGGAAGCATATTACTGTTTTTGTGAAAAAGGCATACTTTGCTTACTTTAAAGTAAAACTAGGTGACCAGGACAAGTCTTGGGCTCCTCATATTGTTTGCAAAACATGTGTTGAACACATGCGACAGTGGACTTGTGGGAAAAGAAAATGTTTAAAATTTGGAATTCCAATGGTTTGGAGAGAGCCCAAGAACCACTATGATGACTGTTATTTCTGTGTTGTGAATATTAAGGGAATTAAGGGAAAAAATCACAAAATGTGGAAATATCCAGATTTAGATTCTGCTAGGCGACCTGTTCCACACGGAGATGACATACCAATTCCAACTTTCAGTCAGATTTCGGATTCCCTGCTAGAAGATGAGACAGCAGTGGCATGTGGAACGACAAGTGAAAGTGATAGTGATTTCGAAGATGATTTTTCAGATGCTCAACGCTTCGACCAGCTTGAACTAAATGATCTAATCCGAGATCTATATCTCTCCAAGGAATCTTCAGAACTTTTGGCTTCGAGATTGAAAGAAAAACATTACTGACTGCTGAAACAAAGGTTACATTTTATCGCAGCAGAGAGCAAGGTTTTATTCCATTCTTTTGTAAAGAAAACAACCTTGTGTTTTGTACTAATGTAGGAGGTCGTGTTAACAAAATGGGTGTAAGTTATACACCAGATGAGTGGCGACTTTTCATTGACAGCTCTAAAAGAAGTTTGAAGGGTGTTCTCTTACACAATGGTAACAAATATGGCTCAATTCCAATTGCTCATTCTACTACAATGAAGGAGGAGTATGCTACAATAAGCACAGTTCTGGAAAAATTGAAGTATTTAGAACATAACTGGATGGTTTGTGTAGATCTTAAAATGATGAACTTCTTGCTTGGCCAGCAAATAGGATTCACCAGATATCCATGCTTTATATGTTTGTGGGATAGCAGGGCAAAAGATATGCACGGGACAAAGAAACAGTGGCCGTTGAGGGATGAATTTAAAGTTGGAGAAAAAAATATTGTCAATAAGCCTCTCATTGATCGAAAAAGAGTTCTACTGCCACCATTACATATAAAGCTTGGCTTGATGAAGCAATTTGTTAAGGCACTGAACAAAGATGGTACCTGTTTTAATTACTTATGCAGAAAGTTTCCAGAATTGAGCACAGACAAACTTAAAGCTGGAATTTTTGATGGACCTCAAATTAGAAAGTTAATAAACGATCCAAATTTTATTGATTCCATGAACAAAACAGAGTCCACAGCCTGGTCATCATTTGTTTTAGTTGTGCAAAACTTTCTGGGTAACTTTAAAGCAGACAATTATTCTGAATTAGTTGGAAACATGCTGTCGAGTTTTTGTGAACTTGAATGCAACATGAGCATAAAATTGCACTACCTCCATAACCATTTACATTTATTTCCGGAGAATCTTGGCGACTTTAGTGAGGAGCTAGGTGAAAGATTTCACCAAGATATAAAAACAATGAAAGAGAGATACCAGGGACTTTGGGATGCCCACATGATGGCAGATTACTGTTGGACCCTTAAGCGCGACTGTCCGGGCATATCACATTCCAGGAAGTCCTCGAAAAGATCCTTTTTGCGTGTTGACTAAACAAGTGCTAGTGATAAAGTTTTATTACATTTTTGGTAATATATGCACAGTAATTACATATAATATGAATGCAGAATAAAGTCAAAATGCCACTGATAGCACCTAACTCTAGTATTGTACATAACAATTGCCCTACTAATATGGTCATTCTTAGTTATCTCAAAAACTAGAGCTGATAGAAAAAATCTGATTACATTTTTGGAATCAGCAACCCAAAATTACCCAAGAACAGCTATAACATTTAAGGCACCAAAATGTGTGTATACCAGTGTTATTCTTCTTCTTCCACGTTCACCTTCAGACTTCCACATTTATGACTCTAATAAAGGCAGTAGTCAACTCACGGTTCCCGACATCTCGTTCACCTTCAGACTTCCACATTTATGACTCTAATAAAGGCAGTAGTCAACTCACGGTTCCCGACATCTCGTTCACCTTCAGACTTCCACATTTATGACTCTAATAAAGGCAGTAGTCAACTCACGGTTCCCGACATCTCGTTCACCTTCAGACTTCCACATTTATGACTCTAATAAAGGCAGTAGTCAACTCACGGTTCCCGACATCTCGTTCACCTTCAGACTTCCACATTTATGACTCTAATAAAGGCAGTAGTCAACTCAAGGTTCCCGACATCTCGTTCACCTTCAGACTTCCACATTTATGACTCTAATAAAGGCAGTAGTCAACTCACGGTTCCCGACATCTCGTTCACCTTCAGACTTCCACATTTATGACTCTAATAAAGGCAGTAGTCAACTCACGGTTCCCGACATCTCGTTCACCTTCAGACTTCCACATTTATGACTCTAATAAAGGCAGTAGTCAACTCAAGGTTCCCGACATCTCGTTCACCTTCAGACTTCCACATTTATGACTCTAATAAAGGCAGTAGTCAACTCACGTAGTCAACTAGTCACTCACGGTTCCCGACATCTCGTTCACCTTCAGACTTCCACATTTATGACTCTAATAAAGGCAGTAGTCAACTCACGGTTCCCGACATCTCGTTCACCTTCAGACTTCCACATTTATGACTCTAATAAAGGCAGTAGTCAACTCACGGTTCCCGACATCTCGTTCACCTTCAGACTTCCACATTTATGACTCTAATAAAGGCAGTAGTCAACTCAAGGTTCCTGACATCTCGTTCACCTTCAGACTTCCCCATTTATGACTCTAATAAAGGCAGTAGTCAACTTCCCGACATCTCGTGCACACTTTCATACCTTCATCCACATTTATGACTCTAATAAAGGCAGTAGTTCAACCTTCATACCTCCACATTTATGACTCTAATAAAGGCAGTAGTCAACTCACGGTTCCCGACATCTCGTTCACCTTCAGACTTCCACATTTATGACTCTATAAAGACTCTAAGACTAAAGGCAGTAGTCAACTCACGGTTCCCGACATCTCGTTCACCTTCAGACTTCCACATTTATGACTCTAATAAAGGCAGTAGTCAACTCACGGTTCCCGACATCTCGTTCACCTTCAGACTTCCACATTTATGACTCTAATAAAGGCAATATAGTAGTCAACTCACGGTTCCCGACATCTCGTTCACCTTCAGACTTCCACATTTATGACTCTAATAAAGGCAGTAGTCAACTCACGGTTCCCGACATCTCGTTCACCTTCAGACTTCCACATTTATGACTCTAATAAAGGCAGTAGTCAACTCACGGTTCCCGACATCTCGTTCACCTTCAGACTTCCACATTTATGACTCTAATAAAGGCAGTAGTCAACTCACGGTTCCCGACATCTCGTTCACCTTCAGACTTCCACATTTATGACTCTAATAAAGGCAGTAGTCAACTCACGGTTCCCGACATCTCGTTCACCTTCAGACTTCCACATTTATGACTCTAATAAAGGCAGTAGTCAACTCACGGTTCCCGACATCTCGTTCACCTTCAGACTTCCACATTTATGACTCTAATAAAGGCAGTAGTCAACTCACGGTTCCCGACATCTCGTTCACCTTCAGACTTCCACATTTATGACTCTAATAAAGGCAGTAGTCAACTCACGGTTCCCGACATCTCGTTCACCTTCAGACTTCCACATTTATGACTCTAATAAAGGCAGTAGTCAACTCACGGTTCCCGACATCTCGTTCACCTTCAGACTTCCACATTTATGACTCTAATAAAGGCAGTAGTCAACTCACGGTTCCCGACATCTCGTTCACCTTCAGACTTCCACATTTATGACTCTAATAAAGGCAGTAGTCAACTCACGGTTCCCGACATCGCGTTCACCTTCAGACGTCCACATTTATGACTCTAATAAAGGCATTAGTCAACTCAATGTTCCCAACATCTCGGACAACTTCAGACATCCACATTTTATGACTCTAATAAAGGCAGTAATCAACTCACGGTTCCCGTCGTTCCCGACATCTCGTTCACTCCCACCCCTCGTATTATGAATCTCAGTACTGTCTCAGACTTCCACATTTATGACTCTAATAAAGGCAGTAGTCAACTCACGGTTCCCGACATCTCGTTCACCTTCATACCTCCACATTTATGACTCTAATAAAGGCAGTAGTCAACTCACGGTTCCCGACATCTCGTTCACCTTCAGACTTCCACATTTATGACTCTAATAAAGGCAGTAGTCAACTCAAGGTTCCCGACATCTCGTTCACCTTCAGACTTCCACATTTATGACTCTAATAAAGGCAGTAGTCAACTCACGGTTCCCGACATCTCGTTCACCTTCAGACTTCCACATTTATGACTCTAATAAAGGCAGTAGTCAACTCACGGTTCCCGACATCTCGTTCACCTTCAGACTTCCACATTTATGACTCTAATAAAGGCAGTAGTCAACTCACGGTTCCCGACATCTCGTTCACCTTCAGACTTCCACATTTATGACTCTAATAAAGGCAGTAGTCAACTCATCGTTCGCCTTCAGACTTCCATATTTATAACTCTAATAAAGGCAGTAGTCAACTCACGGTTCCCGACATCTCGTTCACCTTCAGACTTCCACATTTATGACTCTAATAAAGGCAGTAGTCAACTCACGGTTCCCGACATCTCGTTCACCTTCAGACTTCCACATTTATGACTCTAATAAAGGCAGTAGTCAACTCACGGTTCCCGACATCTCCAAACAGTTTTTTGTTGACAGAAGTGGGCTGTTGCCATATGCTACTCCGTTCATTACTGTAGGTTGGGCAGTACTGCAGCAGGTGTTCGACTGTCATCGGGCTGGTACCGCAGGTGCAGAGATCTGTTGCACCAATTTTGTATTTGTGGTATAGATGGTATCTCAATCTGTTCTGTCCAGTCCGTAGCCGAAAAATGATGACCTGTTCTTTCTTGGATAGTTGATGATATGCGTCATTTTTTAAAAGGCCCGGGTGCTCTCTTTCCCATTTGGATTTGAATGTAGCCTTTATAGTAGTCTTTGCCATTGCGTAAGTTGTCTCTATATCATTTTGTTGTAAGGCACCTCCTTCCTTAGCAAGTTTGTCTGCCTCCTCATTTCCTGGTATGTTGCAATGGGCTGGTATCCACTGGATAGTGCACTTGTTGAAGCATTTGGCCAGTCTTTCAAGGGAGATTATCAGATCTTTCAATCCTTTAGTTTGGTGGCTCTTCAGCGCTGATATTACTGAGAGGGCATCTGTAACGATTACTATCTGTTTTTCCGCGTGTGCTTCGCATTCAATAAAAGTTTCCGCTGCCTGTTTCAGGGCCTCTGCGTCAGCACTGAAGTTATTGCAGTATTTGCCAGTGGCAATTGCCATAGCGTGGATTATATTCTTTAATTTTATGAGGATGCCTGCACCCCCATTTTCAACTGCATTTTTCGGTGAACCATCAGTATATGCATGTGTCCAAAGCTTTGCTGGGAATTTTTGATTAATATACTTGGTTGCTATACACTTTCTTTGTGTTTCTGTCTGTGTTCCCTTACTTTCAATGCCTGGAATATCAGATTTTAGCTCAGGAAAGCATCTTGTTTTCCACTGTGGGATAGTTGTGTCTGTTGGTATTTTCTTTGCAACGTAACTTGCTAGCATGGTATTTTTTTTTTTTTTTTGGAAATTGATGAGGCATTATAGAGTTCCCCTGAAGATCATTAATTTAATAAAGAAAACATATGAAGACATGACATGCAGAGTTCTTCACGAAGGACAGCTTACAGAACCGTTTGGGATAAGAACAGGAGTGCGACAGGGATGCCTCTTGTCTCCATTTCTTTTCTTGCTGGCAATAGATTGGGTTATGAGATCATCGACAACACACAACAGAAATGGAATCCAGTGGACTCTGACTAAGCAGTTGGATGATCTGGATTTTGCTGATGACTTGGCTCTTCTGTCCCATAGCCGTAATCAGATGCAAGACAAATTGATAACACTCGATGAGAGGTCACAGCAATTGGGTCTGAAAATACACAGGGAAAAGACAAAAGTAATGCGAATAAATGCAGGTAATGATAACAGGGTTGAACTTGAAGAAACACCAATACAAGATGTAGAATCATACACATATCTTGGCAGTAATATAGACAAAGTTGGAGGGACAGACAGCGATATCAAAATAAGAATACAAAAGGCAAGAGGAGCTTTCATTGCATTGGGAAATATATGGAGATCAAGAGAAATAGGATCCAACACGAAAATAAGAATCTTCAACTCAAATGTGAAGTCAGTCCTATTGTATGGCTCAGAGACATGGAGAACAACAAAGACAACAACCAAAAAGCTACAGACTTTCATAAATGGGTGCTTGCGTAGAATAGAGGGATTAAAATGGTATGACAAGGTTACCAACGTGGAACTGATGACAAGAACTAGACAAGTGCCAGTGGAACAAGAAATGAGAAGAAGACGATGGCGATGGATAGGACACACACTGAGGAAACCTGTTGATAGCATTACAAGGCAGTCCTTGTTCTGGAACCCCCAGGGCAAGAGAGGCAGAGGAAGACCAAGAAGTACATGGAGAAGAGAGTTGGAAACAGAGGTGAAAACGATGAGGAAAACATGGAAAGAACTTGAGATGATGGCACGTGACAGGAGGACTTGGCATGTGTTTGTTGAAGGCCTATGCTCCTTTGGGAGTGCAGGGTTATGAATGAATGAATGGTATTTTTGCTAATTTTTTCTTTTGGTTGGGCCACAAAGTTAGTTCGCTTGATTCTGCCTCTTCCTAGCCTATTCATTCATTGGAACATGGGGTGTCCTTCGAGTCTCTTAAATTTTTCAGCTTGTTGTAGGACTCTGCTGTCGCGTCTGTCCTCCATTGATTGTAGCCCTGTAATGTTTTCTATATGGTTGATTTTTGTGGACTTTAGGGCCCCTGTTATAATACGTGCTGCTTGGTTTTGGAGTCTGTTTACTATGTCAAAATTTGACTTTGCTGCCGTCGACCAAGCTGTGATGCCGTGTTCCATAGCAGGTCTCACTCTGCCTGTGTACAGCTTTTTGAGGATATTCTCATCAGCACCCCATGTGGTACCAGCTAACATTTTCATGAGCAGAAGAGCACATGACAGCAAACCTCACCATGAGAGAGCTAGAGGTAGCCATTGTATCCCTTAAGCAAAGAAAGTCACATGGAAAAGATGGGGTAACAAATTACATGCTTAAAGGGCTAGGGCCTAATGCCAAGAAAGCCCTCCTCAAGATTATGAACTATAGCTGGAAGCGTGGAATTGTACCACAGGCCTGGAAAGAAGCAGTACTAGTTCCAATCCTTAAAAAGGACAAAGACCGAATGGACCCCAACAGCTACAAACGCATCAGCCTTCTAAGCTGCACGGGAAAGCTTATGGAGAGAATGATCAATACCAGATTAAGTTGGCACCTCGAACAAAAACAAATTCTACTGCACCAACAGGCAGGCTTCAGGCAATATAGGTCTACAGAGGACCAAGTCACCTACATTGTGTCACCGTGGGGTTTACAGAGGACCAAGTCACCTACATTGTGTCACCGTGGGGTTTGCCTAAGCATTATTCATGCTATTGTTAAGGTGAGATAAACAGTTAGGATAGCTCACAAGAGAAAATAATGAATGAAAATAATAATATTGCTAACTGACAACGGTTCAGAATACCGGCTCATGTTAATTAATAGTGAGTGATTATCTTGAGTTGTAAATAGAAAGTTCGAGAACAAGAAAAAAAATGGCTCGACCAATAAATTTAAGTAAAAACATTTGGGTCAGCGAATCAGAAGAGTGGCGAGAAAAACACACCAGGCGAAATGACCAGAGGTCATTAGATGACAGTGAGTCCTGAGTTGTGCTTCAGGAAGAAGGTGTGATCGCTGTGCGGACAAGATGAATCTTCTGTGGTTTTACAGATAGGGTTTATGTAAATATGTTTAGATGTCTAGTCATCACTAGCCAGTGTTATTCTATCGGGAGATTGTATTTGATTCTGTAGTTCACAATTATGGTGTATTTCTGAACGGAGATCAGCGCTTATGCTGTTTTTTTGTAAGTATTGAACTATGATTATATTTTTGCACAGAGCAGAATTTTGTTTCCAGGAGAGTTGTGCAGAAGCACGATTTGTCACTTCAGTATGAGTACTTTACGACTATGTACCAAGAAAACGGATGGTTATGAGCATATAACGACTATCTGTAAAGTATCAAAAGGCTGTAAACATTTCAAGGAAACTAGAGATATTATAGAGGAGCCATATTGAACAAGGTCTGAAGTATCCAGAATTGCATATGATTTTCAAGAAAAAGTGAATGTCGACTTTTATAGAAGAACTTCAAATATGTTCTCTCACTTGTAAGAATCAGAAATGTGTACATACAATTATTTATGCATGAGATGAATTTTGTTGCTAGGAGCAGTTATAGAGACCTGTCTGACCAGTTCGTCGAGGAAGATATTTAAGTAACAAATAAAGTATGGAATGCTAATAAAGAGCATTGGTATATGAGGAAATAGGAGCAGGTTTTGGGAAGACTAAAGAAGTCTACGGAGAAAAGAATAAGTTAAAGAGGAATACGGAAGTTTACGAGACATAGAATTCATGTACGAGTTAACGTGAAGTACCAAAGACCCAGTAAATGCTTCTATGAGAACTCTATCATTTGAATGACCCATTACACTTGTTGTTTTATTAAGTTATGAAAAGTTTTTGAAGGATCAGAGTGAATTTGATTCCATCTTTATGAGTTGCTGATTGTATGCCATGTACATTTAAACTACCACTGTACGAAGTCACTATTAACATCAAAGAAGGAACTGAACGAACCTGAAGTATACAAGAAAAGGATTAGAGTATCATCCAAGAATTTACACCTCTGGCGGAGATGGCCAGTAATGATATCAACTAAATAACTTGGAAGATAACTCAGAGAAAAAAAAAAGAGAAATTGTAAACTTGAATTACGTCACTAGGCCTGCCATCTGCCACCTAGTTATATAGCGCTGTTACATAATCACAGGAAATAGAAGATGCTTTCCAAGAAGGAAAGCACACATTAGCAGTATGGGTAGACATGGAGAAAGCATTTGATAAAGTTTGGAAAGATGGGCTAAGAGTTAAAATGCTTAAATATGGAGTCTGTGGAAGAATGTATAACTGGATCAGTCACTATCTAACAAACAAAACAGCTAGAGTGCAGGTGCACGGACAATTAAGCAAAAAGACTTCAATGGAACATGGAGTCCCACAGGGTGGGGTCCTTTCTCCAACACTCTTCCTTATATATATATATATATATATATATATATATATATATATATATATATACCTCTATATATATATATATATATATATATATATATATATATATATGATGGGGACGTAAAGACACCCCGGAGGCCCCTTCATGTTCACGGCATATTTATCGCCCATATATTTTCTATGTGCGCGCAGCCCACGTGACGGCGCGAGGAAGCATCGCTGGGATGTGAAAAGTCTGACGAAGTAGAAAATATATTACTAAGATAGATAGATGTGAAAGTTTTAGAGCGATTATTTCATTCACCAGACCGGGCAAATATAATAGAAAACTATTAGATACATGGAACTGGACAGAGATGTTAACAGGGACTTGAATTTAGATAATATTAACTGTTATCAAGATGGCAACCGGGGGCGGGGGGGGGGTGTTACGTGTTGATGACTGAATAAAGAAGGCGCCAAGGAGTCTGCATTAACACTCTTAGTTATCACGTGTGATAAGCCTGTAATGTTACGCTATTTTAGACTGTGTGAACTGACACGTGGGTGAAAGCAGGTTAAGGTAATTTTATGAATTTAATTCTAGTTTTGTTACGTCAAGAGTAATTTTATTTTATTCTTTGATATTGTAATTTAGTGTATTTCACGATTATTGATCATAATATGGGACCCCAAGATGCAGCTATAGTGAATGCAGTCAGCGACCCATAGCTGTACTGCTTGCATCAGGACCAGCGAACCAGAGCTGGTCAAGACCGCACTCCACCTCCACGTGGTGGTCCTGGAAACAGTCTGCAGCAGTGCAGTCTGGCTGAGCGAGTGCGGATCACAATGGGAAGGCAAACCCGGTCCCTAACTAATGCCGTGCTGAAGTCGGATGTGTCGACCGAAAGGTGCAGATATCACAGCTTAGGCGTAAACAGACACAACGCAACTACCGTCCTTCTCAGGGCGAACGAGGAAGAAGAAGAAGATCATAATACTACTGTATATATCTAATGGGTTACTTTGAGATTAGTTTAATTATATCTGCTGTGTACACAGTTTTGTAGTGCTAAAAGTTCCATTTGAGAAGATGAATCTAGCTTTAGGTATTTAGATTTCTGGTGAGCGCAATACCACTCCTTTGTGCGTAAGGCACGTTGATACAGGTGTTTCTCTGTTTGCTCCTTGCGGAGCATGGAAACACCAATGCGGCTGGTGTCCATTACAGGCCCACAAGAAGCGTTTTTATGCTATTGCAGTGGTTGTTTCTGTAACAATGTGTTTCATGTGTTGAGTTCCCAATCTCATCAGGGGTCATATACGACACGCTTGTTGCCAGGCGCACCACTCGTCACTTACGACATGTTCAGAGTGCAGGAACGAGTATTGATGTGGATCGGTTGAGAGGTAGTAGCTTATTCTCATTATTGAGAGTATGTGTTGTACATATAGTTGAATATTATTTTATGTCCATTTTATGATTATTTAATTATTGTTATGTGAAGAATGGTTTGTGAGAGCACGTGGGCTCACTTGGAGATATATATTTCTCTTCTCCCCTCCTGAGGGAGCATGGGGCCACCAGTGTGGTTTGCCTCCGCATAAAGCATTCATATGCTCTTGCAGTAGTGGTTTCGGTAGCAACCCATGTTACACGGTGAGATTGCCAGCCTCATGCACAACACTATACTAGTATCGCTAGACGACATGCATGTGTGTGTGCGTGTGTGTGCATGATAGTTGAATATTCAGTTTCACGCAGTGTGGAAGAAGGACAGTTTGACAGGTGAGAGCATGGTGTTTCCGATTATTTAACTATTATGATTTTAAGTAGCCGGTGCTTTGTTTCTGTTTTAGATTAGCAATAGAGCACCGAGTGTGGAAGGAAGTGATCACATACCACAACATCATCATCATCATCTCGCCCACCTGTGATAAACGAGCGCAAAGGCCTTATTGCTCTATCTTTTCCTACATCTTTCGTATTGTATTTTCTCCGACATTTGCTCTTTCATCTCATATGTGCGACCCACATTTGCTATTTCATCGTTGTGATTACTCGCGACCGGTATCTAGAGAACCACATTTGTTCTTTCATCGGGAGAAATAAAAGTCCTTTGATTGAGTCGCCATGCCCGACATTATCGTTTGAAGCCCACATTGCATCGTGATAAATCTGGTAAAAACACATCTGGTTATCCGAATCAAACATCGGGGCATGCTGTAATTTCTGTGACACCACATTGGACGCCCAGATTGGCCAGGGGAAAACGTCTCATGCTGTAATGGTGTTATCTTTAGTCGGCCGCGGTTCAGACAAGCGTTGGTTTACCACATTGGACGCCCAGCTTGGCCAGGTGACTTCCAGAAATATATAATACCGCATAATCTACTAGAGTGAGGCAGTCCAGTTTTTTTCCTTGTGAGGAAGAGATTAAACCCAAAAACGCATAGCCTAATACACGTGTTTATTCAGAGTGGATGATAATTCAGTTCTGTGATTAATTGTGTTCTTAAAGGATTTTGCGAAGGGAAAAGAAGGTTAGTAGATCTTATACTTATTAATACATTTTCTTATTTTTGTTTATTTTAACCTCACAGCTAAAATGTGCGAAAGATAAAGTTTCAAATAATTCTTGGCATAACTGATTAATAAAATCAGAAGATTTTCCTAGAAGATGATAGGATGATAGGAGGTAATTAATAGTTCATATTTCACCTTTATCATCATCACAGTCTCCCATGCGCACACACTCTCATGCACAAGATATTTAACATCATTAGAATTGAACTCAGAGAGAGAGAGATGAATAATGAGCAGTAGTTTAAATGAAAGTCAACCAGTGATGTTAAATGTGAAAAACTTACGAAGACTTTTGTGTGTCTTCAGTTCATCAGAAGTCTGAGTCTACACGCAACGTGTCTGACGTCTAACCAGAAATAAGTTATCAAAAACGGACATTTGGCTAGCAGAATTCTTCATAGGACATCTTTCATTCCTCAATTAAAAAGGAATATTGTCTCACCCACAAGTCAGAAGGTGGACGCAGCATTTTTCGTCACCATATACTGCTTGCTCACAAGTTCAATACAGAGTTATCACAAGTTCAATACAGAGTTATCACAAGTTCAATACAGAGTCATCATAAATTCAAATCACTCGAAAGATCATTATTATCTGAAGTCAAGCAAAAGAGCTCAAAATAGGAATCGCATATTTATAGCAAGTGCAACACCCTCTTAAGCGCATTCTATGAAGCAGACTCGAAAGTATATGAAACACGACTACATACGCAAGATTATGAGTCTACATATCACTAACATTTCGTGAAGATATCCAGTCTGACCAGTAACGTCGGGAGATTAGACAACAGACCTTTTGTTCATATGACAGCTATTAACTGTTGATCAACACTACAGAGATATACTCAAACAGTGAAGGAATATACATAGATATCTCGTCAGCGTTCTCCGTACGACAACAGTATTCATCAGAACGTCCTCAGTTTAGAGATACCCCACTCGACATAACGTATAACAGCTTGGGACATTTTATGCATACATGTGAATCCTCATATCTAGGAGAAGCATTTAGAGACACATGGACTGTGTAGAGTACTCACCATTTTGGTAACACGTATCATATCACATCATCATTTCACTTTACACCAGTTCATTCTTAATTAACTATTACTTAATTAACTGTAATTTTATTATCTCATCTGTGTGTTTTGTGTGAATCGTCTTTCACCATCATCACGTTCTAACCATTACTAACCCTATATGTGTGGATATTTCATTAATAAACCCAACGATCGGTTGATCATTATCAAGAGTTTGTTAATGTATCACTCGTGCTGTCGGTGTTACATATTCACCTATAGGAACCTTTCTCTACTCAGATGAGGTTGGGGGCATTTTCTTTACGGGATCTAAGGGCAGAAGCTAAGGTCGTGGGGAAACAGAACTCTTTCCATACTTAATTAGAAAACACTGTCTAGTGGAAAGCATTCGCATTCCTGTCTTCTTGTCCCTATCTCGAATAGGTCTTTATTCTTTCTTAACGAGCCAATTTCTAGAGACCTTATATCTATATCTCATAGACTATTCCTGGCAAAAACTACTGTAGTAGTTGCCCCAGTGACTCACCACACGACAATTGTGGACTCGTCTTGGGATTAGTGAACCCGGACTTAGAAGTGTGATAAATCACATTTTCATCCCTGCTATACAGTTGCGATAATTGCAAAATTTGTTGGCATTTTGAGGGATTACCTTCTAGACTGACTCTTACTATAATTTGTCTATTTCATAGGGGGGGATAATTTATATCTCTAAAGCACGAGTGATACTTTTTAAATTAAGTGACAAACGGACAGAGTAAGCACTTTTTTGAGAACAGAAAATACTGTAGGGAACTGATTTTTAAAAATCTGTTTCTGTAACTGCTGGGAAAATTTTATCATAAGTATGTAGTAAAATGTTCATAGAAACTTCGAGATAATCTGTTATATAATTTTTCAGAATATGCTGAGTGAGTGATTTTTTTAAAGAACTATTTGAACTTGATTACTAATTTAAACCTAGCTGGTTTTAAAGAGATAATTACTTGTGCGAGTCTAAACAATTTGCTTGGAGGTCACTGCCAATTTTTCCCTTTGTGAACCCATACTGCATATCATGGCAGATGCCGCAAAAATTAGGACTAGTTTAATGGAGGCCGGGCGTGAATTCGGGTTAAGTGGAAAAGACCTGATGAAATATGTAAGCGAGGAAACTGATAAACTCCATGAAAGAGAGATGGAAATGCAGAAACTTACAATGGAGAAGGCTGCAGCAGAAGCAGCGGAGCGGAAAGAGAAAGCCGCAGCAGAAGCAGCGGAGCGGAAAGAGAAAGCAGAAGCAGCGGAGCGGAAAGAAGCAGCAGAAGCAGCGGAGCGGAAAGAAGCAGCAGAAGCAGCGGAGCGTAAAGAGAAAGCCGCAGCAGAGCATGCACTTAAGATGAAGCAACTGGAAATCCAGGGACAGACCAATCAAATAGAGCTGGCAAAAAGTGCAGCGGCTTCCAACTGTGATGGAGGGTACTCACCCCGCTCAGATGGTGTGCCTACTTCGCAACCGGCGCCACCCAATGCCATGAACTTTCCGCTGGAACCTTTTTCAGAAAGGAACGATACCATGGACGCCTTTTTAGACCGCTTCGAACGCTTTGCAACAGGGTTTGGACTTGAAGAACGGAAGTGGAACTTGAAACTTTCCCAGGGCTTAAGAGGAGCCGAGTACGAAGTTTTTAATAAACTTCCGGCCGGAGAGCAAGATGACTATCAGGCATTGAAAACAGCTCTCTTGGTGAGGTACGAGCTTCATTCAGAGGCTTACCGGAAAAAATTTCGAGGTTCTAGGAAGGAAGCCGGAGAGACTTTCTCACAGTTTGAAGCCCGTATTGAAGACTACCTAGTGAAGTGGTGTACACTGGGAAACTTTACCGAGAACTATGACGGGTTGAAAGAGCTGATTGTGATAGAGCAACTAAAAGAATCTATGTCGGTGGAAATGCGTAGATTTCTCACTGAAAACGGCGCTGACCGGTTAGAAAATATTCTTACACTGGCAGAGCGATTCCAAAATGCTCTCATGGAGTATCAAGGAGCCAGAAAGAAGTTTTCGGATCAGGCGCCACAGCAACCTGCTCGCTCCCAACCAGACCAACAAAGCAAAGGACCACACATCTCGCATAAACAGCACGCAAAACAAGATAACTACAAAGAGCAAAACAAGAAAAATGCTGCGCCACACCAGAGACATGGAGATAAATGGTGCAAGTACTGTCGCTTGAACAATCACAACACTAATGAGTGCAAGCGCAGACCTCCTCCCCAACATGCTGCCTGTCTGCAGACAAAATCGTCACCCCGGAAGGAGCAGAGGATCGGAAACGTTTCTCATCCTCCCGTCATCGAATCAGTCCTCGTGAACGGACAATCTGTGGAGTGCCTTTATGACACTGGACTTGCTTTCGATGCGGTGGTCAGGGCATCTCTTGTCACCCCTGACCAGATAACAGAAGAGAGTGTCGACATCCAAGGTCCGACGAAGGATGTTGCACCCATGACACTGCCAATTGCACTTATCAGAGTGGAATCTCGTTATGTGACAGGAGAGATTCGTGCAGCTATCATGGAAGAACCAATCTACTCTTTAATCTTGGGATGTAGATATGTGTTCCTTGGAGAACCTACTCAACCACTAGTCATGGCGGCCGTACAGACTAGAGGACAGTCAAGAAAAGACGCAGAGCAGGAACCTCCTACCAATATCCTCCCCGAGGAATTGAAGAGGGCCCAAATGGAAGATTCCTCACTGACGCCCTGTTTTAAAAAATTACCTAGGACACACAGCCCACCTACCAAGGGAGACTTCTTCATGAAAAATGGATCGATGTATCGCCGAGCTGGAAATGAAGGACAGGAACACAAACAATTAGTAGTTCCTGCAACCTATAGGAATCAGGTGCTTGAGATGGGCCACTCTATCCCATTTAGTGGACACATGGGAATGAGCGCCACGACTCAAAGGATCGCCTGCCACTATTATTGGCCAGGGATCACCGGCGACATTGAACGTTTCGTCAAGTCTTGTCCTCAGTGCCAGAAAGTTGCACCAAAACACTGGACGGCACCCGCGACCCTTGGGGAGATGCCAATCTTGGGCACCCCATTTGAAAGAGTGGCCGTGGATATAATTGGACCTCTGCTGAGAACTAAGAAGAGGAACTCCCATATCCTTACCTTAGTGGACACCTGTTCCATGTGGGGCGAAGCCATAGCCATGCCAGCATGCGACTCAGTGCATGTAGCTGACGCTTTACTGACTATCTTTACTAGATTGGGCTTCCCGCATGAAATTCTCACAGACAACGGGTCACAATTTAGAGGCAAGTTGACAGAGGAGGTGCTTAGAATATTTAAGACTAGGCATATCCATACTTCACCCTATCACCCCCAAAGTAACGGGCAAGTAGAGCGGTTTAGCGGGACGCTCACCTCTATTCTTCGGAAGTTGGCACAGGAGAAGCCAGAAACTTGGGATCAGTATCTTCCTGCCGCATTATTTGCTTATAGGGAAGTACCGCATGCGTCAACTGGAGTTCCTCCGGCCACATTACTCTTCGGAAGACCTATTAAAGGTCCATTAGAAGCATTACTAAGAACATGGACAGATGCCAAAGCAGACGACACTGTCACATCAGCCTTCCAGTACGTCACAGACTTGAAATAACGCCTGAAGACTGGCTGGGAATTAGCCACAGCGAAAGTACGGGAGGCTAAGAGGAAACATGCCAAATATTACAATCGCAATGCGAAGGACCGAGAACTAGCAGTAGGAGAGAAGGTGCTACTTCTTCTGCCAAGTAGCAGTAATAAATTGCAGATTTGCTGGAGGGGACCCTACAAAGTGGCGGAAAAGATTTCTCGCACCAACTATAAAATCGCCGTGAACGGAAAGCAGAAAATTTATCACTTAAATCTGCTTAAGAAGTTTTACGAGCGAGCCCCTGCCAAACCAGCGCACTTCATGACTATGGCCATTACTATGCAAATGGAAGAAGAGCCATTATCATCCGTAGAGTACCCGGTGATACAGGAGGAATCACATTTAGATGTGAAAATAAGCTCCACCTTAACGGAAGCCCAGCAAGAAAAAGTAAGGAGATTGATGGAAAACCACGCCGACTCTCTGACAGACAAACCGGGCCAGACAAACCTGATGGAGTTTGACATGGAAGTCACGGATCCTACGCCCGTCCGAATGAGAACCTATCCGATTCCGTATGCCAAGGCGACGGCATTAAGCAAGAAATTGATTACTTACTTAAGGAAGGCATAATTTCGAAGTCGGAGTCCCCTTACAGTGCGGGAGTGGTGCTGTTACGCAAACCCAGTGGAGAACACCGCCTGTGCATCGACTACCGACAGCTGAATGCGTTAACACAGTTCCAGCCAGAACCGTTACCGGACCAGAACCAGCTATTTACTAAGCTGAGCAGGGCTCGCTATTTTTCAAAGATCGACCTCAGTAAAGGGTACTATCAAATACCGGTATAAGCTGAGGTGAGGAACCTGTTAGCCTTCAGTACTCCAGATGGACACTTCGAGTTTAATGTGATGCCATTTGGACTCAACAATGCTCCTAGTGTCTTCACAAGGATGATGCGAAAGTTATTGGATCCTTTGAATCATCCCGCCATCAGCAATTTTATGGATGATATCCTAGTAGCTACTGAATCGTTTGAAGAACATATATCAGCGCTATCCTTGCTGTTTAACAGACTCAAAGAAGCGGGACTAACCGCCCGCCCAACCAAATGTCAAATCGGGTGTGAGCAGCTAGAGTTCCTAGGACATACTATATCCCATGGGACCATGTTCCCCGAAACTCAAAACGTTGAGAAGCTGAGAAATGCACCGAGACTGTCCACTAAAAGGGATGTCCGGTCATTTGTATCTCTCTGTGGATTCTACCAGAGATATATAAAGGATTTTAATAGCCTCTGTGCGCCGCTTACATCGCTAACCAAGAAAGGAAACCCAGATAAAGTGACATGGTCAGCAGAATGTGAACATGCATATGCACTCTTAAAAGAGAAACTCACCACAAAACCTATTTTACGGCTCCCGGATTTAACTAGAAAATTCATCTTGCGCACAGATGCCAGTAACATTGGAATCGGAGCTACATTACTACAGCCAGATGTCAGGAGCCCACCAAATCTATTTCCGGTCGCACATGCGAGTCGGAAATTAAACCGAGCAGAACAAAACTATTCCACAATCGAAAAGGAATGTTTGTCCCTCGTCTGGGGAATACGAAAATTTCAAGCATACCTGTACGGAAGGAAATTTACAATCCAGAGTGATCATCAACCTCTGACCTTTCTCGCCAATTCAAAGAATTTGAATGCTAGACTGATGAGGTGGTCGCTTGTTCTACAACCTTACACGTTCCAAGTGGACTATATCCAAGGAAAACATAACGTAGGAGCGGATTTTTTAAGCCGTCACCCTATGAGGCAGGACGGAGAGCACAGAAAAGTAGAGGAAAGGGTGGAAACCGGAGAGAAAAACGAAGACGAGGAAAAGGATTAAAGAATTCCGAGCAAGAATGCTAAGCTCTCCTGAGTACGATTGACATCACACTTGAGGAGGGGCTATTGTGATAAACGAGCGCAAAGGCCTTATTGCTCTATCTTTTCCTACATCTTTCGTATTGTATTTTCTCCGACATTTGCTCTTTCATCTCATATGTGCGACCCACATTTGCTATTTCATCGTTGTGATTACTCGCGACCGGTATCTAGAGAACCACATTTGTTCTTTCATCGGGGGAAATAAAAGTCCTTTGATTGAGTCGCCATGCCCGACATTATCGTTTGAAGCCCACATTGCATCGTGATAAATCTGGTAAAAACACATCTGCTTATCCGAATCAAACATCAGGGCATGCTGTAATTTCTGTGACACCACATTGGACGCCCAGATTGGCCAGGGGAAAACGTCTCATGCTGTAATGGTGTTATCTTTAGTCGGCCGCGGTTCAGACAAGCGTTGGTTTACCACATTGGACGCCAAGCTTGGCCAGGTGACTTCCAGAAATATATAATACCGCATAATCTACTAGAGTGAGGCAGTCCAGTTTTTTTCCTTGTGAGGAAGAGATTAAACCCAAAAACGCATAGCCTAATATACGTGTTTATTCAGAGTGGATGATAATTCAGTTCTGTGATTAATTGTGTTCTTAAAGGATTTTGCGAAGGGAAAAGAAGGTTAGTAGATCTTATACTTATTAATACATTTTCTTATTTTTGTTTATTTTAACCTCACAGCTAAAATGTGCGAAAGATAAAGTTTCAAATAATTCTTGGCATAACTGATTAATAAAATCAGAAGATTTTCCTAGAAGATGATAGGATGATAGGAGGTAATTAATAGTTCATATTTCACCTTTATCATCATCACAGTCTCCCATGCGCACACACTCTCATGCACAAGATATTTAACATCATTAGAATTGAACTCAGAGAGAGAGAGAGAGAGAGATGAATAATGAGCAGTAGTTTAAATGAAAGTCAACCAGTGATGTTAAATGTGAAAAACTTACGAAGACTTTTGTGTGTCTTCAGTTCATCAGAAGTCTGAGTCTACACGCAACGTGTCTGACGTCTAACCAGAAATAAGTTATCAAAAACGGACATTTGGCTAGCAGAATTCTTCATAGGACATCTTTCATTCCTCAATTAAAAAGGAATATTGTCTCACCCACAAGTCAGAAGGTGGACGCAGCATTTTCGTCACCATATACTGCTTGCTCACAAGTTCAATACAGAGTTATCACAAGTTCAATACAGAGTTATCACAAGTTCAATACAGAGTCATCATAAATTCAAATCACTCGAAAGATCATTATTATCTGAAGTCAAGCAAAAGAGCTCAAAATAGGAATCGCATATTTATAGCAAGTGCAACACCCTCTTAAGCGCATTCTATGAAGCAGACTCGAAAGTATATGAACCACGACTACATACGCAAGATTATGAGTCTACATATCACTAACATTTCGTGAAGATATCCAGTCTGACCAGTAACGTCGGGAGATTAGACAACAGACCTTTTGTTCATATGACAGCTATTAACTGTTGATCAACACTACAGAGATATACTCAAACAGTGAAGGAATATACATAGATATCTCGTCAGCGTTCTCCGTACGACAACAGTATTCATCAGAACGTCCTCAGCTTAGAGATACCCCACTCAACATAACGTATAACAACTTGGGACATTTTATGCATACATGTGAATCCTCATATCTAGGAGAAGCATTTAGAGACACATGGACTGTGTAGAGTACTCACCATTTTGGTAACACGTATCATATCACATCATCATTTCACTTTACACCAGTTCATTCTTAATTAACTATTACTTAATTAACTGTAATTTTATTATCTCATCTGTGTGTTTTGTGTGAATCGTCTTTCACCATCATCACGTTCTAACCATTACTAACCCTATATGTGTGGATATTTCATTAATAAACCCAACGATCGGTTGATCATTATCAAGAGTTTGTTAATGTATCACTCGTGCTGTCGGTGTTACATATTCACCTATAGGAACCTTTCTCTACTCAGATGAGGTTGGGGGCTTTTTCTTTACGGGATCTAAGGGCAGAAGCTAAGGTCGTGGGGAAACAGAACTCTTTCCATACTTAATTAGAAAACACTGTCTAGTGGAAAGCATTCGCATTCCTGTCTTCTTGTCCCTATCTCGAATAGGTCTTTATTCTTTCTTAACGAGCCAATTTCTAGAGACCTTATATCTATATCTCATAGACTATTCCTGGCAAAAACTACTGTAGTAGTTGCCCCAGTGACTCACCACACGACACCACCCTACCACACACACACACACACACACATATATATATATATATATATATATATATATATATATATATATATATATATATATATATATATATATATATATATATATATATATGATAAAACAGAAAACATACACAAGAATGTCCACAACTCCCTCTATGCTGATGACCTAGCCATGTGGACTTCAGAAGAATATATCACCACAGCAAGAGTGCGCATGCAGGATTCACTGTTAGCCCTTGAAAGTTGTTCCAGAAAGTGGTTGCTCAAAATCAATGAACAAAAAAAAACACACACACTATTTTTACCGTGTCCAAAAACCACAGCAAGCAAAGCTACAACTAAATGGGCAGACAGTACGAGATGATGAAACACCTACTTACTTAGGAATCACACTAGACCGCCGAATGACGTGGAAATCACAGATAACCAAAATACGGGTAAGGGCAAAACTTTGCAAAGCCATCAGATAGATTATAAAAGGGGAGTCTTCAAATCGACAGACAGATAATTAAGCAAAGTCTTCAGTCTGGCAGACAGAGAATAAAAGGAAATCTTCAGACCGACAGATAGAGAATTAAGGGGTCCCCAAACCGGCAGATAGAGAAATAAGGGAAGTCTTCAAACCGACAGACATAAAATTAAGGGGTCCCCAAACCGGCAGGTAGAGAATACAAAATAAGTCTTCAAGCCAGCAAAAAGGATAAAGGGAAGCACTAAGCAAACCTGTTTAACCAGCAGATGAAAATAATGGTTGCCAGCCTTTTCTCGGTACAGCGGCTCCGTTGGGAAATAATCTTCTTCTTCCTCGTTCGTCCTGAAAAGGACGTTGGTGCCGTTGTGTCTGTTTACACCGGAGCTGTGATATCTGCGCCTTTCGGTCGACACATCCGACTTCAGCACGGCATTTTTGGGGACCGGGTTTGCCTTCCCTCTTCGATCCCTACTCTCTCAGCCAGACTGCACCGATGCAGCCTGTTTCCAGGACCACCACTTGGAGGTGGAGTAAGGTCTTGGTTAGCTCTGGTTCGCTGACCCTGACGCAGGCAGCTAAGCTATGGGTCGCTGACTGCATTCTATATTGCGTTGGGAAATAAAGCACGACATTCGGAACAAATTTATTATTTACATAGCGTGGAGCTGCCACACTCCCGCCACGAAGGCAGACTGGCAAACACCCACCCCAGCGGCAACTTGAAGAAAGCAGTGTTCATCCCCAGGTTCCTGCCATCTCATTGAAGCATGCTCTGAGCAAGCATGGTACAGATGTTAGCCATCGCGCGTTCTCTGCCCCTTAAATCCCTGGCATACCCCCGACAGATGTGGGGCAGCTATTTTATCAATGGCATATGTAAATTCGTAGGTTAGTCGTAGCCTCCTCCTCCTGTCAAAACTGACTTTGGAGGATGATGCTCCATAGAATTGATAGCCCTAAACTGGTGCTCCTTTCAGCATGTTCTTTTATCTTCTGGTTGTAGTAAGATCTTCTTTTCGCCACTCTTAGGCGGCCTGTAGGGGGCATCTCCAATTGATGCAATCGGCAGCTTCGTCTTCCCAGGTGGCTAGGTTTATGTCCATTGCCTTCATGTCTCTCTTGCACACATCTTCGAACCTCAGCTGTGGTCGCCCGGCTGTCCTTTTGCCATCTGCCGGTTGCCGTAGAAAATATATTTGGGCCGGGGTTGCGACTATCTTCCATGGCCAAGCTAGCGTAGTCTGCTACAAATAAGGGAGGGAAACCTGAGGCCTGTAAACAGTAAATTAATATGAAACAAATATAAAGGTATGTTATCAGGCACTCGCAGGAAATAAAGAAGTAGAACACCAGACAACAGAAAAACAACAGACATGAGTGGCTTACCCAGGATTTGAACACTGGACCTTCCGTGCGACAACCCCGCCTAGCCATGCAAGCGAATCACACTATCCGCTCTGCCATCTACGCATCATCAAAAAATGATGTTTCAATGGCAGGTCAATAGTGCGAACCACAATACACGACACCAGAAGTCCTCCATGGGCAGTTCAGCCTATTAATGACGCAATCACTTCTGTTGTATTTCTATCAAGCAGTATAGGCCGAATCCAACAAGACCCTTAGGACCTTAATACTGTGTCCAGTAAATGATAGTAGACTAGAACAGTGAGAACAGGATAGTGTGTAGGTTTGGTATTGTACAAACATTTATTACAAATAAGGGAGGGAAACCTGAGGCCTGTAAACAGTAAATTAATATGAAACAAATATAAAGGTATGTTATCAGGCACTCGCAGGAAATAAAGAAGTAGAACACCAGACAACAGAAAAACAACAGACATGAGTGGCTTACCCAGGATTTGAACACTGGACCTTCCGTGCGACAACCCCGCCTAGCCATGCAAGCGAATCACACTATCCGCTCTGCCATCTACGCATCATCAAAAAATGATGTTTCAATGGCAGGTCAATAGTGCGAACCACAATACACGACACCAGAAGTCCTCCATGGGCAGTTCAGCCTATTAATGACGCAATCACTTCTGTTGTATTTCTATCAAGCAGTATAGGCCGAATCCAACAAGACCCTTAGGACCTTAATACTGTGTCCAGTAAATGATAGTAGACTAGAACAGTGAGAACAGGATAGTGGGTAGGTTTGGTATTGTACAAACATTTATTACAAATAAGGGAGGGAAACCTGAGGCCTGTAAACAGTAAATTAATATGAAACAAATATAAAGGTATGTTATCAGGCACTCGCAGGAAATAAAGAAGTAGAACACCAGACAACAGAAAAACAACAGACATGAGTGGCTTACCCAGGATTTGAACACTGGACCTTCCGTGCGACAACCCCGCCTAGCCATGCAAGCGAATCACACTATCCGCTCTGCCATCTACGCATCATCAAACAATGATGTTTCAATGGCAGGTCAATAGTGCGAACCACAATACACGACACCAGAAGTCCTCCATGGGCGTCATTAATAGGCTGAACTGCCCATGGAGGACTTCTGGTGTCGTGTCTTGTGGTTCGCACTATTGACCTGCCATTGAAACATCATTTTTTGATGATGCGTAGATGGCAGAGCGGATAGTGTGATTCGCTTGCATGGCTAGGCGGGGTTGTCGCACGGAAGGTCCAGTGTTCAAATCCTGGGTAAGCCACTCATGTCTGTTGTTTTTCTGTTGTCTGGTGTTCTACTTCTTTATTTCCTGCGAGTGCCTGATAACATACCTTTATATTTGTTTCATATTAATTTACTGTTTACAGGCCTCAGGTTTCCCTCCCTTATTTGTAATAAATGTTTGTACAATACCAAACCTACCCACTATCCTGTTCTCACTGTTCTAGTCTACTATCATTTACTGGACACAGTATTAAGGTCCTAAGGGTCTTGTTGGATTCGGCCTATACTGCTTGATAGAAATACAACAGAAGTGATTGCGTCATTAATAGGCTGAACTGCCCATGGAGGACTTCTGGTGTCGTGTATTGTGGTTCGCACTATTGACCTGCCATTGAAACATCATTTTTTGATGATGCGTAGATGGCAGAGCGGATAGTGTGATTCGCTTGCATGGCTAGGCGGGGTTGTCGCACGGAAGGTCCAGTGTTCAAATCCTGGGTAAGCCACTCATGTCTGTTGTTTTTCTGTTGTCTGGTGTTCTACTTCTTTATTTCCTGCGAGTGCCTGATAACATACCTTTATATTTGTTTCATATTAATTTACTGTTTACAGGCCTCAGGTTTCCCTCCCTTATTTGTAATAAATGTTTGTACAATACCAAACCTACCCACTATCCTGTTCTCACTGTTCTAGTCTACTATCATTTACTGGACACAGTATTAAGGTCCTAAGGGTCTTGTTGGATTCGGCCTATACTGCTTGATAGAAATACAACAGAAGTGATTGCGTCATTAATAGGCTGAACTGCCCATGGAGGACTTCTGGTGTCGTGTATTGTGGTTCGCACTATTGACCTGCCATTGAAACATCATTTTTTGATGATGCGTAGATGGCAGAGCGGATAGTGTGATTCGCTTGCATGGCTAGGCGGGGTTGTCGCACGGAAGGTCCAGTGTTCAAATCCTGGGTAAGCCACTCATGTCTGTTGTTTTTCTGTTGTCTGGTGTTCTACTTCTTTATTTCCTGCGAATGCCTGATAACATACCTTTATATTTGTTTCATATTAATTTACTGTTTACATGCCTCAGGTTTCCCTCCCTTATTTGTAATAAATGTTTGTACAATACCAAACCTACCCACTATCCTGTTCTCACTGTTCTAGTCTACTATCATTTGCTGGACACAGTATTAAGGTCCTAAGGGTCTTGTTGGATTCGGCCTATACTGCTTGATAGAAATACAACAGAAGTGATTGCGTCATTAATAGGCTGAACTGCCCATGGAGGACTTCTGGTGTCGTGTATTGTGGTTCGCACTATTGACCTGCCATTGAAACATCATTTTTTGATGATGCGTAGATGGCAGAGCGGATAGTGTGATTCGCTTGCATGGCTAGGCGGGGTTGTCGCACGGAAGGTCCAGTGTTCAAATCCTGGGTAAGCCACTCATGTCTGTTGTTTTTCTGTTGTCTGGTGTTCTACTTCTTTATTTCCTGCGAGTGCCTGATAACATACCTTTATATTTGTTTCATATTAATTTACTGTTTACAGGCCTCAGGTTTCCCTCCCTTATTTGTAATAAATGTTTGTACAATACCAAACCTACCCACTATCCTGTTCTCACTGTTCTAGTCTACTATCATTTACTGGACACAGTATTAAGGTCCTAAGGGTCTTGTTGGATTCGGCCTATACTGCTTGATAGAAATACAACAGAAGTGATTGCGTCATTAATAGGCTGAACTGCCCATGGAGGACTTCTGGTGTCGTGTATTGTGGTTCGCACTATTGACCTGCTATTGAAACATCATTTTTTGATGATGCGTAGATGGCAGAGCGGATAGTGTGATTCGCTTGCATGGCTAGGCGGGGTTGTCGCACGGAAGGTCCAGTGTTCAAATCCTGGGTAAGCCACTCATGTCTGTGGTTTTTCTGTTGTCTGGTTTCTACTTCTTTATTTCCTGCGAGTGCCTGATAACATACCTTTATATTTGTTTCATATTAATTTACTGTTTACAGGCCTCAGGTTTCCCTCCCTTATTTGTAATAAATGTTTGTACAATACCAAACCTACCCACTATCCTGTTCTCACTGTTCTAGTCTACTATCATTTACTGGACACAGTATTAAGGTCCTAAGGGTCTTGTTGGATTCGGCCTATACTGCTTGATAGAAATACAACAGAAGTGATTGCGTCATTAATAGGCTGAACTGCCCATGGAGGACTTCTGGTGTCGTGTATTGTGGTTCGCACTATTGACCTGCCATTGAAACATCATTTTTTGATGATGCGTAGATGGCAGAGCGGATAGTGTGATTCGCTTGCATGGCTAGGCGGGGTTGTCGCACGGAAGGTCCAGTGTTCAAATCCTGGGTAAGCCACTCATGTCTGTGGTTTTTCTGTTGTCTGGTGTTCTACTTCTTTATTTCCTGCGAGTGCCTGATAACATACCTTTATATTTGTTTCATATTAATTTAGCGTAGTCTGCGCTGTCTAAGCAGTGTATACATGCTTTTAAGGCCAGTGCATGACAGCAAATCGACATTTGTTACTTTTCCATCCACGAAACACCAAGGTTAGTTCCTATTTTGCGCTTCAACAGATGGTGTCTTAGTGTGCTGTGACCAATGTGGGGTCTAAAGGTTTTTCCTTTACTCGTTTGTCGAGCTAGAATGTGATACCATTGTCGGTTTCGTGTTAAACTGTCAAAAAAGACCACAACTGCACTACACGGGTGTGCGAATAATGTACTCAAAACCACTACCAGAAAATGTAACTTAGAAAACGCTGAACGTAATTTAAAAAATAAAAAATACAAATACGAGCCAGTAGCCCGCCAAAGCATGACGGGGGTGTATAATTACGTTGTGTCCTTTCTGCGGGAAATAATTACGTTATGCTTTTTCTGCTACATGTACTGATGAAGGCATTCATTCTCCGGTGATAACTTCATTCCTGTCCATTTTATTGCAACTTCACTTTGATATGTGTAGTTAAACGTTAAACTTATTATTATTTACGGTTAATAGTCAATGGATCATAAAAAATTTAACGACCTGCGTTTCTTTTCTTTGGTATTCAGTTTAGCCTTCACGGTGCAGTGCGCATATTTTCCGTATTTTCCCGAAAGGCTGGCGGGAACTTTTCATTGTTTGTTACAGAACGTTTCACTCAGACAATTAATAATGTGGGGATTACAAATAGAAATGACAGGCCTGAGATATTGCATGAATGAAAAATGGAAATGTAGCCAGTTAATGGCTGCATTGAGCTTGATGGATCAACACCAAGGGCGCTGTTATCCGGGCTCAATGTATGACAGCCTCAGTCTCGGATCACCCCTGTCACGTATCATCTTTTCGCCGCCAAATTTGCGGCTCAAATAGCAGCAGTAGATTGCATGTGTGACCTGGGACATTCGGCACCGTGGTGAATGAGGAGCCTGAAATTCGAGCTTAGTGTCGTCTGCATTTGATGGAATACCCTCTACCGCCTTCTGGATAAATTACCGCCCACTCATTATTTACTGTCCCCTGGGAACGAAAATCGCCCCCAAGAGGCGACAACGCTCAGGTGGGAAAACACTGCATTATTGTTTCATATGTCTAAAAAATACTTCGACTCTTGGCAATCAAAGCTAGGATTTGTGGGGGAAAGAAAAAATAAATTCGAGGAGAACGGCGCAGAGCCAAAATTTTATTTTCATATTAGCTTTTGTTTGTTAGAAAAAAAAATTTAGACGTTGATACAATGACTTTGTGCATGTGTGTGTTTTTTTTAAAGGAATATTGCCTACGCTTTACCTGCAACTGTTTATGCTGATTACAATTTACCTGGAGCTTTTTTTTTCTCTTTTCTTGTTGTTTTGGTAAATTTATTATTCGTAATGAACACACGCATGCACGCACGAACACACACACACACACACACACACACACACACGCACACACACACGAACGTGTATACTTCAATAATTTTTCTTAGTGTGAATATCTGCTTATAAAATTAAAATATTAAATATTACAATATTCCATACAATATTAAAACATAAATTTAAAAAAAAAAATTGATCGAAAAGTCACTGCGTACCTAGCCTACCAACTGGGATTCGTTCTCTTTCATTGAAAAATAATATGCAAGAGAAAGTATCTAAGAAAGAAATGAGACAGAAGATACTAGGAAAAGCCTTTTCCAAGCGTTGGGACACTAGGGCTCTTAATAATAATAGGTACACCAAGTAACTTTTTTATCAATAAGCATTGGTGTTGGTAGGTGCACAGAGAGATTTGTCAACACATAGTTATTATAATGCGCAGTTTGAATGAAGACACAAGCACGGGAGACAAATGAGGAGTGGTTAACATCAGAATAAAAAAAGACTGCGGGGGTTGCCAAGCTTTTATTTGGTCCCCGTACCACCTCCGCTTTCAGTAAACCTTCCCGTATCCCCCTATTCAGTAAACCTTCCCGTATCCCCCTATTCAGTAAGAAATGAAATAAATTATAGAGTTTGCCATGCATGGGCACTGTGACAAAACGTCTGAACATGCTCTTTTGTGTGATCTCTCACACCTTCAGCCACCCAGCAGTATCCTTTCTTTTTCTTCATTTTTCTCACTCATCGCTTTTATTTGGCATAAAAAATGCCTTTTCATTCGTTATTTTCACTATTTATGCTGAACATAGCATGGTGAATTATCTAACACGCCACTCCCCTATGGCAGTATTTGCTCCAGGAGTAATGCGTATCTTATTGTTTCACACTCCACTACCAGACTGTTTTTACGATTCGCCAGGTTTGGTGACCCGGCCAGCGATAATATTTTATCGCCTAATCTGTCTGACCGCCTGTGGAAACGGGGCGGTCAAACATTTGACCCCATTGGAAAGCTGTTGATAATGTTGAAAAAAGCCGGTATTGTGATACGATGAAAGAAGACCACCCGGTCTGACCAGACATCTGCCTGGCGGAGGCACGCAGATAAAGGTGATAACCAGAGGTGCGCCGGAAGTCTTAGGTAACGATATGACATCACTGTGTAAGAGACCACGCGTGTATATTAAATTTAATATTTTCAAATACGCGTGGGATGAGTAATGATAAACTTCCCCACCCAAACAGTGCTAGATAGATTGGATTGGTTCGCCAGAATCTACTATGATTTGATTGGAACTTTCGGCGGAAACACAGCTGGGTTTTGAAACTAAGGATTGTGAGATATAATCTAACAAACTCGGAGTCACAGCACACAGAGAGACTACATCGCAGCGGCAACTAAACACCTCCTACAAGCCAGAGGAAATAGGATAGGACTTATCATTCCACAACTATAAGTACCAGATCGAGTATTGGGCAACTTTGGAAGTACAAGTAAACCCGCAATTTTAATACAAGACTGGAAACTTGGGACTTTTATCACAAGGAGTCATAAGAGGAATTATAGATTTGCAGACCAAGTGTCTCACCCGTCATAAGAGGAATTATAGATTTCCAGACCAAGTGTCTCACCCGTCATAAGAGGAATTATAGATTTCCAGACCAAGTGTTTCACCCGTCATAAAAGGAATTTCTCAGACTTAAGTAGTTCGAACAGCATCTAAATACAGGGCTGTGGATCCATTCTAATCTGCGCCAGGAGAAGTGTGTACTCCCAAAATTTTGGGGAAAGTGTAAACAATTTATTCACTAATGTATATTTTACAGGTTTCTTGCTAAGTGGTTATATATATATGAGGCTGGCAACCTCAACATATGAAAATAGCATAGGCATGAACAACTACTGCAAGAGATGATGATTGTTTCTGACTAGTCGTGCGGGAAACACGACAGAAGATCGACCCCAGACCCCGACGGGAGTAGCGACGAGTAATGAGTGATAATTACATCACATGGGCCTAAAGTGTATAGAATCATTTTGTGAGATTTATATACCTTTTTAATTGTAACTCAGGCAAATCAATATTCGCGCACTCCAGGCGCAATTTCCTAGTTAATACCCAGAAGGATATTGGTGCATTTTCATCATATTTCCTGAGTTACATTGTGTGCTCGGGAATTTAATTCTTCTGAGAGGTTAACATTCGTGGGTGGAGCGCGTGAAAATGGGCCTGTTAGTTTGCGGAGAACAAATGCACTGAGGCATTTGTTTCTTTCTAATTTGTCACAGTTCGTGGTTACAAGACATCAGACTTAAGTTCCTACGCCACTAGTGTGAGAGAAGAGTATCACCACCAACCGCCAACAGTGGACGAACTACATAGAGAAGTGTACTCATCACCAAAAAGAAGTGACGGAAACCACAGCTGCAGGACGCATCTGGATCTAAGTTTTATATAACAGGTCACAGCAAAAATACGGACATTATTATCAACGCCCTACCAAAACTTCAATGAGGAAAAATTTAATATAACTTTCACCCCATTTAATCCTTATTTTAACTTGTTGAACTAATTGACTATGAAATTTGTTGTATGTTATTGTCACGAGGAGTGAATTAGTTTGAATTTCGACTTTCTATACCCACTGTCCGAGCCAGACACCGTCTTCACCGGTCGTGGGAAACCCACCAATTTTACTGGGAATGTTTACATAGCAATGAGACAGCGCTCGGTATAAGCTCTGGAAACGCAACAACATTCACCTGGAATTTTTTGCACAACAAGGAGACATTAGGTCAACAGACTATCGAGGTAATCGACACTAAGTCTCTGGTGTGTTTACCCAAGGCCAGTAATCTACAAGTATTATTTCGGCGTGTAACAGAATATAATGGTGGTCAGTCGGACTTCACGGAGCAATGTTGGATTAACGGCGACGCAAAGTCTGAGCAAAAGTCAACATAAAGGAGTGAAGAATACGGCATTAGAGAAAGACTATTAAATGCTGCACAGACATCAGACGGACAGGAGACGGATGGTCTGGGCTAAAGCAAAATAAGAAAGCGACCATGGCAAAACAGGGCAGAAACATTAAAGAAGTAAGGGGGACTGGTTGTCTGCCTGGAATAATGAGAATGGAGCTCACAGGACATCAGAAGCGAACACGGGAAAACGCCAGAGGCGATTAAGACACTATAAAACCCGACAAAATTGATCACTCAGTATTGCAAGAGCCAGCATTCCGCCAACATACTTGGGGTCTAGATTTCAGGACTTGTGTCAGTGAATTCTTTATATGGACACCAAGGTTAGTGTAATATAGTTTGTACATTATTATTATGCATCTATCTTAACTTTAGTCAGATAATATATACATATTTTCCATAAATATCACACTGTAAATACCAGTCACGTTTTATAGTATTATATTTTATATTAATAAGTACAGGTTGCAATAAACACCGTGCAGAGACTTATTGGATCTATGTGGTGAAAAATTCTAATCCACATATATATATTAGAAAATAAATGTAAAGCCTAACGAAGTAATTCAATAGAAAGAAAGAAGAATGGTGAAAGACCAGTGCTATCCCAATAGCATACGCCTGCGTTGTAGAGCGCCATAAGGGCGGAACAAGAGATCCCCTTTTTCTACTTTGTCTGCATAAACTACACGCGAATCACAGTCGTTTCTAAAAATAAAAATGGTACTGTATTTCTTGGAAGACCGTGATACGCAAACTGCATAATGACCTAGATATAATACTAGCATTAATGTCATTATACACACTACGTTAACCTAAAAGACAGACGGGCTTAGAAGAGAGAGAGAGAGAGAGATATGCACGGAGGAACGCATGCAATTGTACCACGTCGTCTCGCGATTAAAAAGTGAACGCGAAAGGCATGAAGACCTGATTTTTTTCACATAAACAGTGATAAAAAACACTAACGATACGAGGTTAGGTTTTGAAAACAGGTTTAAAATCTTATTGGGAAACCTGACATTCTACTGATTTATGTCTAAGCTCCTGACATTGGTCTGACAGTACAGAAGACATCCCTTGGTATAGAAGTGAACGGGTGGTAAAAACAAATACACGACTATCCTATAATAATACATATTTTGAACGAAGTCACTTAGCCCCATTAAACTTATATATTTGTGTGCCTTAGGACTTGCTGACAAAGAATACGTTATGTGTTACGCAAATAGTCTAGTAATTAACAAATTATAGCCAAAATACTATTATTGTGGTTAATGGCAACGTGTAGGATGGGTAAAATTTGTTCAAAGGCTCTTGTAAACATGGACTCATTGGTTAGAAAGTTCGATATAGTCAAATAGAAGCGTCAGTTCAGGGCCAGTTTTGAAATAAATTTTGTGAGAAGCAAGTGCGTTGAGATCAAGCTAATATTTTTCTAATAAAAGCCTGGGATAAGGCAGATCAAAATTGTGCCAGAATTCATCGCCAGTCAACGTTACTTGTGTATATTTCCTTGAATTGTGGGACCGTGGTACTGAAGTATTAGAGCAGCACCTGGTCTGAGTTTTGCTGGATCCAGAGGGCTGGCAGCAGATTCCTTGTCCAAGATATCGACCAGTGGTGTATTTCCAGATAACTGAGAAGCAAGCAAGCAGAGGAGACAGTTTTCCTGCCGCCGACACATGAGCTAAGAATTAGTCAGCCAGAGCAGCTCACCCTTGTATAACCCACCCTAAAATTGACTGTAATACTAAATCAAGAGGGACAGTTATTGTTTTACCAATAAAAAGAAACTGTGATCCCTTCAATATTATTTCCACCATTAACAAACACATAAAGTCGTGATGACAAACAACAACCTAGCTTCAAAAGCCAGTATTACCTCATAATACTACATCACAACCCTACACACATATTGTAATAATATTATATGTCAGGACAAAGATCCTTTGTATAAATTTTGTACATAAACATTGTGTTTACATTTGATTGTGATTCCTGATTCACTCTGTAGTTGGATCAGGATATCTATTATTGAAAGAAACTAATACATAATTTAAAAGTTAACACTTGACTTACTTAGCTAGTCTTCTAGAGTGTTATATGTATGTGCTTGTCATAGTGTTGTAAAGTGTTGTGGATCTTAATTAAAGTGTTTATCTGTCTGTTGGTTGTTGTGAACTTACCCTTCATCACTATCATAACCCTAGACATTCAACGTAGTCATCACAATATTCCAGAATAAGTCTGATTGAGGTCTAAATGTAGTAGCAAAGTAAGGTCATCTGTAACACACCACACTTATTAGATACAGATACCTTCACAGCTGATCTCAGTCAGTACACTAAGTCCCCTATAACTATTTATATAATCTCAACTTACCACAATCTATAAGATTGCACAGTTTCCAGTAACTGTAACGAAGTAAATACAAGACACTTTTATTTTGCCTCTTACATTACCCGGTAAACAGTGCAGTAAACACCGCGCAGTCATGCATTATAGTGATAAGAATTTTCAGACAAGAACACACTACAGGCGTAACATAGATTACGGGGTACTTATAAGGGTTTGTTATTTTATCCATCGCAGTGGAAGAGACAGGGACCATTTGAGATAACTCAGCCTTCGCCTTACTACCCTGTTGGCGTCAATCACGGGACAAAGCTAATGAGTAGGGCCGACCAGAGATACTGCGACGACACGCATCTCACAGATAATTAACGGCAACAAAACCTACCAATACTCAACGGGGGTTAGAAAGGAATTTGCCAGGCGGCGAAGGAGCTTTCTGTCATCAACCACCCACACAGAAAAGTAAGCAGAAAATACCCAGAAGGATTGCTGCATTACTAAGAGCTGTCTACGTGAATTTAATGATCCGAAGTTGCAGGAGCAAACGGACGATCTTTACAACAAGTGCCTTTGAGAAATCTTGATCAGAAGTTGCAAGAGCAGACGGCCGATCTTGTAAACCCAGTGCCTACAAAATTTATCGAGATCCTAAATTACCTGCAGTAATGGACAGATTCTCCCCGTAAAACTGATGCGCCAACAAATTCAACTATATACCATATTTCACCATCATCACCACCTGAGAAAAATATCTTCACCACAAAGGGACATCTGCATATCAGACGAAGTCTCCACCGCATAACATTGCTTCAACACAACCTAGGAACAAGCCACCTCAGACGCTCGTGGCAATGTCAACACTCGCTTTGTGAAGAACAAAAGAACAGGCCATCGACACCTGACGAAATAAAGTGGACCGTCCAGTATTATGGAATGCAGACAAAGACTTGTCCAGTGTATACAAATACCCAGAGTTTTATTGACAGTCAGTCAGAGACCCGAAACAAGATATCCTTTTGTTAGTATTTAGGACTCGCTTAATTCATCATCATCATCGCAAAGTATAGTCTTAAGATTCAGTTGTGTAATTTGCATAAACTATTATCTTCTTTCACAGGTATAGTTAATGTCAGTCCTAGCTGCATTGGTATTATTGTAATTGAATGTTGTTACCTTTCAGTAATTCAATAAATGTTGTAGTTGTGTTTGCATTACCAACACACGTTAATTACCTATATAGAGAAGGAAAGAAAGTGTGCGAAAGAGACATACATTTCTTCCTTTCTTCCTCTTCTGTTCACTCAGAGTATTAGGGGAGGTGGGGGCTCGTTAGCATTATAAGATAGAGAGGGGGATAGAGTGGTAGGAGTGACAGTGTCACGAGATTCCGAATCACTGGGACTACCTGCGGGGAACTTATAACAGTCTTAAAATTCTCCTTCTCCACTCCTGCTGCCTATTCTCAACCGGTTGCCAGGCAAATCTGAGCCATTGACAAAGCCGGCACCACACAGATAACCCTCCCTGGTTAATCTTCGGGTTAACCCTGTGACAGTTATTTTACACTAAACAATAGTAGTTGATTCAGTTTATATGTACGAAAGCAAACGTATGAGCCAGTTCTTCTTGATAAATACATATATATAAATATAGAGCCATTACTTGTAAGAGGGCATTCGTTTGATTACTCCAACTGGGGACTTGACGGGCCAGAATTATTGCATAACCCCTTCACAAAAGGCGACGGACAAGATAATAAGTTAACAAATTTGCTCAGCCCTTAAGCAGCGTTTGTTCTTGACTTCTGGGAATATCTTGTGAAGGCTCCCCTACGGTAGAAGCGCCATTCATCTTCTATCTATATCTTTGCCAAGAGTAATCTTGCGCGAAGATAGATACCTTGAACGACCTACTTTTAGATACGCTTGCGTTGTGACCATTAGTGGACCACTACGGCAAAGCAAGGGGAGGCAATCCCGTGACAGGCAAATGAGAACTTAAATAACAGGTTAATTAGTGTTTTATAAAAAAAAACGTTATTCGATGAATAGAATCATTATTCACAGAGATGAGCGGCAATTTATTTTCTAATACTTTAACAGGATAATATAGTTATTATCGAATATTCCCTGTACCCATGGATAAGCTCGTACCCACTGGGGGTACGCGTACCACAAGTTGGGAACGCTTGAGACATTACGTGGACGTACGTTTGGCGCTAAGTCATCTTTTGTCGACATCCAAAGAATATAGTGAGTGTAACATTAACAAGAGTTAATAACTAGATAGATACAGTATGAGTGCTGTGTTGGCCGTATTTCCTAGCACGTTTCTTCGAACGGCAAGTTTACGTTGTAAACATGCGTTATATCGAAACGTCGTAATGTAAGCCTTCGTGAAGCAGGGGTGGAGGCCATGTATTTTGAAGAACATTTGTAAAGACGTAGTGCAAAGATGACATTGAGGTACCAGCCACATAATGAGAAAGATCTATAATCTATTAAGTTCAGTCAGACTACATGAGATTAGAAATTTGAAGTTACGCAGAGGTAATCGCAGGCTCAGACATACGATATACAGTCATGTTCCAGAGCTATAGAATCATATTAAAAAGAGAAAAACGAAAAACAGATTAGGACTCGTGAATAGATCCATCATCATTAGGTTTAGTCAGGACTGGAGGGTAAATCTTTTCATCTAATCCGTTCCTGGAGCTCTCTCTTTATCTCTTGTCTTCGTTTTTTTTTCTTTCCTATTTTGGAATTCTGCTTCCAAAGTTTCGTCTCCACGGTAAACTCCTTACTTCGTACACTGAACATTACAGGAATTAATTTAATTCTGCTTCCAAAGTTTCGTCTTCACGGTAAACTCCTTACTTCGTACACTGAACATTACAGGAATTAATTTTGGGGATCGTTTTTGTGTGTCTGGACAGATTTCTTCAGAAATGGGACTCTTCAATTTTCACCCAAACATTAATCATTGACAGTTGGGTTATTTCCTTTGGCAAGGTCGTCAGGGACTTCGTGGTTCAGGTTTGTTTTCGTCCTCAAGATGCTAACAAGGAAGAGAATGAATGAGAACGTTGTCATCTTTACATTCATTCATCTTTTGTCGCCGTTTACGATATGCAAATTAGGAACAAGGTCGTCTTATTCTTTGCATTACCTGCAACCACATTAATTACCACAATTGAGTGAGAATATATTACCGCAATTGGGGACGTGGTTATATTATCACAACGGAGTGAGAATAAATTACCACAAAAGGGTGAGAGTAGATTAACGCACTGAAGTGATAAAAGATTACCACAATGGGGTCTGAATAGATTACCACAGTGGGTATGAATACATTACCACAGTGGGATGTGAATAGATTGCGATTTTGGAATATGTATAGATTACCAAAAAGGTGCGTGAATATATTACCACAATTGTTTTTGAGTAGATTACGACAATATGGCGTGAGTCGATCCATTGCACAGATAATTTGAAAGAAACCCACGAAGGTGATTGATTAATTGATGTGTTACATGTCGGCACCCCACGCTGCCACTGGCCTTAATCAAATATACACCAAGTCATCCAACCGTGCGTCACTATATATATATATATATGCCCAATACCAACGGGCTGATCACCCGTTTGCCAGTCACTTCGATTACGGAAACAACAGCAAATGGATTGATTTGCTGTTGCCCTAAAGACGCCAATAGGCGTGATGGGAAACAATGGCAAAGAAAACCTATCTGCTGTTGCCCTAAGACGCCACTAGGCGTAATGGCCACTGACTGCTTTGACGGTCGGTGGCTAAGGACGGAAGAAGAAGAAGAATATATGCCCAATGGGCTGATCACCCGTTGGCTTGTCACACCGATTACAGAAACAACGGCAGATGGATCTATTTGTTGTTGCCCTAAAGACGCCGCTAGGCGTGATGGGAAACTACAACAGAGAAAATCAATCTGCTGTTGCCCTTAAGACGCCACAAGGCGTGATGGCCTCTGACTGCTTGGTCGGTCTTTGGCTAAGGACGGAAGAAGAAGAAGAATATATATATATATATATATAAGTGTGTCACTGTATATGAGTTCATATCTAGTATGGATGTTTCTACGTTTCTACATCTGCAGTCTTGCTATCATATGCGGCATTGGACCTTTATATTCTTTCTTTGTATTTTCAGGCCCAGCTACTGTAACCTCTCATTAAGTATTTTTGCTTTGCATTGCAACATGAGGTTACGTAACAGAAAAGCCAAGTCATCAGCAAGATCTAAATCTGTTTTGTCAGAGTCCATCGAATTTCATTTCTGTTAGTTTGTGTCGTTGTTTTCATAACTCAGTCTGCAGCCAGTACGAATAGAAAGGGTGACTATAAATATAAGTATTCCTGGCAAACTCAATTTCTTATCTCAAACTGTTCGGTAACTCTTTTCTTGAAGAAGTTTGCATTTCATATCTTCATTTGTTTTCTTTATTAGGTTAATGAGCTTAAAGGGACATCCGCAATGCTTCATCAGCTTCCTTGTCTGAACTATAGAATGCCTTTTCATAGCTCACAAATCCGATGTAAAGTGGTGAGTTCAGTTCCAAGATCTGCTCAACTGTTATGTGAGATGTGGCCAAGTGGTTTGTGCATGATTTATGTTGTAGAACACCTGCCTGTTCTTCAGTGAACTATCCGTCTACGGCCTATTTTAATCTCTCACGGGTGATCATGTTTAATACTTTTTTTTTTCTGGCACTGATAAAAACAATATAACATGAAGTAATGGATTGAAAGTAGACTTTGAGACTTTTTATGTCACTGGATCACATTCCAACGATTCATTGTGTCTGTTAATTCTGATGCTACGCTGCTCTCTGCCATTATTTGTCGGTCATTATCTGACTTTTCGCCTACATATACCGATATTATCGTCTCCTTGGGCTGACACCATGACATTTCCACACGTTTATGCTTGACTGTACAGGTCACGTATCCTTTGATTGTGATCAGTACTCGAGTAGCCAGATGGAACAATAAGATTAAGTCAACATTTGGTCTGTCGTTTTATTGTTTTGAAAGACGGGGGTTGGGCGGGGGGGAAGGGGGGAGGACATTTACTGAAAATCAGAGGCTTTACCTTGCGGTTGGTTTGAAATTAGAAATTAAACTAAACTAAAATTACGATTGGGTTTCACCCAACAGAACCTCACAAGATGATATTTGTGCGTGGGCAGAAATTTAATGTTAAAACCTAGCGAGCTTCGAAGATTTCCCCACTGCACATCATCTTCGTCAAAAGAGAGATCACAGAAGCCAGGATAAGGAGTAGTACTAAGAATTCCATTGTAGGACAGGCTAAAGAACTAGGAGTACTTTTTAAAACAAAATAAATGTGTTAATACTTAGCGCCCCAAGTTCAAGAAACCTTCCTCAAGTATCGACAATTAGGAACCTAACTTGCAGAGGGACGTCTGCATCTTAAACATCTGCCATATTTATGAAAGCCATGTTATGCAACACAGTCTGGATATAAGGGTAAGTTGAAACATGTACATTTTATCAATTTGTATTTGCATTTGACATGCATGCTTTACTTATTGATGTACAGTTGCACATGGAACTGACAACTTAATCATATAAAAGAGCTTGTAACATAAACCACCACGAGCTGGTTGACTGCTTAGTGCGGGTTTCTTCACAAGGAACCAATATCAAAGGTAGCCTTAGGCTCTATAGGGAGCAGGGTGAGGATGGTAATAACATCACGATATATATATATATATATATATATATATATATATATATATATATATATATATATATATATATATATATATATATATATATATATATATATATATATATATATATATATATATATATATTAATCTGCAGTCATTTGCTAACCTAAACCATTTTCATCGGACTCGATGGGTTAAGATTTAATGCTCATGGGCAAGATACAAAACAGGAAAAACAAGAAAGCAGATTTAAACAGAAGCAAATCCAGAAGCTCCAAAGCCAAGGCTCATGAAGTGTACATAGAAGCAAACAAAGAAGTAAGAAGAAACATCAAAAGAAACAAGAGGAAGTATATTGAATAGTTGGCAAGAGAAGCAGAGGAAACTGCAGCCAAGGGAAGTATGAGGGACCGGCTCAACAATACAAAGAAGCTAACAGGGAAATACAAGCAAGCAAATTGCCTCATAAAAGATAAGAATGGAAAATTGCTTAGTAATATACGAGAATAAATGAAGAGATAGACAGAACATTTTGAGGAACTTCTCAATAGACCAGCTCAAACTAATCCCCCATACATCCAGCTAGCAGAAGGGGAGCTACTAATCAGCTGTGAACGACAAAGTAGAGAAGAAATAAAGAAAGCCATAAAGCTTCTGATAGATGGAAAAGCAGCTAGTCCAGATGGCATCACAGCAGAGGCCATTAAAACAGATATTGATACCTCTACAGAGATACACAAACTACTTGGCAAAGTCTGGGACAGAGAGGAAATACCAGCAGAATGGAAGGAAGGTTATCTGGTCAAGTTGCCTAAGAAAGGAAATTTACAAGAGTGCACAAATTATAGAGAAATAATGTTACTATCAGTGCCAGGAAAAGTATGAATCATCCTTGAGAGATTAAGAGTCCGTAGACAAGCAACTGAGAGATGAACAAGCAGGTTTTTGACAAAACATCCTGTACAGACCAGATAGCCACATTGAGAATAATAGTTGAACAAAGTCTGGAATGGAATTCACCGCCATACATTGGATTTGTGGACTATGAAAAGGCATTTGACAGTGTAGACAGAGAATCACTTTGGAAATTGATGAGGCTTTGTGGAGTTCCCATGAAGATCATTAATTTAATAAGGAAAACCTATGAAGATATGACATGCAGTGTTCTCCATGAAGGACAACTTACAGAACAGTTTAGGATTAGAACGGGAGTGAGACAGGGATGACTCTAGTCTCCATTTCTTTTCTTACTAGCAATAGACTGGGTTATGAAAACATCGACATCACACAACAGAAATGGAATCCAGTGGAATCAGACCAAACACCTTGATGATCTAGATTTTGCAGATGACTTGGCTGTTCTGTCCCATAACTATAATCAGATGCAAAAGAAAAAGAAAATTCTCGATGAGAGGTCACAACAAGTGGGCCTGAAAATACACAGGGAAAAGACAAAGATTATGAGAATAAAAGCAAGAAATGATAACAAGGTTGAACTTGAAGAAACACCACTAAAATATGTAGAATCGTACACATATCATGGCAGTAATATAGACAGAGTTGGAGGGACAGACCATGGTATCAAAATACGAATACAAAAAGCGAGGAGCTTTCATTGCATTGGGAAACATATGAAGAACAAGAGAAATCAAGTCCAACACGAAAATAAGAATCTTCAACTCAAATGTCAAGTCAGTTCTATTGTATGGTTCTGGGACCTAAGACGCGTCAACAGTGAGACATGCAGTTAGCGACCTATAACTAGACTGCTTGCGTCAAGATCAGCGAACCAGAGATGACCAAGACCCTACTCCACCTCCAAGTGGTGGTCATGGAAACAGGCTGCATCACTGCAGTCTGGCTGAGTGAGTAGGGATCGAAGAGGGAAGGCTAACCCGGTCCCAAAAATGCCGTGCTGAAGTCAGATGTGTCAGACGAAAGGCGCAAATATCGCAGCTTCGCTGTAAACGGACACAACGCAACCAACATCTTTTTCAAGACGAACGAAGAAGAAGGAAAGAAGAAGTATGGTTCTGAGACATGGAGAGCAACAAAAACAACAACCAAAAAGATACATACTTTCATAAACGGGTGCTTGCGTAGAATAGAAGGACTGAAATGATATGACAAAGTCACAAATGTGGAATTGATGGCAAGTACCAGACAAGAGTTGAGAAGAAGACGCTGGCTATGGATAGGACACACATTGAGGAGACCTGTTGATAGCATTACAAGGCAGTCCTTGTTCTGGAATCCACAGGGAAAGAGAGGCAGAGATAGACCAAAAAACACATGGAGAAGAGAACTGGACACAGAGGTGAAAATAATGAGAAAAACATGGAAAGAACTTGAGCAGATGGCACAGGACAGGAGGCATGTGTTTGTTGAAGGCCTATGCTCCTCGGGGAGTTAAAAGGTATTGATATATATATATATATATATATATATATATATATATATATATATATATATATATATATATATATATATATATATATATTTTTAAAAAATATATATATATTCTTTTGTATAATGTGTGTGTGTATATATATATATATATATATATATATATATATATATATATATATATATATATATATATATATATATATATATACATAATTAAATTAATATTTTGCTGAATCACCTTCAGCTGGGGGCTGTTAAAATACGAGTCAAAGCATTTATTTAAACAGAAGTGGGCAGAGAAGAACGAAGTTTATAACAAACTTAGATGACTCAGTTGTTATACTTGCCACTCTATAAATCCCTTAAATAGAAGGAACAATCTTCTATTTACATCTCTGCCTTTGTAAAAACTCATTCCTTGAACTAGATTTTGGCTATTAGTGTACCACTAGTGCAGAGCAGGGGAGACAACCCGCCACAGTTTCCTAAAATCGCAATCTGGGAAGCAGGAGGTTCATAAGTAAATATAGATTCAGAAAATACATACAACGATCATATAGAGATGAAAGTAAGATGGAGGGGGTTAGGATGGTGGTGTCAGAGATATTATTAACATATTGAAAGCACAGCGATGTAATATTGGAAATATGGCTAGAGATAGAAGCTGTAACACAATAAATCTGAGAATTTTTTTTTTAAATTAATCAATTCTATCGTAAAATATTTGTGAAAGAGAAATGAGGATGCCGTGAAAGAGACATGAGGATGCCGTGAAAGAGAAATGAGGTTGCCGTGAAAGAGACATGAGAATGCCATGAAAGAGAAATGGGGTTGCCGTGAAAGAGACATGAGGATGCCGTGAAAGAGACATGAGGATGCCGTGAAAGAGAAATGAAGATGCCGTGAAAGAGGATAGTGTGCAAAGGATGCTTATTCCCCATGTTAAGAGGAAGCAGTCCACTGTTTTAGGCTGTGATGAGAAGAAGAAAGCTGGAATATATAGCGACGACAGGAAAGATTGAAGGAAAACAAGATAGCGGACGATAACAAGAGAAGATATCCAAGAGTCTGACATCATGGTATGGACAGAATTCAACAAGAAAATTGATATAGAGTACAGAAGACAAGAAGCTGTGGCGAGACATGATAGACTACGCCAGCAGACATGGACTTGAAGAAGAAGAAGAAAAAAAAAAGAAGAAGAAGTAGACGAAGACGCAGAAGAAGTAGAAGACAAAGAAGAAATATAAGTCAGTTCCGTACCAGCTGTGCTAGACAATATGTTTGAACATGAAAACATACAAGACAGTGATGCTGTATTTATATTGTTACGTGAACCTGTTACAAACATAGACTTGAGATTCCTGTAATTAAATGTACATTGACAGATCTAAACAATAATATGTTAGAAATGATTTACACACCATTGCTGTGGCGTAAACACACACGAAACCGCGAATCCAAGCAAATTTTTAACTCTTATTTATTTTGAAGACTTTCCTGTTTACAGCTGAGTAATAAGCAGATGTTCTTCGACTTTAGTATAGATCTTGAAAACTTTGCCTACATCGTCATTTGCGCAATTCTGAACATCCCATTCCATCCCATCCCAACTAACATAATTACTGATGTATGTTACGTCGGTCGGTCTCACTCAAAATAGTAACTCGCGCCAGAAAAAAAAGTGCGCAACGCACGGTGTGCACCTTGCGCGGCGTGGGTGTTATATAAAACAAATACTTTGGTTTTTTTTTATTTTTTTTATTCTATCATGAAATATTAGTAGCGCTCGACAAAGAAAACCACTTATTATCAGGGAACACTCTTTGAAAACAATCCACGCACTTTCACACGAAATGTTGTCATCAAAGAACTTTTAAATTGAATCTAAAATAACATAATTCTCGCCGTGTGTACGTTGGTCACAGCTGAGGAATGCAACCGTGTTGAAAAATTGTATTGGTTCTATTATATATACTCTCCCGAAAATAGTTACAATCAACTAAGAAAAGCGTTCAAATGACGGTGTTCATGAACAGTTTGATTACTCTGTATAATGGAAAGAAACAAAAAAACACTCTAAGAATGTACTTCTATCTGCTCATCTGGGAACGGAAACAGCACACTATAATTAAAAACCCGTCAAGTTTGACGGGTTATTAAATATTAGACAAACATAAAGGTATGTTATCAGGCACTCGTAAGAAATAAAGAAGTAGCACACTAGACAACAGAAAAACAACAGACGTGAGTGGCTTACCCAGGATTCGAACCCCGGACCTTCCGTACGACAACACCGCCTAGCTATACAAGCAAATCACACCTGGGTAAGCCACTCACGTCTGTTGTTTTTGTGTTGTCTAGTGTTCTACTTATTTATTTCTTACGAGTGCCTGATAACATACCTTTATGTTTGTCTAATATTTATTTACTGTTTACAGGCCTCGGGTTTCCCTTCCTTATATGTTATTGACGGGTTATTGCTAATTGTTATCATAAAATTTATATTGCGGTAGTTCATTAGTCGAGTATGCGTATGTAGGGGAATTATCTGAGTTTCTTAATGAAAATATAAATCCGAATTATCTGTTGTTTCCTTTTACTTGTAAAAAGTTCTTCAACAAAGTATAAACATAAAAACACGTGGTTACATAACAACCTCTACACCTCACGGTAGAAGGGGAACGACTAAGTAAGGTTACATAACAGCGAACGAAGAAGAAAAAAGAACTACTAACTAACTAACTAACTAACTAACTAATTCACTAACTAACTAACTAACTAACTAACTAACTAACTAACTAACTAACTAACTAACTAACTAACTAACTAACTAACTAACTAGCTAACTAACTAACTAACTAACTAACTAACTAGCTAACTAACTAACTAACTAACTAACTAATTAACTAACTAACTAACTAACTAACTAACTAACTAACTAACTAACTAACTAGCTAACTAACTAACTAACTAACTAACTAATTCACTAACTAACTAACTAACTAACTAACTAATTAACTAACTAACTAACTAACTGACAGACTGAATAAATAACTATTCTTTCTGTATCTATCTATCTATCTATCTATCTATCTATCTATCTATCTATCTATCTATCTATCTATCTATCTATCTATCTATCTATCTATCTATCTATCTATCCATCCATCCATCCATCTATCCATCCTTCCATCCATATATCCATCTATCTATCCATCTATCTATCTATCTATCTATCTATCTATCTATCTATCTATCTATCTATCTATCTATCTATCTATCTATCTATCTATCTATCTATCTATCTATCTATCTATCTATCTACTTACCTACCTGTCTGTCTGTCTATCTTCCATATATCTATACTGACAGGCAGACCGACTAATTAACTAACTAACAAACTGACTGACTGACTGACATTTAACTCAGTCACTCACTCACACTTTCACGTGCACGGATTAAAAAAAGAAACATCTACACGACGAATCTCTCATGTCTACTTGTGTCCCTTTCTGTTTAATTTAATTTCCTTGCTCAGCTGTCGAGGCATCATCAATCCCATAATTTCTCAAACTTCCAACATCGGTGAGATTAACAACAGCAGCCCGGGCAAGGATCTAATACCCCGCCATAGATCGGTGGGAATGGAAGTACCAGCATAGACCTGGCATTCACAGAAGCTCTTCGGGTTTCCGAATACAAGATCTCCCAGTTGATAATTATCAAGAGATCAAGACATCGGCTGGATTACAGCCCCACAACAGTGTACTGTAAACCTTGTCGTGAATCAAAACTGGAGGAAGCATTAAAAGATACACTACGTTGCAGCTCGGCTGTGCTTTCAATTAAGGGCGACGTTAGCTTGGAAGACAAACAAGGAAGCTGTGGGCACGGGCACGGTTTGCACATTTGTGTTTTGTGTGTGCGTTTTTTTTTTGTCTTGTGTGGTGTGAATGTTTTTATTGTCTTGGTGGTGTGAATGTTTTTTTGTCTTGTGTGGTGTGAAGGTTTTTTTGTCTTGTGTGGTGTGAATGTTTTTTTGTCTTGTGTGGTGTGAATGTTTAACATCATGGTCATCATCATTATGTTCTTGTTCTCTCCTTACGGAGCATGGAGCCACTGCTCCAGCTGGTCCCGTTACAGGAAACCAGCTACAAGCATTCACATGCTCCTGCAGCGGTGGTTACTGTATCAAACTGTTTTACACGATGACGTCACCAGCCCATGTGTATATGTGTGTACCCAAAATAGTTATAACTATCCTATTGTCATGGAATATTCTAATCCACATATATAAATTATCAAGTAAATATAAAGCCTAATAAATACATATAATAAATAAAGGAAGAAGAATGGTAAAGAACAGTGCTGTCACAATGACTGTACTCGAAATCCCCCTTGTTTTCTGCTTCGTCTGCAAATTGTAACGCTTTCACGTTGATAGTAAAAGCTTACTGTATTATACCCGCTTTCTTCAATGAAACGTGTGCTGTATTTCTAAGAAAAACCTTGAAATATGCAAGTTGACCTAAATTTTAAATTCCATTCATGTCTTTTTCTACACTGCGTTACCAAAACGAACGAACAGATGGACAAAAGGATAAAGAGAGAGGGGAGGGCTGAAAATCGGGAACGCATGCAACACGCGTCGCGCGATACACAAATGCCGCCATCACGCGTGTAAGTCTACATGCACTAATTTTTTTTCAGACGGACAGTGATAAAATACACTACCCTTTCCCAGAGTTAGGTTTATAAATCATAAAAAAACTCTTATTAGGAAAGACAACATTAGATGGGTTTACGGTTGAAAACATAACAGTACCCAGACAGCACATCTTCGAAACAGGAGGTAGAAAATACATATTTTGAACGCAGCCACGTAGCTCTTTCAAATTGATATATTTGGGTTCCTTAGGGCTTGCTGACAAATAATATGTAAAACGTTACGCAAATAGTCCAGGAATTAATAAATTATACCCAAAATAAAATAGTGAGGATGCCTGACAGCATGGAATCATTTCTGCTCATAAAATTTTTTTTTATAACGTGTTTGAAAAAACCTTACGCTACATAAATAGCCTACCATGTAAACTCCCAATTGATTGGAGCGCAACAAATGAAAGCCTAACCACGATTGGTCGGACTATAAATACTATCTTTCGTTGTTAGGGGAAACGGGAAAAGGTAACATTTTTTCAAACACTTGTCGAAACGTGGCTCATTGGCCAGTCTCACTGATATACACACTTGGGAGCGTTAGTTCGAAACCACTTGTTTAAATAAGCTTGATAAAGCATCAGTGCGTTGAAGCCAGCTCACAATTTTGCTAAAATAAAAGCCTGGAACATAAGCAGATGGAAATTTGTGCCAGTAATTGTGCCAGAATTCATTGCTAATCAACGTATCTGTGTTTATTTCCATGAAATTGTGGTAAGCTTGAACCATTCAGTATCTTTTAATGAAAATTGAATGTAAATTGTTAATTTATGCCTGTATATATATGTGTAGTTCAGTGGCAAACAAGAGATAAAGCCTATAATGCTCCAGCCTGAACAGAGGGTGTCGGAGGGAAGTAAAACGGCATGGAATGGCCAAATAGTACACTGACACCTAGATGATTGACTAGAAAGAAATAATGCTGGAATTGCAGAGGCGTAGTAACCATTAAGGAGGTTAATGCTGGTATAAAGTACTTCAGAATGAAGCTGACAGTTGGCCTAACGCTCTGAACTCAATGTTTGTGCTGTATTGTGATCAGTGTAAAAGAGAGTATAAGTTAGTTATGAAGTAGAAGGTACATCCTTCTTGATTTCAGGGACAGTGGTCTTGATGGTACTGAGCAGCACCTGGTCAGAGCTTTGCTGAATCCAGTGTCGGACAGCATACTCCTTGGTCCTTTTAGCTATCAGTGAGGTGTCTCCAGAGCCCAGAGGAGAATTCGAGCAGAGGAGTCCTTTCCTGCCGCCATCACGCCAGATAAGCTAACTTGGCCAGCTGAGCTCAACATTATGTCCCCTCATCTTGAAATGACTTTATAAAAATAACATTCAGAGGGGAATTTAATTGTCTTAATATCAGGAACTGAGAACCTCTCCAATACTAGTCCCTAAAGACAAACTATTGAAGTCATGATGACAAATACCAACAGAGCTTGAACAAAACAAAACCAGTATTACCTCATTTTACTACTACACAACTGACACACATAGAATATTTGTAATAATATATGTCACTACAATATTCATATTAAATACATTCTGTACATAACTTGTAATTTAAATTGATTGTGATTCCTGGTTCCCTTGTAGTTGAATCAGGACACATATTCATTCATGCCAGTAATGAATACATATTGTTATTTGAAAAGTTACGAGTGACTTCTTTAAGATATTCTCATAGAGTGTTATATGTATGTGAGTGTCACAGTGTTGTTAAGAGTAGTGGATTAAATTAAATTGTTTATCTGTCTGTTGTTGTGACTTACACTTCATCATACACATACCCTAGACACCTAACGTAGTCATCACACTATTCCAGAATAATTCTGACTGAGATATATAGATATGTGGTAGCAAGTAAGGTTATATATAATACACTACTCTTATTAGATATATATACCTTCACAGCTGATCTCAGTCAGTACACTAAGTCCCCTATAAATATTTATAACATCCCACTTCACCACATATATTGGGGTCTCGCTCTTGGGATTTTGAATCTTTCCCTATTAAAAATATTGGGGGTAATTCACTTCAGGGAATATAAGAATTAAAAGGTATCCTTGGGTGGAATTAAATAAGGTTGAGCTCACGGTGCCTGTGTTGTCCATTAGAGATTGAATTGTTGGTTAGACATTGTATAAATTTACATAATAGACAATGGCGGACCTGGCCAAATTTCGATCTGCTGCGGTTCAGACTGCAAAAGAGTTAGGATTAGATGGGCAAGTTATGGTTGCCTATGTCACGACGGAATGTGACAAATTTATTGAACGTGAAGAAAGAAGGTTTGAAGCCGAAAGAAAGTTAGAGGCTGACAAGGAAATTAAGAAGTTACAGTTTGAAGCTGAGGCTGAGACTAAGAGGTTGCAGATTGAGGCTGAGGCTAAGAAATTGGAGGCAGAAAGAGAAGACAAAAGATTAGCTGCAGAAGAGAAGAAATTAGCTGCAGAAAGGGAAGAGAAGAAATTAGCTGCAGAAAGGGAAGAGAGGAGATTAGCTGCAGAAAGGGAAGCAGAAGATAAAAGATTACAAAGGGAACATGAGTTACGACTAAGGGAGTTTGAGTTTCAAGGCCATGCTCCTGAAAATGGCGCCAGTCCCTTTGCCTCTGATGCTACGGTTACTCAAGGAGCCTCAACCTCAGCTATGAATTTTCATTTAGATCATTTTGTTGAGAAAGACGATGATATTGAGAGCTACCTAAATAGGTATGAACTATTAGCTACCACGTATGGGTTAGAGAGAGAAAGGTGGAGCTTAAAGTTATCTCAGGGACTTCGTGGGGCAGCTTATGAAGTTTTTGCAAAAATGAGCAGAGGTGATCAGGAAAATTATGACATGCTAAAGCAGGCTCTTTTGTTAAGGTATGAAAAGAATGCAGAATTTTATAGGAAAAAATTTAGGAATGCTAAACTACTGTCAGGTGAAACATATCACCAGTTCTCTGCACGAATAGAGACATACTTGGAAAATGGACTTCTCTGGGGAAAACCCAAGATCTTAAGGAAATGGTCCTTATAGAGCAATTAAGAGAGTCCATGGCTCCAGACCTGAGAAAGTTTCTCATGGAACAAGGTGCAGAGAGGCTGGGTGAGTTGCTAAATGTTGCTGAAAGGTATCAAGCAGCTCAAGCAGAGGTAACAGGTAATAAAAAGAAACAGGTGGACAACTTTAGGGCACCACAGAACTTTAATAAATTTGATCCTAAGGATCAAAATAAAGGTAAGCACCAATTTGATAGGCCACGGTATGAAAATAAAAATAAATTCCCACAATTCGATGAAAGGAAATATGATGAAAGAAAATCTTTCAACCAAGGAAAAAGGTGGTGTAAAAATTGTAAGATGAACAATCATGACACTGACCATTGTAGAAGGAAACCTCCTCATTTTGCTGCTATGACATCGGGGAAAAAGGAAAAGAAGGGAAAACCTGAAGAATTACAGGAACCATACCACCCCCCAGTGTGTGAAGATGTCATCTGTAATGGTGTCACTATAAGATGTTTATATGATACCGGTTTAGATTACGATTCCGTTGTGAGTTCTCACCTGGTGCAGGCCGATCAATACACCACAGAAACAGTAGAGATTCAAACTGCAACCAAGGATGTAGCTACCATGACACTTCCCGTCGCCCGAATAAAAGTGAAAACGCGATATGTGGAAGGAATCATAAAAGCAGCAGTGATAAATGAGCCAATCTACCCTCTAATATTGGGGTGTAGATATGTCTTCTTGGGGAATCCCAAGAGACCTGTGATATTGGCAACAGTGCAGACCAGATCACAGTCAAAGAAGGAGGAGGATAATCCCATAAATACTCACCCAGATGAGATGAGGAAGGCACAGGCTGAGGACAAAACACTCAAGCCATGTTTCAAGAAGTTGCCCAAATCTCATACACCTCCAGGCAAGGGAGAGTTTTATATGAAGAACAAACTGATATATAGGAAGGCTGGATCTGAATCCAATGGTCACGGACAGCTGGTCCTTCCCACTTCATATAGGACTAAAGTGTTGGAACTAGGGCATGCGATTCCCTTCAGTGGTCATATGGGAATCAGCGCAACAGGACAGCGAATAGCTTGTCACTATTTCTGGCCAGGAATAACTGAAGATATCAAACGATATGTAAAATCCTGTCCAGAGTGCCAACGAGTAGCACCTAAACATTGGACTGCACCAGCAACTCTGGGGGAAATGCCCATAGTGGGAACACCCTTTGAGAGAGTTGCCGTGGATCTTGTGGGACCTCTCACCCGAACCAAGAGAAGGAACAGCTACATTCTGACTCTGGTGGACACGTGTTCTATGTGGGGAGAGGCAGTAGCCCTGTCATCGATTGATTCTAAACATGTGGCAGAGGCATTGCTCACAATTTTCACAAGGTTAGGCTTTCCCAATCAAATCTTGACTGATAATGGCTCTCAGTTCAAGGGGAAACTAACTGAAGAAGTTTTCAGGATCTTCCAGGCCAAACACTTCCATTGTAGTGTGTATCATCCCCAAGGGAACGGCCAAGTGGAAAGATTTAACGGCACATTGATGTCGATCCTGAGAAAGTTGGCACACGAAAAAACCAGATACATGGGACCAGTACCTGCACGCCGCCCTCTTTGCTTATCGGGAGGTACCCCATAGTTCAACCGGTATGGCCCCGGCAACATTATTGTTTGGAAGGCCAATAAAAGGTCCACTTGAAGCTTTGTTAAGAACGTGGACTGATGAAAAGGCAGAGGAAAACATTACATCTTCATACCAATATGTGAATGAGCTGACCACTCGGTTGAAAACTGGCTGGAAACTTGCCAATGAAAATTTGAAACAAGCCAGGAAGAAACATGCTGCCTATTATAACAGGAAGGCGAAAGACAGAAATTTGGCTGTGGGAGAGAAAGTACTGCTTCTTTTGCCCGGGAGTCAGAATAAGTTACAAATTGGATGGCAGGGTCCATATACAGTTTAGAGAAGGTGTCTAGAACAAATTATAAGATAGATAAGAAGGGGAAAGAAAAAAATCTATCATGTGAATCTCCTGAAGAAATATTTGGAAAGAGAACATCAGGAAGAGACACACTTGTTGACCTTGTCCATCGCCATGGAGATGAAAAAGGAACCACTTTCATCATTTGAATATCCATTACACCCCTGTGAGACAGCAGCACAGGTGAAAATCAGTACACATTTAACGAAAACTCAGAAAGAGAGAGTGCAACAGGTTCTAAATAATCATGCAGAGGTGTTAACAGACCGACAAGGGCATACAAACCTATTGGAATATGATATGAAACTGATAGACTCCACACCTGTCTGTATGAAACCATATTCGATTCCGTTTGCTAAGGAGAAAGCTTTGAAGGAAGAGATAGACTATCTGTTGAAGGAAGGAATTATTTCGCACAGTGAGTCTTCGTATAGTTCCGGTGTTGTACTTTTAAGGAAGCCCTCTGGAGAACATAGACTCTGTATAGATTACAGGAGACTGAACGCTATTACAGAAGGACAGGTGGATCCATTGCCGGATACAAATCAGCTGTTTGCCAGACTAAATAAAGCTAAATATTTCTCAAAAGTGGATCTGAGTAAAGGATACTATCAGATTCCAGTAAAGCCTGAGGTTAGACCATACCTAGCTTTTAGTACCTCAGAAGGACACTATGAGTTTAATAGATTGCCATTTGGATTGAAGAATGCGCCTAGTGTCTTCTCTAGAATGATGAGAAAATTATTGGATCCTCTGAATAATCCCTGTATAACAAATTTTATGGATGATATCCTTATAGCAACAGAAACATCTGAGGAACACATTGACTCTCTGAACATGCTGTTTGATCGACTTAGGGAGGCAAATTTAACAGCCCGACCAACCAAATGTTGCGTTGGATGTAAAGAATTGGAATTTTTGGGACACACAGTTTATCAGGGAAACATGACCCCTGACCCAAAGAATTTAGAGAAACTACAGAAAGCCCCGAGACCACAAACCAAGAAGGACGTGAGATCCTTTGTCTCATTATGTGGTTTCTACCAGAAGTATATCAAAAACTTTAATTCCATATGTGCACCGTTAACTGAATTGACACGTAAAGGACATCCAGATCGCATTACATGGACACCACAATGTGAAATGACTTACCAAGAATTGAAGGAAAAGCTCACAAGTAAACCCATTTTGAAATTACCTGACTTAAGTCAAGAATTCATAATAAGGACGGATGCAAGTAATATTGGGTTAGGTGCAACTCTACTACAGAAATCAGATGCATTGGATGGGGAATTAAGCCCAGTGGCATATGCTAGCAGAAAGTTGAATAAAGCTGAAATCAACTACTCAACTAGCGAAAAAGAATGTCTTGCAGTAATATGGGCGATAAAGAAATTCAATATTTATCTATATGGGAAGGCATTTAAGTTGCAAACAGATCACAAACCTTTATCGTTTCTAGCACAGGCTAAGCATGAGAACTCCAGGTTACTCCGATGGTCTTTACTTTTGGCTCCATATAATTTTAGCATTGAGTATATATCTGGAAAAACCAATTTGGGAGCGGATTTTTTAAGCCGCCATCCGTGTGATGAGAATCACCGTAAACCCCAGAAATAATAATGAATTTCTCTATGTGTATATAGAATAAAGGACTGACATATAATGTCTGTTTTAAGAGGGGAGGTGTCATGGAATATTCTAATCCACATATATAAATTATCAAGTAAATATAAAGCCTAATAAATACATATAATAAATAAAGGAAGAAGAATGGTAAAGAACAGTGCTGTCACAATGACTGTACTCGAAATCCCCCTTGTTTTCTGCTTCGTCTGCAAATTGTAACGCTTTCACGTTGATAGTAAAAGCTTACTGTATTATACCCGCTTTCTTCAATGAAACGTGTGCTGTATTTCTAAGAAAAACCTTGAAATATGCAAGTTGACCTAAATTTTAAATTCCATTCATGTCTTTTTCTACACTGCGTTACCAAAACGAACGAACAGATGGACAAAAGGATAAAGAGAGAGGGGAGGGCTGAAAATCGGGAACGCATGCAACACGCGTCGCGCGATACACAAATGCCGCCATCACGCGTGTAAGTCTACATGCACTAATTTTTTTTCAGACGGACAGTGATAAAATACACTACCCTTTCCCAGAGTTAGGTTTATAAATCATAAAAAACTCTTATTAGGAAAGACAACATTAGATGGGTTTACGGTTGAAAACATAACAGTACCCAGACAGCACATCTTCGAAACAGGAGGTAGAAAATACATATTTTGAACGCAGCCACGTAGCTCTTTCAAATTGATATATTTGGGTTCCTTAGGGCTTGCTGACAAATAATATGTAAAACGTTACGCAAATAGTCCAGGAATTAATAAATTATACCCAAAATAAAATAGTGAGGATGCCTGACAGCATGGAATCATTTCTGCTCATAAAATTTTTTTTTATAACGTGTTTGAAAAAACCTTACGCTACATAAATAGCCTACCATGTAAACTCCCAATTGATTGGAGCGCAACAAATGAAAGCCTAACCACGATTGGTCGGACTATAAATACTATCTTTCGTTGTTAGGGGAAACGGGAAAAGGTAACATTTTTTCAAACACTTGTCGAAACGTGGCTCATTGGCCAGTCTCACTGATATACACACTTGGGAGCGTTAGTTCGAAACCACTTGTTTAAATAAGCTTGATAAAGCATCAGTGCGTTGAAGCCAGCTCACAATTTTGCTAAAATAAAAGCCTGGAACATAAGCAGATGGAAATTTGTGCCAGTAATTGTGCCAGAATTCATTGCTAATCAACGTATCTGTGTTTATTTCCATGAAATTGTGGTAAGCTTGAACCATTCAGTATCTTTTAATGAAAATTGAATGTAAATTGTTAATTTATGCCTGTATATATATATGTGTAGTTCAGTGGCAAACAAGAGATAAAGCCTATAATGCTCCAGCCTGAACAGAGGGTGTCGGAGGGAAGTAAAACGGCATGGAATGGCCAAATAGTACACTGACACCTAGATGATTGACTAGAAAGAAATAATGCTGGAATTGCAGAGGCGTAGTAACCATTAAGGAGGTTAATGCTGGTATAAAGTACTTCAGAATGAAGCTGACAGTTGGCCTAACGCTCTGAACTCAATGTTTGTGCTGTATTGTGATCAGTGTAAAAGAGAGTATAAGTTAGTTATGAAGTAGAAGGTACATCCTTCTTGATTTCAGGGACAGTGGTCTTGATGGTACTGAGCAGCACCTGGTCAGAGCTTTGCTGAATCCAGTGTCGGACAGCATACTCCTTGGTCCTTTTAGCTATCAGTGAGGTGTCTCCAGAGCCCAGAGGAGAATTCGAGCAGAGGAGTCCTTTCCTGCCGCCATCACGCCAGATAAGCTAACTTGGCCAGCTGAGCTCAACATTATGTCCCCTCATCTTGAAATGACTTTATAAAAATAACATTCAGAGGGGAATTTAATTGTCTTAATATCAGGAACTGAGAACCTCTCCAATACTAGTCCCTAAAGACAAACTATTGAAGTCATGATGACAAATACCAACAGAGCTTGAACAAAACAAAACCAGTATTACCTCATTTTACTACTACACAACTGACACACATAGAATATTTGTAATAATATATGTCACTACAATATTCATATTAAATACATTCTGTACATAACTTGTAATTTAAATTGATTGTGATTCCTGGTTCCCTTGTAGTTGAATCAGGACACATATTCATTCATGCCAGTAATGAATACATATTGTTATTTGAAAAGTTACGAGTGACTTCTTTAAGATATTCTCATAGAGTGTTATATGTATGTGAGTGTCACAGTGTTGTTAAGAGTAGTGGATTAAATTAAATTGTTTATCTGTCTGTTGTTGTGACTTACACTTCATCATACACATACCCTAGACACCTAACGTAGTCATCACACTATTCCAGAATAATTCTGACTGAGATATATAGATATGTGGTAGCAAGTAAGGTTATATATAATACACTACTCTTATTAGATATATATACCTTCACAGCTGATCTCAGTCAGTACACTAAGTCCCCTATAAATATTTATAACATCCCACTTCACCACACCTATACATAAAATCCCAGCTTTTTCTGTCAGTGAGTAACGCTAAGGGATGCAACTTTGGTTGAAAGTTATACATTAATTGTATTGTTTCCCTTATATATACTCTCCCGAAAATAGTAACACTTACCAAAGAAGAATGCGCAAATGACGGTGTGCACAAAAACATTTATAGAATGTGTGATCTCATATACACACATTGAGATCCTCCTCGCTGCTGCTATGTAGTTCGTGTACTGTGGTGATGCACAGTGGTTTTTAAAAATACTTTTGAATAAGTAAAATTGCCGTTAGGTATTGATGCTGTTGAATTTAATTCCCGTCTCATGACGGGATTTTTACACTAGTGGCTTCAGAAACGTCCTGAAGGACTCCTCTTCAGGCGATTGTGTACTGAGTCAAGACAAGAATTATAAAATAGGAAACAAAAGTGAACATGAAGGGCAGAGCTACAGAATATGGGTTTTTAAAAATGTATTAAATGGTTACGAGAAACAAATGGAGTCATCTGTGCCACTGAGGACGAAAAGAATTGACGATGATGATGATGATGATGATGATGATGATGATGATGATGGTTATGATGATGATGATTATGATGATGATGATAATTAGTGGAATGAGTTTGTCGACGTCGGGGCCTTGAGAAATTGTGGACCAGCGTAGAAGATTTCATACGGGACTTGAAGTTAACTTTGTGACAGTCTGACCTTTGTGTACAACTTTGTGACAGTCTGACCTTTATGTACAACTTTGTGACAGTCTGACCTTTGTGTACAACTTTGTGACAGTCTGACCTTTGTGTACAACTTTGTGACAGTCTGACCTTTGTGTACAACTTTGTGACAGTTTGACCTTTGTGTACAACTTTGTGACAGTCTGACCTTTGTGTACAACTTTGTGACAATCTGACCTTTGTGTACAACTTTGTGACAGTCTGACCTTTGTGTACAACTTTGTGATGGTCAAACCTTTATATACAACTTTGTGACATTCTGACCTTTATGTACAGCTTTGTGACATTCTGACCTTTGTGTACAACTTTGTGATAGTCTGACCTTTGTGTACAACTTTGTGACAGTCTGACCTTTGTGTACAACTTTGTGACAGTCTAACCTTTGTGTACATGGTATTAGTCATCATTAGTTTCCTTTGCAGTTACGGAGCATGAAGCCGCCATTGCAGCCGGTTACCTTGCAGGAAGTCTGCACCAAGCAGTCACGTGATCTTACAGCGGTTATTTCTGTGGCAGTTTGTTTGACACGATGATATTGCCAGTTCTATTTATAGCATCATATTAATGACTTTGTACGACATGGTACAGTTAATCATATTCTTTATTTGTCTCTTCAGAGACATACGGTAATTATTATAATTATATGTGTACCTGGTATAGAGAGCGTATTACGGAACTGTGCTTAAACTTGTAACAGTAAAGTCTGACCTTTGTGTACATGGTTTAGAAAACCTTATATGGGACCGTGGCTATTGTTGATCAGAATCAACATCCCTGCACTCAGGGCAAACCCATAGGTGCTCAGTCTCCCTCTGAATATGTCGAAGGGTGTGAATGCAAATTGTTCATGTAGCGCGCTGGTTGTTTCCACCCACGGAAACTTACCTAGATTACAAATACCCCCCTCCCCTTTCTTTCCGCCACCTAGAGATCTACCAAATAATGCCTTGGGATCTCCCGGTACAACAACATAGACGGGTTGCCGACCCCTGGGAAAACATGTATTTGTTGATGGCCTGTGCTCCACCTGGAGCTAAAAGGTTATGGTGATGATGATAGAAGATCAAGGTTGTCGACAAAATTTAGGTCGTCGAGCTATTTTATCAGACTACTGCACTAAGGCCAATATCTAAAACATGTGTTACAGAAGAGAATGTTTTTCAGATTAGACAATAAACATTAAATAAAGGGGGATAAAAATTCAGCAACCATAATCAACATCATAAAATGAAGCATTCTTTGGTGGCTACGACTTGTTGTTGAGCGAGGCTTATAGAAACTCACAGAACAACTTACATAGAGCTTGACAACTTTAGCTGGATGGATGGAAAATACAGAAATTTATATAAAGTGAGTGTAAGAGAGAAAATAACACAGACACGTTCAAGGACAGGAAGGAATTTTCGTATTTTGCTATAAGATTAAGATTTACAGAATAAAGTGTTGAGTAGTAGAGGTGGTTAAAGCTTGTGCTTCTAGGCAAAGTTAGCAGGTTCGAAACTCGGAGGCGTCATTCCCCAGTCCACTCATTTGTCATTTGTCCACAATTTGTCCTTGTACAGAATAGATAGATTAAAATGGTAACAGAATCTCCAATGTGAAACACGGAAGACACGCGAGAAACACGGAAGACACGCGAGAAACACGGAAGACACGCGAGAAACACGGAAGACACGCGAGAAACACTAGTGAAAGACATTGAACGGATAGCACAGGACAGACGGGTTTAGCGCAGGGGTAGGCAACCCATATGCTGGAACCTACAAAATGGATGCATGACTCGGTCTTGAGTTAGGGAAGGCACCGTGTGAGAAAACTGGTTCTTCTTGGATCCTTAGCCCCTTACAAAGCAGTAAGTGGACGTCAAGCCTAGTGGCGTCTTGTAGGGCAGCAACAAGCTGTCCCCACTTTGCTCGTTCGATGACCACTCTTCGTGCAGTGCCACAACTCTAGTATGAACCAGATTTTTGCATCTCCGCCTCCATATTTCTCAGCCATGTTGTCTTCTGTCTGCCTGTCTGTATGAACCATCCTTCTGGAGGTTTATAGCATAACAGATCTTGGGATGGTGTCAGAGTCTCTTCTGAGGACGTGGCCAACCCAGTTGTAGCGTCTGTCCGTAATGAAGGTATGCATATCTTTTTGACTGCACCGTGTAAGCAGTTCCTGGTTGGTGATCTTAATTGGCCAACAAATTTGGGTTTGGGTTACCCCACCTTATAAAGCTGAGACCTAGTATGGTCTCTAACAGTTACCTTCCATGCGGCAGAACCTGCTGTTTCTCTTTTACCTTTTACTGACAAGATGAAGAAGATAAACAAAAAATAATAGGTAACGGTAATCCCACAGCAGATGCAACAATAGCGGAGAGAAGTGTTAGAGACTTCACTATACTAGGTAAAATGGTAAAAGTAGTCTCATAGCACAATACAAGGTCTAACTTTTTTATAAGGTGAGGATGAACAGTTCCAATTCCTCACTACCTTTGCCTTCCTTAACTTATGAACAAAGTCAGGTACCCATTTACAGCAGAGTAGACTGGGGCGTGACACTACCAGCTTTCTTCTTCTTCCTCGTTCGCCCTGAAAAGGGCGTTGGTTAGGTTGTGTTTGTTTACAGCAACGCTGCGATATCTGCACCTTTCAGCCGACACATCCGACTTCAGCACGGCATTTTTTGGGACCGGGTTTGCCTTCCCTCTTCGATCCCTACTCTCTCAGCAAGACTGCAGTGATACAGCCTGTTTCCAGGACCACCACGTGGAGGTGGAGTAGGGTCTTGGTCAGCTCTGGTTCTCTGACCCTGACGCAAGGAGTCAAGCTATGGGTCGCTGACTGCATTCTCTATTGCTGCATCTTTGGGTCCCTACCAGCTTTCAAACCTGGAACTTACAAAATGTGCGGCGAGAGATTAGCGGTCTAACCAATTAGCCCTTTGGACGCTCACACTAAGTAATGTGATGGGAAAAGAAAAGGTACATTGGAACACGAAATCAGGAAAAGAAGATGAGCAAGAAAATTAAGAAGTTGGATAACAATGAAGAAAAGAGCAATAGGTAAAAGTAAACAAGTAGGTGATAAGAAAAAAGAGTTAGAGGAGTAGAAATTCCACATAGTTTAGGGATGAAACACGTAAATTCTAAAATTCTCCCACACACACACACATATATATATATATATATATATATATATATATATATATATATATATATATATATACAGTAGAACTCCATTTATCCGAACCCCATGGGACCGAGCATCGTTCGGATAATCAAATGTTCGGATAATTGGATTACATAATGTATCGAGTACATGTACACATATTTCTAAAAATAATTAACCATCACAAGGAAAATACACTATAAAACATATTTACTTGTACTGTAATAATAATACCCACACTGTATTAGATCACTGTATCACCAAAATCTTTTATTACACTGCAGTGCATGTACTACTTGTATTAATTATTTTTGTTAAGAAAGAGAAATGTTTTCAAAATAACATTACAAACAATTCAAAACCAGGCGCAACTTACGTATACATGTACTTGCACAGATGTAGCCCACTATTTAAAATAATGAGGAATCCTCTTTTGCGCCAAACTGGATAGTCTGCTTTTGGCTGCTAAGTCCCGCATTCTCTTCAACAGCAGAAGCTGTGTAGGACAGCTGTCATCTTCTTGCTCGTACCAAGCCATCGCTGTTTCTAGTGCTATAAAGGCCTCTTCAGGACTTGGTCGACGTTTTGGGTTTTCTTCATAATCTACAAGTACATCATGTACTTCTGATGAGTCTTCATCATCGGTCACTACATGTATTTGGTTTTCTTCTTGCACAAAAGACAAAATTTCTTCGTCATTCAAAAACTGAAAACTAGAATCATTATCATCTTCTAGCCACATGTGTGCATCATCTTTGTCACAGTCCGAAAATCCGGGCATTGCTTGAAACAGTTCCACAACTTCATTTATACAATCATCATTTGTGTCCACTGCAGTAGTTTCATTTCCTCCTTTTTTCCCAAGCAATCTATTCCAAGCCTTGTTGAGATTATCTTGTGACAGGGTGGTCCAAGCATCAGCTTACATATAGCAGCAGTCTTTGAGATTAAGCTTTTTTTGAAAACGCCACCACACTTTCTTCATCTTCAGCCAACAATAAACGACGCAGGACTTCCTTCTTGTACATCTTTTTAAGCTTTGCTATAACACCCTGATCCATTGGTTGAATCAGTGCTGTTACATTGGGAAGCAGAAAAATTACTTTAAAATTTGCATCAACTGCATTCAATGTATCCGTCTCTGGATGAGATGGTGCATTGTCCAGTAGAAGAATTACTTTTCCAGTTTTCTTTTCTTGTTCTTTCAACCTCTTCACATTTGGGATGAACTGATTTGTATACCAATCAAGAAATATTTCACTATTCATCCAAGCACTCTTCTGTGCTTTGTAGCACAATGGGAGACATGTCACATTCTTTAAACAACGTGTTTTTTTGGCTTTGCCGATCATTAGCACCGGTAAACGATGACTTCCACTGGCATTCGCGGCTACCAAAATTGTTACTCTCTCTTTGCACTTTTTAAACCCAGGGGCAGCTGCTTCGCGCTGAGATGCAAGTGATTTTTGAGGCAATGATTTCCAGTATAAGCCAGTCTCATCGGCATTATACACATCATCGAGTAAATAACCTTCTTCTTCCAAAAAAGACAAGAATGTTTCTTTAAAATTTTCAGCGGCAGTTGCATCGCTAGATGAAGATTCCCCTTGAATCTCCAATTCTCGTATGCCATGACGAGATTTAAAGTTTCTTAACCATCCCTGGCTAGCCTTAAAGTCAGGAGGACCGTCAAGTTGACTGTTGAACTGAAGTGCCTTTTCACACAATAGAGAGCCAGAGATAGGTTCCCCTTTGCTTCTTCTTTGCACAAACCATATATACAAAGCCTCTTCCAATTTCAAATCTTTCGCATTTCTCATGGTTTTATGTTTCTTCGACCCATTTTCACTATCCAATTTCGATGCAAAACTCATAATTTTATCCTTGTTACTTTTGATGTCAGAGACGGTAGCTTTCTCAACATTGAAAATCCTCGCAAATGAAGACACAGTTTCACCTTTTCCTAGTCTCTTGATAATTTCTGTTTTCGTTTCAATTGACAAAACATTGCGGTTCCTTTTATATGCTTAAGGCCTACTGGAAGATGCCAGGTCGCACAGAGAAATACGTGTACACCAAAATTATTCTGCTGTAGTAGCAGACACAATTATTTTAAGTTGAACTGTCTGTTTAGCCAGTGTTCTGCCTAGAACTCACACGTACACTGGATTGGTAAACCAGATATTAACGGACTTTATGATCTAACTGACTTCATGTACGTAAGCGACCGTCCATTAGCCCATCTCATTGTCTACAAATTGTTCGCACACATTTGAAGCTTGCCGCATCAAAAGATTCAGAACTGTAGTCTAACGTGACTGGTGGAGACTGATTTTTTTTTTTTCTGGAAAAAGTGTTCGGATAATTGGATGTTCGGATAATTGGGGTTCGGATAAATGGAGTTCTACTGTATATATATAAAACGGGAGTGTTTGTGGACAGCAAATATGTGAGAAAATAGCGGGTGGTTTGTTGATTCTTAGGTGATGGCGAATGTCTCTAGCTACTGGACCAGATTCTATCATTTCCCACCTGTGTTCAAATATGTGCGTGGCTGCACGAAAACATAGGGCGGGTATTGTGTACGCATGAAAAAAAATTCAAAAGAGTGTTAAGATGACTGTGAATTAAGTGAGAAATGCCGCACGTGGAATACATTAGTTTAACATTGAGGAAAAGAATTCCCATGTGACGAGTTGTGGAATCTTCTGGTTAAAAAAAAAAAAAAGTGAAGGCAAAAATACAAATCAAGGGGAGCTCGGAGATAGACACGGAACAAAAGTTCTCTCTTGAGGAGGGAAGAAAGTGCTAACGAAGGTCAGGAAAACAAGGAAACAGATGGATTGGTGGGATAGAAAGACGAACATAATAAAGCTATGAAAGTGGTTTTAAAATACGGAAGAGGAAATTGTTTAATTTCTTTTATTCTGTTAACATGATTTATGGAAGGGAGGGAGGGGTGGGGTGGGGTGGGGGGGGGGGGGTGTTAGATTCTGAAACTGTGTAGCCATTACCATGGAAAAAAGAGACTTCTGTATTAAGAGGAGAGAGTAAGAGAGAGAGAGAGAGAGAGAGAGAGAGAGAGAGAGAGAGAGAGAGAGAGAGAGAGAGAGAGAGAGAGAGAGAGAGGAGAAATAGAGATACAGACAGCAATGGCAAATTAATGGTAATCAGGTTGACATATTTGTAAATATCACTGGACCAGTCGACAAAGATAAAGTGTCGAGGGCCAATTAATTGCAGGTAGAATAACACGTGGGGAGTAGAGGTGGGCAAATCGACACACTCCGCTGTTTCGAGACAGTCGGCTCAGTGATTTAAACTGTGTCGACACACTGTTTCGACACAACGGCACAGCGGCACTTTTGCCCGTATCGGGGAGAAAGAAGTCTCTAATAGACAGTATACATTACTATACACGAACTGTGTGAGAATCTCCTTTTTTTTTCTTGCGCGCTACTGGCGTGTGTGAAAATCTATGGCATTTCGTGTGACCACAATTCAATATTTTTACACAAGTCTTCATTATGATGAAATAAAACGGAGATATGATGATAGCTGCAGTATATGTGAAAATAATAAAAAACAAAAATAATAATAACAGTAATACATGATATCAAACTAGAGTAAGCTAGTTTTGGTAGACAATGATTCAAATCCACACCAAGTACACAGATATCAGCAGAGCTAATAAAGTGTCCATTACATTTATACTTCTTCTTCTTCGTTCGCCCTGAAAAGGACGGTGGTTGCGTTGTGTCTGTTTACAACGTAGCTGTGATATCTGCACCTTTCGGTCGACACATCCGACTTCTGCACGGCATTTTTTAGGACCGGGTTTGCCTTCCCATTTCGATCCACACTCGCTCAGCCAGCCTGCACAGCTGCAGACTGTTTCCAGGACCACCACGTGGAGGTGGAGTGCGGTCTTGACCAGCTTTGGTTCGCTGGTCCTGACGCAGGCAGTCAAGCTATGAGTCGCTGACTGCGGTCTCTATTGCTGCGTCTTGAGGTCCCTATTTATACATTTATACGAACACGCGGACACTTTCAACTTTAACATAGTGCCTAAAACATTGACAACTGCAGCACTGACACTATTTCCAGTGTCTATAACTTCTCAGCAAAAATAATATCACTTGTAAAATCAAGTCATCATAACACATCCCTGAAAAAATATGACATGTTTGATATTCAATACTAATGTTCCGAACGGTTAACTCAAATTTTACAAAGCCCCACGGAAGGTGAGACAGTGAGACAGTGTGTCTCTGCAAAACAGCGAGGCAGACAGGAACTGAAACTGTTTCGAAACAACAAGCAGGCTGTGTGTCGAATCTTTCCGAAAGATTCGACACACAGCCTGCTTCGAAGCATTGTTTCGACACACACACACAGTAGCCATTTCTAGTGGGGAGGACAGAGCATGCAGCTCGCATCCTCCTGAATGTCGACGTCAATAACCTAAGGCTGACCACTATTTTCTTTAAACACATTCAAATTAACATCTGAGGGTGTTCGCAGAAGCACAAAAAGAGTATATAGGTGAAGAAGAAGAAAAATAATATATAGACGGGTGTCGTAGATTTTTGATAGGTATTTATGATCGATTTTGGTCCCTTCTGAATATAACTAGAACAGGTGATAACTCAGTGAGAGATAAGGTACAGAAAATAGATTTCACGAGTGAAATGGTGAAAGGTAGCGTAAGTCCCTGCATTTGAGAAGATACTCTAGTCCAGCTTGTCTCTACAACAGAAATTTGTTGATCAGACAGTCTACTTTCTAGATATATTAATATATATATATATATATATATATACAGTAGAACTCCATTTATCCGAACCCCAATTATCCGAACATCCAATTATCCGAACACTTTTTCCAGAAAAAAAAAATCAGTCTCCACTAGTCACGTTAGACTACAGTTCTGAATCTTTTGATGCGGCAAGCTTCAAATGTGTGCGAACAATTTGTAGACAATGAGATGGGCTAATGGACGGTCGCTTACGTACATGAAGTCAGTTAGATCATAAAGTCCGTTAATATCTGGTTTACCAATCCAGTGTACGTGTGAGTTCTAGGCAGAACACTGGCTAAACAGACAGTTCAACTTAAAATAATTGTGTCTGCTACTACAGCAGAATAATTTTGGTGTACACGTATTTCTCTGTGCGACCTGGCATCTTCCAGTAGGCCTAAAGCATATAAAAGGAACCGCAATGTTTTGTCAATTGAAACGAAAACAGAAATTATCAAGAGACTAGGAAAAGGTGAAACTGTGTCTTCATTTGCGAGGATTTTCAATGTTGAGAAAGCTACCGTCTCTGACATCAAAAGTAACAAGGATAAAATTATGAGTTTTGCATCGAAATTGGATAGTGAAAATGGGTCGAAGAAACATAAAACCATGAGAAATGCGAAAGATTTGAAATTGGAAGAGGCTTTGTATATATGGTTTGTGCAAAGAAGAAGCAAAGGGGAACCTATCTCTGGCTCTCTATTGTGTGAAAAGGCACTTCAGTTCAACAGTCAACTTGACGGTCCTCCTGACTTTAAGGCTAGCCAGGGATGGTTAAGAAACTTTAAATCTCGTCATGGCATACGAGAATTGGAGATTCAAGGGGAATCTTCATCTAGCGATGCAACTGCCGCTGAAAATTTTAAAGAAACATTCTTGTCTTTTTTGGAAGAAGAAGGTTATTTACTCGATGATGTGTATAATGCCGATGAGACTGGCTTATACTGGAAATCATTGCCTCAAAAATCACTTGCATCTCAGCGCGAAGCAGCTGCCCCTGGGTTTAAAAAGTGCAAAGAGAGAGTAACAATTTTGGTAGCCGCGAATGCCAGTGGAAGTCATCGTTTACCGGTGCTAATGATCGGCAAAGCCAAAAAAAAACACGTTGTTTAAAGAATGTGACATGTCTCCCATTGTGCTACAAAGCACAGAAGAGGTTGAAAGAACAAGAAAAGAAAACTGGAAAAGTAATTCTTCTACTGGACAATGCACCATCTCATCCAGAGACGGATATATTGAATGCAGTTGATGCAAATTTTAAAGTAATTTTTCTGCTTCCCAATGTAACAGCACTGATTCAACCAATGGATCAGGGTGTTATAGCAAAGCTTAAAAAGATGTACAAGAAGGAAGTCCTGCGTCGTTTATTGTTGGCTGAAGATGAAGAAAGTGTGGTGGCGTTTTCAAAAAAAGCTTAATCTCAAAGACTGCTGCTATATGTAAGCTGATGCTTGGACCACCCTGTCACAAGATAATCTCAACAAGGCTTGGAATAGATTGCTTGGGAAAAAAGGAGGAAATGAAACTACTGCAGTGGACACAAATGATGATTGTATAAATGAAGTTGTGGAACTGTTTCAAGCAATGCCCGGATTTTCGGACTGTGACAAAGATGATGCACACATGTGGCTAGAAGATGATAATGATTCTAGTTTTCAGTTTTTGAATGACGAAGAAATTTTGTCTTTTGTGCAAGAAGAAAACCAAATACATGTAGTGACCGATGATGAAGACTCATCAGAAGTACATGATGTACTTGTAGATTATGAAGAAAACCCAAAACGTCGACCAAGTCCTGAAGAGGCCTTTATAGCACTAGAAACAGCGATGGCTTGGTACGAGCAAGAAGATGACAGCTGTCCTACACAGCTTCTGCTGTTGAAGAGAATGCGGGACTTAGCAGCCAAAAGCAGACTATCCAGTTTGGCGCAAAAGAGGATTCCTCATTATTTTAAATAGTGGGCTACATCTGTGCAAGTACATGTATACGTAAGTTGCGCCTGGTTTTGAATTGTTTGTAATGTTATTTTGAAAACATTTCTCTTTCTTAACAAAAATAATTAATACAAGTAGTACATGCACTGCAGTGTAATAAAAGATTTTGGTGATACAGTGATCTAATACAGTGTGGGTATTATTATTACAGTACAAGTAAATATGTTTTATAGTGTATTTTCCTTGTGATGGTTAATTATTTTTAGAAATATGTGTACATGTACTCGATACATTATGTAATCCAATTATCCGAACATTTGATTATCCGAACGATGCTCGGTCCCATGGGGTTCGGATAAATGGAGTTCTACTGTATATATATATATATATATATATATATATATATATATATATATATATATATATATATATATATATATATATATATATATATATATATATATCAACCACTCACATACACACACACACACAGATAAGTGATGACAATTAGACGCACAAACGTGAAAACTATATTAAATGGAGTAGGAATATTGTGACAAGCTGACCGACACGGTTAATAAGTTTTATGTTAATTTTATTTATCATAAAGAACTTCACAATATTTATCAAAATATCAAAACATAAAAATCATAGGTTACAAAATTAATAAGGAATAGACCCATAAGTGTATTCCCTCCTCCCTCTGTTGAGACAAGATCCCGTTAGAAAAAGTTATTAAACCTCCCAAAAAAAGGTCAAAAGGATTTGCGTTATGATCTAGAATTTGCCTATGCTGTAAAGAACAGAGTTTCTCAGTCAATCTATTCTGAAATGAACAGTATTAGCAAAACATAAGAAAGGCACAACAAAGTGAGTATATTAGTTATACAAATTTATGAATTATTCATTCCTTCTTTCTCTCGCTCTGGCAAACATGTGATCACATTTCATTCTCATTTACCAAATAAGTGCTTTCACCACATCTGGAACGTATCTCCATGATACATCCACAAATCCAGGGTTGGGTTATTTGGCGAAACCAGCCCCAGTTTCTCCAAGACTGATTAATTCTCTTATTGGGAAACGCTTGCTTCGTTACTGTTACTATGATTCTGTTTATGACACATCAATGAGTCCAGGTAGGAAATTACTTAAGAAAGTTAATGGTCACAGTGTCAATAGCTGATAAATTTGATACTAGAAGGAAATGTCAGGAATTAAAATCTCTCAGGATCAAGAATCCTCGTCACACCACAAATGGTCGATAGTCGGAAAATGTCAATGTTTTATTATTTCGCCACAACGGGCTGAATGTATATAAAAATTGGGAAAAAGAAATCTAGATAGCTCTAGGTCCAGTTACAAAATTTATTCTTAATATTCTTTGGGCTGGTACTCTGTCTCTTTCTGGGAGTAAACAAGATGCCAGACCGGTCCACCTTGAAAACCCGATAGTTATAAAAAAAAAAAGAATGTTCTTTTTGTACTGTAGGACTTAGATCCGTTATTCTCAGATTAGACTTTTTCACAGATTAAGGCTGCTGGTAGATTTTGGGTTTGTGACCCGTAATGAATATAGGAAGAAAAAAACAACCATATAATCACAATAACCACCACACTACTATTCTATCTTAAAATTAACCCGCGCAGAATTATAAGTTATTATCCACTCGGTTTTTTAACTTTGAATAGAACTACACGTGTATAGCTTATCTTATCGTTAAAAAAAAACAACCCGTGAATTAAGCGCTAGTCATTTACAAAATTACTCAAAATGAATTAGAAATAAATATTTATTTCGTCAGTACTCATAGTGAATAGTGCACTTACTAGTTGACCAAGTATCCCTTACTGGTTACTAGCAATTAATTAATCAACGCTACAGCCGGAACAATTTAGTTATAAATTATTTTAATTCTTTAGTCACTTAACACACTGTAAATCCTAGTGAAATATAAATGACGGACTTTAAAAATTAAATCACTCAACACAGAAAAATCTTAGTATAAATTTACCGCAGCACAGAAATGAAAAACACCTCCCACGAAAAACTAAGTAATTCCAATGATATAGTGAATCTAGAAATCGCAGCTAGATGTTCCAAAACTTCTGTGGGTACTCAATAATCTAAGTTTGAAAGCTGGAATATATATATATATATATATATATATATATATATATATATATATATATATATATATATAAATATATATATATATATATATATATATATATATATATATATATATATATATATATATATATTAAATAGACAAAAAGTCGCTGACCAGTGTGAGACATAACACCTTTGGGAATTTCTGCGGTTAGATTTTGAATCAAAGTCTATTTTGTCACTTAAGCCGCCCGTAGACGTGGTCCCACGGGTAAATCGTCTCTTTGATCTCGTCGTTCCGTAGCTTAATTTACCTTCACGAACGAACGGATGTGGGGGGGGGGGGGGGGGAGGAACTGAGATTGATTATCTTCCCTTGACCAATGTCTACCGAAAGTACGTCTTAACTTATTGACCTTGATTTTCTTCATTAGCTTATCTCCCCCTTTTCTCTTTCTACGACAGATATCAAGTACAAAGGTTCTGCATTAACAAAACTAATAAGCAAGAAAAGGTGGAAAACAGATGGAAGCAAAACGTGTAGATATCATGTCATGTATTTACATACTTCTGTCACAACGGGGTCTATGGGGGAAAGGGGGGAAATCCCTCTTCAAGCGATTTACCAATTTTTCTCTTTTGTAAAATACATTATCACTAATTTAACACCCAGTGCTGTGTAAATAAGTTGAACCAATCTTGACATATGAAAGTGAGTCACAGACAACTTATAAACAAGAAGTAAAATCTCTAGAGGTCACAGAGATGTGGTATTACAACAGGATGTTAACAATACCATGGACAGATAAAACAGAGTAATGAGAACGTCCTGATGAGGTCAATGCGCAAAAAAACTTATTCCTCATGTTAGAAGGAATCAACTTGGGGGAAGGGGGGGTGGGTGGTATTAGACGAAAAAAAATCTAGACTATATTTTGACAACAGGGAAGATTAAAGGGAAAAGACAACAATACAAAACGATACTGGACAGTTTGACAGCATTTCACAGATAAAAGTCAACAATAGAATTGATCAACATTATAAGCAACGGATAGACATTATCGCCTACGCCACCAGGCATGGTAGGTGAAGAAGTCCAAGCTGTCTGAGTTCAAAAAGGTCAACAAATTTGTGATACTTTGCTGTATAAAAGGTAAAGGTATATCATACCAGATACTGCAGTAGAGAAGTGAAGTGTTAGAGATTCCACTCTGCTAGGCTCAGCTTCTTTATGAATGGGGTGACCTGTTCCCTTCCTCGATGCGTTGCCTTTCCTAACTAAAGAGCATAGTCAGGTACTCATTTACATCCGGGTAGACAGGAGCTTGACGATACCGTGTTTCGAAGCCAGCATCTTTGCCGCGAGAGGCCAGGGCTCTAACCAATCTGTTAATCGGACACCTTTTGCTCTATAATATGAATCATTAACCCTTGTGTTCCCAGCATTCTATGACAGAGCAAAGAAAAGGGTCGCCTTCATGTGAAGTATGCTGTAAGACGTGATTAATGTACAGTTGCGCTGACGGATGGCAACATTAGCTTGTAACATAAAGTAATACAGAAACAACTATTGTAAAAATATGCACAACTATTTGGCACCAACTTTCTGTAAATAGGCCAATAGTAGAGGTAATCCCATACAGGCTGGCTCTGGTGCTGTCGCACAGGGCGCCGACTTCAGGAAGGGACCGAAATACGAGATACTTAAAAAAAAAAAACAATTATTAAAACATTAAAGTTTTAAAAGAACAAGCAACAAAATTTCAAAGTAAAAAAAAATACATTTGCTTTTGTGAAAACTTATCATTTTCCTAAACATCTATATAATTTCTTTTTTAAGAAGGGAAAGGATGGACCTCACAAGACCTCACACCACGAAAAATCCCTAGGGCCGCCTCTGCTCCCATACTCCTTCAGAAGTGAAAAGAAAGGGGGTGAAGCATCCAGCGATTTAGGAATATGCACTCCTCAAATACTCTCGTACAATTACAAGTGTTTACATATATATACACATTTGTATTATTTGTCGCGTAACGAAGAAGCTTCCATTTATAGCTACATTTCATTTTGTCGTAAACTTTCGCACGCAAGCCACTGAAAAAAAAAAAAAAAAAGATCAAACTGGGAAACACAATCTCTCTTCGCATAAAGTGTGAACTCTGGCACGCAAGCCAGTGGAAAAACACGATCAGACTCAGAAACACAATTTCTCCTCGCATAAAGTGTGAAAACAGAGAGTCAAGTCCGCCATGCACTGTATAAAAAGTCTGTAAACAAAGTTTACTTTATATAAATTAAACATTGCCGTCTCTTCTCTCAAATGTAACTAAAATACTTGTAATTTATAATGGTAAGATTGAAGGAAAAAGAGATAGGGGAAGACAAAGAGAGCAAATACTGGACAGTTTGACATCGTGGCATGGGAAGAAGTCAACAGCAGAATTGATAAATAGTACTGGAGACAGGAAGTTGTGGAAAGACATGATCTCCTACGCCACTAGGCATGGTACTTGAAGAAGAAGAAAAATTTTAAAAATGACGATAAATCTGGATGACGTAACGATTGGTCTCTCTGTAACTAGTTCAAAGATAACGGGAAAGGTACTCACATAGTAGATATTACCGTAGACGGTATGTAAGATGACAGAGAGAAGAAGGGCAGAATGTCAGACGGGTCTGCGTGCCCAATTCTTAACCCTTTTGAAAATAAAGTTCGTTCGTTCGTTCGTTCATTCGTTCGTTCGTTCGTAGTGGAGTGAAGTGGTAGTGATTTCTCTTGATTAGGTCCAGCTTTATGAAGTGCGGTCACCTGTTCCATTACTCATGATGATGATGTGTGAACAACATGAAAGTATAGTTAAAGGTTGTCTCACAGCAGATATTGCCGTAGAGGAATGAAGTGTTAGAGACTTTATCACACTAGGTCCAGCATTTTTTTATTTTTTTTTTTTGGAATGAGATGGAGTGACCAGCCAGATTAGTAAACTGGACCGTGACGATACGAAGAATTAAATCTGGAACCCGGGACCATTGCCACTAGAGGCAAACACTCGAACCACTCTGCCAGTCGGAAGTTTAGTAACGAGGTGATAAAAGATTATTATATGGCGGCGCGAGCAAACAGTAAGTATGTTCATTCTGTAAAAAAAATATTTAGGAGACTTAATTTGAGTATTTTATGTATTCATATTTTTAATTTTACGTTTGGTGTTGGCCACGATTCCACGTAGCACGCCTCTTTCTACAATTCATCATGTGCATGGATTAGTCGATTCCCTTCCTTATGTGTTATAAATGGATTAGTCGATTCCCTTCCTTATGTATTATAAATGGATTAGTCGATTCCCTTCTTATGTGTAATAAATGGATTAGTCGATTCCCTTCCTTATGTGTTATAAATGGATTAGTCGATTCCCTTCCTTATGTGTTATAAATGGATTAGTCGATTCCCTACCTTATGTGTTATAAATGGATTAGTCGATTCCCTTCCTTATGTGTTATAAATGTATTAGTCGATTCTCTTCCTTATGTGTTATAAATGGATTAGTCGATTCCCTTCCTATGTGTTATAAATGGATTAGTCGATTCCCTTCCTTATGTGTTATAAATGGATTAGTCGATTCCCTTCCTTATGTGTTATAAATGGATTAGTCGATTCCCTTCCTTATGTGTTATAAATGGATTAGTCGATTCCCTTCCTTATGTGTTATAAATGGATTAGTCGATTCCCTTCCTTGTGTGTTATAAATGGATTAGTCGATTCCCTTCCTATATGTTATAAATGGATTAGTCGATTCCCTTCCTATGTGTTATAAATGGATTAGTCGACCCTGTGTCATTCCCGGGGGTCTGTGAAAAGACGAAGAAGGAATAGGACTACTGTACCATCACGCGCAGCCTTTCTCAACATGTTTATCCTGCAGAAACTCTTGAAATAATTGTCAGGTGTCAGGGAACCCCTACATAAAGATGACTTTATCTACAGCTGGAAGTACAAGGTCAAGGAAGTCCCACAGCAGATAGTGCCGTAGGAAATGGAAGTGTTAGAGACTTCACCATACTAGGTCAAGCCTTTTCCTTCCCCAACAGCTGGGTAGACTGGAGCGTGTCGCTGACGTGATTCGAACCCGCCCCCTATACTGCGAGAGACCAGCGCTCTAACCACTATGTCAGTTGGACGCTCACAGCTCGAAGTACGTTAGCGTAAAGTTGTAAATATAATAATCTAGTAATAATTGTCAATGCTCTTTTGAATAATGAACAATTTTTTTCTGGGGATTTGTTTTGTTTCTTGAATTTATTAGCCTGCTCATTTTGTGTGGTTCCCCGTCCCCACAAAGGGCATCAACTCTAATGCAAGTTCAATCACGATCTCTCGAGTAACCCCTAGCGACCTCTAGCAGAACCCTAGGGTTGAGGAACCCTAGTCATGCATGTCGTACAAAGCGACTGATCTTAGAACCAAATTATCACAAAAACCCCCGCTGCAAGAACATGTGAATGTTTGGGGCACGTTTTCTGCAAGGGGACCTTCTTCAGTGTTGGCCCCAAGCTCCGCAAGCAGCTCAAACGACAATGATGAAAATGAATGATGGATGAATTGGCTGTGGCAGAAACTTGTTATATACCGTCCATTATTTCCATATAGTGTCAGTGTTGAATTCGATTTCTATTACTCCTACAGATGGTGTTCTCTACATACAGATGGTGTTTTCTTCATACAGATGGTGTTTTCTTCATACCGATGGTGTTTTCCTCATACAGATGGTGTTTTCCTCATTCCGATTGTTTTAGTATTGTATATATTTTTCTGTTGCTATGCTGTTGGTCTATTGCTCAGTATGGTGAATAGTGTTTTCTTTTGACTTTTTAAAGCAGTGGTCATGAAAGCTTCACGTTGCCATAAAAATCATTTGTGACTTTTCTTTTTATTGCGAATTTGGGGCTGGCTGACTACGATCTGGGCCCTCGGGCTATTATGGTTACTGGGCCCAGTCACGCTTTGTTTGGGATTGTCTGTCCTTTAGTCTGATTGGCCTGTCTGGTTTCTTTCTATTCCTTGTCCACGCCCACTGTTCTGTCATTTTTGCTCTAATAGCTTAGATACTCTCTTTCATTATGTCAATCTTGATAGAAACAAGTTATGCCCACCTCCTTGCACGCGCAAAGCGGCATTTTGCCAATAAGTCTTTTATGTAGCGATTCTGTGGGAGCGGAAAAATCTTAGTTTCTGTTAGTACGGAGTACCGGAACACGGGGAAACTTTCTCTCCCATTTATCTTTGCCGTCCTTTGGTTTTCATCCCGAACTCTAGTCGCTCATTGTCGTGTAGTGTGGATATTAATTCCTTGATTGGTAAGAGCACCATAATTATTTTAAAAGTAATTTTTAGGGACTTAGCTTAATTTATAGAGCTTAATCCCAGGTTACTTTAATCTCACCTCGAATATTTAATTCTTAAAGTGAAGTAAATTTTGGGGGGACCGGGTAATTCTAATTTTATTAAGAACTGTACCAGTTTAAGCTCCGCTTAAGAAGTACGGCCAAGACAGAATATATATATATATATATATATATATATATATATATATATATATATATATATATATATATATATATATATATATATATATATATATATATATATATATATATATATATATATATATATATATATATATATATATATATATATATATATATATATATATATATATATATGTGTGATGGGGCCGAAAAGGAGACGTCCGCCCCCTTCCTGTTTTTGGGCAGATTTATCGCCCATGTATTTTAGAAGTGCGCGAAGCATGCTGAGATGTAAAGTCTTCAAGATTGATGAAAAGGCCATAATAAAGCCTGAGAATTAATTGTGGTGTATAGTTGTGAGTCATATTTGATATTCGTGTGTTATATTAAATAGCTGTAGGTTTTATTTGTGTTTTCGCTATTCCTAAAGCGATAATCGCGTGTGATATTTAAGTAGCCAAGATTAATACGCCCAGCGCGCAGTAAGTTGAGTGATTAGCCTAGTGCCTATATAAAGAAAGCGATAGCCAGCAGCGACCTTTCCTAGTATCAGCCGCCCAGAGAGAACAGACGAAGAAAGACACACAGAGCCAAGCTGTAAATGCCTTGAGCACGTGAGTTAATATAAATTAGAATTAGTTTTCTATAATTCTGAAATTAGATCGATGTGGCTATTTTAATGTTTAGTGAATTAGGTCTAAATAAATAGATAGATGTGTTCCCAAAGGAAATGTCTTTTTAGGGCATTATGATTTAGTCTCGAAATGATAGATGAGTGAAAATAATGTTTGATAGGTTTTATTAGGCATGCTAAGTCCAGATTGCGGCTGTAAGAGCGATTATTTCAGTCATCAGACCGAGCAAGAAGGGCAAATTTAGTAGGAGAGTGTTTTATACATGAAACTGGACAGAGAAGCATCTATTACTTGAATTTAGATGATATTGACTTGTTAGCAAAATATCAAGATGGCGGCCACGTGGTCATGAAAGGCGGCGCGTCACCATGCGTGTGTATAAAGAAGACGCCAGTTTTATATTGTGTGAATTGACACGTGGGTGGGAAGCAGATTAAGATAATTTTCCCCAGTAAAGGAAAGAAAGAGTTGTCGTGTTAATTTTCCTTTATATGATGACTAGTTCTAGTTGTTAAGTCAAGAGTAATTATATTTTATTTCTTTAATGTAAAAGTAACTGAGTGTATTTCACGATAGCCTACTTATCATAATTCTACTGTATATATTTAATGGGTTACTGTGAGGTGAGAATAGTCATTTAGATTTCTGGAGAGCGCGAGGCCACTCCTTGGGCGTAAAGCGCATTTGAGACATAAATGTTGCTGTTTGCTCCTTGCGGAGCAGGGCGACACCAGTGCGGCTGAATCCAACAGAAGCCTGCATGAAGCATTTATATGCTATGGCAGTGATTTGTTTCGGTAACGATGTGTTTCATGTGATGAGATTCCCAGTCTCATCAGTGGTCATATACGACACGCTTGTTGCCAGGCGCACCAGTCGTCACATACGACATGCTTCCGAATGCAGTAACGAATATTGAGATAGATCAGTTGCGAGGTGGTGGTTTATTCTCGTTATTGAGAGTATTTGTTGTACATATAGTTGAATATTATTTTATGTCCATTTTATGATTATTTAATTATGGTTATGTGAGGAATGGTTGTGAGAGCACGTGGGCTCACTTCATATATATATATATATATATATATATATATATATATATATATAGATATATATATATATATATATATATATATATATATATATATATATATATATATATCCTGTGGTCAGGATCTCTCTCTTATAACTGTCACTTGATGTCGTGCTGTTGTTCTTACTGCATTAGAAGTATTCTAATTAGTTTTGAGAGAACGGGCGAGGGACTGACTTAGTAAAAGTCAGTCGCAGGAGGCTGGAGAAGTAACCCAATACTCCTCAGACGTCATATCTCTCCCAACAATTTCATTAGTGACTCTATCTCCTCTACTTTCACATTACACATTCAGACTCTGTCTAACTCAGACATGCTCTATTTATACCTACCTGCGACAGGCCCTAACCACTCAACTCGTTAATTGAGTTCGATGTAGGCTAGGAGAGAATTTACCGGTCCTGATCCTAATGACAACATTGGTCATCTTACATGGAGGGATCAGAGCACCATTTTTCGGCTCAGAACACAACACATACCACTCAACAGTCACTTGAACAGAATCCAACCACAACACTCTCCAGAGTGCCAGCTGTGTAACTACCCCTACGAAACTGTTAACAACCACCTCTTTGAGTGCCCAGCACTCGATGTTGTTAGGAAAATGCTCCTTCCTTCGAGGCCAGATAAGTGGAACACCCTGTGCGGAGAAACAAAACAACTTGGGAAAACGTGCAGATATCACTACATGGCATTGGGCCGAAGGGCGAGAGCCCAAGTGCCGCTGGATCAGTAACAACAACAACAACAACAACTGCTTCGGGCCCTCGGGATCTGCCTGACCGTTCACTTCCCTGAATTATTCTTCAGTTTTCCACGAACTCATCTAATCTCTTTGTACAGCTTAGTACCACATTGTTGAATCTGAATACGAGGACAAGGTAAGATGTACTGTTGGTAGACTTTATTGTTCAAAGGCATACATGCAGGCCCCCTCCTCTGAATATTCCTTTAAATATTTTTCACATAAATTGACAAAGGGCCCTGTGTAGTTCCAGTGGTTCTCTGTGGAGACAGGGACATTATAGCTTTCTGTATCCCCAGATAGGTCGTAACAGGTGACCGATAATAAGATTGTACATGAGGTTGGCAACCTCATCATAGACAGCAAAACGGCTGCAGAAACCACTGCTATAAGCAGGTGCCAACTAAGCTGTCAGGCAGTGTCAGAGGGCCCACAACAGTAGAGGCTCAACTCTCCTTTAGCCTTCATCTAGCTTAATCAACTGTCACGTAAACAACCCCTCATTGCCCCGGGGGACTCAAATCGCCGCCAGTCCGCCCCTGGCTATAAGAGTATATGAATGGTTTGGCGCAGGTTCCGTGCAAGGTACCCAGCTGCATTCGTTACTCGAAACTCCATAAGGAGCTAAATGGGAATTAAATGAATGAATTAGAAAACCCCTCTACACCTCGTTTTACGCGGTAGAAGAGGTTCCGGTTATGAGATAGATGAATTAGAAAACAGTGTTTGTAATAATTATCTTCAAGTGTTTGTAATAATTATCTTCAAGTGTTTGTAATAATTATCTTCAAGTAGTTGTAATAATTATCTTCAAGTGGTTGTTATAATTATCTTCAAGTGTTTGTAATAATTATCTTCAAGTGTTTGTAATAATTATCTTCAAGTGTTTGTAATAATTATCTTCAAGTGTTTGTAATAATTATCTTCAAGTGGTTGTAATAATTATCTTCAAGTGTTTGTAATAATTATCTTCAAGTGTTTGTAATAATTATCTTCAAGTGGTTGTAATAATTATCTTCAAGTGGTTGTAATAATTTATGTTCAAGTGTTTCCAGCAGATAATCCGGATGATGAAAAAAAAAACAACAACTGTCCAACTTTAGAACTTATCTGATATACTGTATTTCGTACATCCACGTAAGGACCAGCAGGGGATAGATTATCTGATATATTTCGTACATGAACGTAAGGACCAGCAGGGACTGGACACTTATCTGATATATTTCGTACATGAACGTAAAGACCAGCAGGGACTAGATACTTATCTGATATATTTCGTACATGAACGTAAGGACCAGCAGGGACTGGATGTATGAGATGATGCATCCCGCGTGTATACAACCAACGCGCAGCAGGAACAATTTGCATTCATGGATTGACAGAGTGGTTACAGCGCTGGTCTCTGGCGGCAAAGGTTCGGGGTTCGAATCATGGTTCCGACACGCTCTAGTCTACCCAGATGTAAATGGGTACCTGACTTTGAGTTAGGGAAGGAAAACGCAGCGATGAAGGGAACTAGTCACCCCACCTTCTCGATGCTGGACCTAGTATGATGAAGTCTCTAACACTTCACTCCCCTACGGCAGTAAATGCCATGGGACCACCTTTACCTTAATTTTTTAACTTCTTTCGCCATTTCCTGAGGGAGACTAAGTATCTATGGGTTTGGCCAGAGTGCAATGACGTCAATTCTGATGAACAATAACAATTTCGAATATTTCGTGCTGAAAATACTCCAGTCGACAAAGAAATTAAACTTATATAACAACGCAAGTGGTACAGTGGGAGGAGTGCCAAAGCGTAGCTGTTCCCTTCGAGAGGTTTGTACTCGACTGTTCCCTACAATAATGAGAAGGCCTCTTCTACTCTTTAACCTGAATGAACGCTGACAGAATTAATGAATTATATTTTTATACACATAAACAGACAATGTGGCATTGTTTCGTTCATCTCGCACGCATAGATCAGAAAGTCTAGTTCGTATATCGTGCTTGTGTTAGTACGTAGATAATGCTCGTATTATTATGCAGATATTGCTTGTATGTAGATATTAATTGGTTTAGTACGTAGATAATGCTTGTATTAGTAAGTAGATATTGCTTGCATTAGTACGTAGTATTGCTTGTATTAGTATGTAGATATTGCTTGTATTAGTATGTAGATATTGCTTGTATTAGTACGTAGATATTGCTTGTATTATTATGTAGATATTGCTTGTATTATTGTGTAGATATTGCTTGTATTATTATGTAGATATTGCTTGTATCAGTATGTAGATATTGCTTGTATTAGTATGTAGATATTGCTTGTATTATTGTGTAGATATTGCTTGTATTATTATGTAGATATTGCTTGTATCAGTATGTAGATATTGCTTGTTTTAGTATATCGATATTGCTTGTACTGTTAGAGCAATACACTGATTAACTGATCGTCGATGGTTAGTGCTACAGTGTTCATTGTAATGTAATTATGTCATAGATCACGTACTGCCAAAAGAACCGCCATGATGCTCAATACAATCACATTGTTGAAAACAAGTAGCCTACTTTAAGGATCCCGTTATACGTCCATTGAGGCATATTGGGAATATGGTGTTAGGCTCATATTTTCTCGACCATCGGCACAGTAGGGATGATGTGGTCAGCATCACGCCGGCCGCATTAACCTTCCCAGAGTTGCTCTCGTCAGGGCTGTCTTAACAGCATTGTAGGCCCTGGGCAAAGCAATGCACTGGGCCCCTACGAGCCCTACCCACCCACGGGAATAAAAATGATGTTTTATGAACAATATGGCAGCATCCCTCAACTCAACCCGCATGGGGAGCCCCTAGAATCGTACATAAACATTGGGAAAAGAAGACAAAATTGCTACAGGAAACACAGCCAGAGGGGTAACTGCAATGTAAGGGCTCTTACTTACTTAGCCATTCCTCTTCTACCGTGAGGTGTAGAGGTTTGGAAGAGAAAGCGCCAGACTATCCTATCGGGTTTCTTCGTGGTGCCATCTACCCAAATTGTGAAAAGAACCTTGTCATTGGCTAGAACGTACGTATCGTGGCAAGGGTAATAGAGGCAGGAGAATAACTGATAATGGATGCCAATATACATGTAAATATGAAACTGTGGCGCTTAAAATCTCAGACCTAAGAGTCTTTTATATTTGGACATGCGCCCTAATATAACCGACCAGGTTGAACGGGACGCGCCTCGCCAAAACGAGGCAAAATTTTATTTTTTTATTTTTATTTTTTAAATGTAAATATGAAAGACACCTCTTCACCTCAGGGAAGAAGAGGAACGACTAAGTAAGTAAGTAATATGAAATTTCCATTCCAAACACAACTTTCTGGGACACCCGAGACGTACTCGGTCCACCCAGGCTGTAGTTACGCCACTGAACTAAACTGCATAATGACACGAGGCGCAGTAATGGCCGCATGCCTCTTAGGATAAGGAAACGGTGAAGAATGATGGCGATGGTGACTAAGATTGGTAGTGATAATGCTGATGATGGCAAGAATTACAACAGCAACGACAGCTAACCTTTTGTCCCGTCCCGTTAAACACCAGGAAAAAAAAACGGGACAGTGTAGAGCAGGCGAGAATTCCTGAAAATCCTATTTCTCCATACACGTGCATAAACCTGTAGCACGTGCATAAAATTCTTATGTCTTTCTAAAGATGAATATAACCAGAACACATTCTGCACAATGGGATATTTTATGAGCACAGATGGCTACGTCTCTTGTCGGAGGAGGAAGTCATAAATTCTTGGGCCGGAAAAATGAAGAGGTAGATAGATGAACCACAAGAGGATTTTAAAGTGTAGAATAATATGGGGCTTCATCTACCACCAGTGAGAGTGTTTCTATTTTATTTATTTGTAACATTCTATGTGTGAATAACATAACAAGGTAGTCAAATAGCAGAAACTGCCGTACGGGAGTGAAGTGTTCGAGATTTCACCATACTAGATTCAGCTTTGTTATGGTGAGGTTAGAGATTTCACCATACTAGATTCAGCTTTGTTATGGTCAGGTTAGAGATTTCACCATACTAGATTCAGCTTTGTTATGGTGAGGTTAGAGATTTCACCATACTAGATTCAGTTTTGTTATGGTGAGGTTAGAGATTTCACCATACTAGATTCAGCTTTGTTATGGTGAGGTTACAATTTCTTCTTTCATTGTGATATACTGTTCAGACGTGCGAAAGTTTTATGAGAGGTCATTATTTTTTCCCATTAAATAAAATTTTGTCTCGTTTTTGTGAGAGGTGTCCTGTTCAACCTAGTCGGTTATATTAGGACTCATGTCTAAATAAAAAAGACCTTTAGGTCTGATAATACAATTGTTATGAGGTGTTATTTGTTTTTGGTAAGTAAAGAATATTGACGGAAATTTCAGTGAAGTTGTTTCTTTCTACGTAAAGTATTTACATTTGATAACAACATAATAATTGCCAATCTATGTTGTTCATAGTCGTCAAGAAATTACTGCACCTGTGGTTTCTCTTAGCACTACATATGTTTTTCAATGAATGTTATGACATTTTATTGTGGATTTGCTCAACTGATGTCACAAACATACCATGCAATGTACCTGAACTGATGTCACAAACATACCATACAATGTACCTGAACTGATGTCACAAACATACCATACAATGTACCTGAACTGATGTCACAAACCTACCATACAATGTACCTTAACTGATGTCACAAACATACTATACAATGTACCTGTACTGATGTCACAAACATACCATACAATGTACCTGAACTGATGTCACAAACATACCATACAATGTACCGGAACTTATGTCACAAACATACCATACAATGTACCTGAACTGATGTCACAAACATACCATACAATGTACCGGAACTGATGTCACAAAAATACCATACAATGTACCTGAACTGATGTCACAAACATACTATAAAATGTACCTGAACTGATGTCACAAAATACCATACAATGTACCTGAACTGATGTCACAAACATACACAACAATGTACCTGTATATCCCATATAGTTCCCAGGGGTCTTATGTGACAAAGCACGAATCAACCTTCTGCTCTCTCACGCATGTGGTAGAAGGCCACTAATATAACGTAGTGCTTGAGGTTGGTAAACTCATCATTTAAAATGAATAACTACAGCCACCACCGCCTGCAATAGTGTGTGATTGCTTTATGGCTTTGTGCAGGCTTTCCTGCAAGGAGGGCAGCTGTAGTGATGACTCCATATTTTCATGGGAAGCGAATGGTAAAGTGATGAAGATGATGTACTTGTACATACATGTACATTCTTCTTCTTCTTCTGCGTTAAGATTTTAGTCATTCTTAATCTGCTGGTCTGTCGCCAGGACAAAGTCCACAGTCTTTTCCAGCTCAATGCGGCAGCCCCATAGCTTCTGCTGGAGCTCAGCACCCCTTGGCCAGGTCACACGTCGCGGGTCATCATGGGTTGTAAACTAGTTCTCTTCATAATGATTAGAATAGTTATCTGTACAGTGTATAAGTTTCTTTTGATATTCACTTAACCTGAAATAAATGGGTTTTTTTTTTTTCTCTAACCAGCGGCACTCGAGCTTTCCAGCTCTTTTTTGGCCCAATGACATGTTATTGCGAGGCTGTGGACTTTCCTTCCAACCCGGTCAGTAGCTTCGCTCCTTCCCATCCACACGGGATTTATGTGCAGGAGCCGTTCAGGTTATTCAGTCAAATTTCCGGTCGTAAACATTCCTTCAAACGCTGACGCCCGGGTTTGAACCATGAAAACCTGGTCGCCAGTACAACGCCGTAGCCATTACACCAGCGCGGCTCCCGAAATATATGTTATAATTACTTTGAGAGCGCACGCTTCCGTAATAAAAGATTTTAAATAAAGGTAAATTCATTTTTCTTCTTTCTTCTTCTTCCGTCCTTAGCCACCGACCGTCAAAGCAGTCAGTGGCCATTACGCCTAGTGGCGTCTTAGGGCAACAGCAGATAGGTTTTCTTTGCCATTGTTTCCCATCACGCCTATTGGCGTCTTTAGGGCAACGGCAAATCAATCCATTTGCTGTTGTTTCCGTAATCGAAGTGACTGGCAAACGGGTGATCAGCCCGTTGGTAAAATTCATTTTTGCTAATCAATTTTATGTTGTGTTTACATACGTGTTTTCTCTCTCGCTCATCTCTCTCTCTCCCCCTCTCTCTTCTCTCTCACTGTGTGTATGTATGTGTGTGTGTGTGAGAGAGAGAGAGAGAGAGAGAGAGAGAGAGTGAGCGAGCCGATTTGTTTGAAACAAATATAATTAGTAGCAATGCTATAAGCAATGCTTAGAACCGCGTGATAATAGAATGATGATACATCAACTTCTTTTGTTTTTCATAATAACTATTCCAGGTAGATTCCAGAGGATCATTTTGTAGATCTTTAGATTATGAACGGGTAAAAACAAGATTTTTTTTTTTTTAACGTAGGTAAATTTCGGACTAGTTCTGTCCCGCCGACACTTAAAAGCGCGGTGTCCTTAGGTTTAAAGACGCTTTCATTGCATTCACAGGGAAAACCCGCTTGCTAGAGAATTAACAATGGAGGGTTGGTCCTGGCTGCTCAGATAATAATTGTGGTTCATATGTACTGCAACCAGGTGATATATTAAAAGTTCAGTTACTTTTTTTAAAACTCGGGCAACGCCGGGTATATTTGCTAGTTTAACTATATTCATGAACTGCGTGAGACAGTAACGTGATCTTTACGTGGAAGTAAAGTTAAGATCTGTTCAAATATTTAGTTTTAATGTTCCACTGTTCTGTTGATGGAATTACAGGAAGTAGATCCCCCGGCAAAGATAACAGTTACATATAGACTTCACAATTTCAAATTTAAAAAATGCTCTGAAGCCTGAAAAAGGTGTGGTTTCATCAATGTAGATATTTAGAGAGTTCTTCGTTTCTAAAGTAGATTCATATAGCTCATGGGTTACCTACCGTTGCTCTAACAGGCTGGAAGTGGTAAATTGTCATTACGGAAATAAATGAAGCTCAATTATCGCTTTATAATTGATCATCCTTCAGCGTCACAAGGAGCAACGATATGTCAAGGATTCCTGTCCCGTCCCGTCCGCTCAAGGTATTTCTATGTCTTATTCATGTCTGTTTCCAGTTCTCTTCTCCATGTGAGAAGAAATTATCGCTGTATGGCGGAGTTCTACTTACTTTTCGACTGTTTTTTTTGACGTTTCTGACTTTGCTTCAGAGAGCATCGAAGAATTGTTGCTTCAAAGAACGATTACTTGTTCAATCATACTGGCTTACTGGTGGATCAGTACAATATACAACAAAAGTTAACATTAATACAATAAAATGAAACATAACTTGACATGACAATACAACATACCATAACACGACGTAATATAATAATATAATATAATGTCTGGAGTAAAACATTACAGAAACCCCCACCCCACCACCCCCCCCCCCCCCCCCCCATTTAAAAAAAAAAGGGAACAGAAACTGACCTTCAGCCGGCTGTTCAATCATGATATGCGGCTGAAATTTGGACGACGAGCAGACAGTACAGCATCCACAATGGTCCTTGATAGCCTGACCTTCACAATAGTGGAGCTCAGGACATCTGGCCTCGTCACATTCACCACATCGGATGAAGTTGTAACTCGCCTCCACTGGAGCAGCCAAGTTCAACAGTACCAGCATTAACAGTGTCATATGTGACAAGGCACCAGTCCTGAAAGTGATTCTGTTTATCATGTTTATCATGATTTACAGCTGAAGATATAGACTGCTTGCTGACTTCGCTGTTAATGTTAACACTCTTACTGTTGATTCTTAATATATTAATGTAAATCCGATATTTTATTTGTGATTATGGAGAAGTCGTTTTTCTTAATGTTTAGCTGGAAATAGTTCAGAGGCTGAAAATATGGATGTTCATGTCCCACTGATTAGAAACTGCTTGCAGTAATCACGTGTTTCAATACTGCAGCGGAACTGCATTCCAGTACATGAAAATTTGGTCTGAATAATCTTCTCGATGTATCGTGGATTTTTGTATCTGAAAGGAAAAGAAAGCGTCAGTTTTATAGAAGGAACTAAATTGACACTCAGTAAGATAACGCGATGCTAAGTATAGAACATGCTCTTGTCACCTCATCATCATCATCATCATCATCATCAACATCTTACTACTTACTTAGTCGTTCCTCTTCTACCGTGTGGTGTAGATGTTTGGAGGAGAAAGCGCTATACTATCCTATCGGTTGTCTTCATCTTGGCCTGGTTCCATTCTAGTCCTCGGTCTTTCAGAAACTGTCTAATGTTGTCCTCCCAGCAAACTCAGGGTCATCATAATCAGCATTTTCCTTTTCGCTCCCTATGGAGCATAGAGCCACCTCTTCAGTTTGCCTCCTTGCAGGACATTGCTCAAGGCATTCACATGCTCTAGCGGCAGTGATTTTTATAACAAATTGCTTTACATGATGAGGTTGCCAACCTCATGCACAACCTCCTACTGGTCACCTTGTACGACATGCCTTAGTGAGCAGTATTCCTGTTCTTTCTTTATCTCATAATGTGACTGCCAAATGCTCAGATGTATAGTTACGTCTGAGTTATACTATAAAAAATTAACGTATAATAGGGAAATAGAGAAAAAAAAACTTCGCTGTATGCTCCGTCTGGATCATTGTTTTCAGATAATATATATAAGTTACAATAATAAAACATAAACGTAGAACGAAACATGCAGTGTTATTTTCTCACATTTAATTGTAACAAAACTGAAACGGATGTTCGCAATGAGTGACCCGGAGGTCAGGAACTGTCAATTAAGGGGACGCTTGGCCACAACAAAAAGGCTTCGCTCGTGTTGTTTGGTAAAATCACGTGCGGGACAAGGACTACGGGACATCTGTGCATTTTATGCTACTGGCATAACAGTTAGGGGACACTTTAAAATAACACCAAAAACAAAGACAAAACAATGTAATTTTTAGTGACATCTTGTTGAATTTAAATGAAAAGGAAAGTAGATATAACCATAAACAGTGGACATCTATCCACGACAACACCTGCACTGGTCGTTTAACTAGGACGTGAGAACGACAAATTTTCGCAACGGTTAGGTTTTACTTTAAACAAAGGAATGCAGTGCAGATCACTGTGACACGTCATGTGGCAAATGGATGTGAAATGTTATAGAAAGGTTTTCACACCTCAAGGTCGTTTTAGGACAAATACAAATTTAATAAGAGAAAGGGATGTAATGTTGATTGACGTTAATTACATTTAAGAAAATGAATTTGGTTGTAATATAAACAAGTGGACGTTAGTCCACGAGAACACCTGCGCTGGTGCAATTGAGTCGTTTAAATAGGACGTGAGAAAGACAAGATACGTGCTGAAATCAGCATTTTACACAGTTGTCAGGTTTACAGAAATCATGGAATCCTGACACTTTCCCAGACAACAGCAGAAAAACAGCTGCTAGGTGCAAAATGAAGGGGTATAAATACTATTGTTAGCACGGTCAAGTTCAGTTACAACTAGAGACCGACAGATTAGATTTTATGGAGATTTAGATTTAGAGAGTTAGAGACTTTTAGAGAAGAGAACTAAAAATGTAGGAAGTTTGTTATAGGTCCATGTGCTAGACTAGCTAGCGCGTGGACAAATGATAAAGTAGGAAAGATGTGTAGATTTGAATATATAGTTTTTGTAGGGAATAGCTAATAATAATAGTTAAGAAGAGCATTTCTAGATAATCTTAGCTAGTGTTAGAATAACTTGTCTTTTAAGTACAGAATACTGGACATAATATTTTCATTGAGCTTTAGAGTTTTAGTGCACTGATATACTTGTGGTTTGCTTTAGTAGGGCGGATTATTTGTTGAGTAATAGAGTTTTGGGCATCGTTCTGAATATTCCAAATAACTCCGAGGATTGTAGTGAAAGTAAGAAAGAGAGATAGTGGTTCTCAATCTGTTAACCAATGATCTTAACCCGCTGAGGTGAATATCAATTCACATGCGGCACTTGAGTCATTTTAAAGATAGTATTATTCTGTGTGTTTACGCTATAGAATATGTAATGAATATTTATAACTTCACGCCATTGGTGGCGCGGTTGAAGTGAAGTGAAAATGTGTAATCATGCAGACTGGCAGGCAATAGATAAATAGTGGTGACTTTATTCCAGGCGCTTAGCCTTTGATGCCACTTGTAAGTAGACATATTGAGAACCACTGACTCGATACTTAATGATAGATACTGTAAAACTTAATGAGAAATGTTCATTGAATATTAAGAAAGAAGATATTATTATTTTACATGAGATTTTGAGAATCATTGTTGAGTTGAAGAAGTTTTTATGTAATAATAAAATTAAGGATTCTCAAGTGTTTGTCATGATGGGGACAAGAATATATAAATAGAGATAACTCAGAACAAGGATTCTCATGTTTGTGAAGGATATGATTAGATAAATACTAGTGTTAGAAACAAATGAAAATGTAATTAATACGAGGGGCGTTCAGAAAGTAATGCACCACATCGTTTTTCTCAGCTAATAATGAAGATAGAAGCATGATATTTTGCACACTTTAAATATGGCATGTGCCAATTGTGTGCACCAAATTGCACCGCAACCAGCCAAATAATACGGCTGCCCTAAACCGTTGAAATGGAGCGTGTTAGGAACTTGCGTTATAAGCAGCGAATTGTGATAGAATTTCTCGTTGCAGAGAAGGAAACTGTTGTGAATATTCACAAGCGTCTATGTGATGTGTATGGAAGTTTTGCAGTCGACAGGAGTACAGTCAGTCGCTGGGTTCAGAGAATCAAAGAATCAGGAAGTGGAGATACGGAGCTGCTTGATCGGCCGCGCTGTGGACGTCCTGCCACAGCCACAACGCAGAAATGTTGAAATGCGCTGAGGGCATTATTCTTACTGATAGGCGAATCACTACTCAACAATTGGCCTTACAGCTGTCAGTCAGCATTGGTAGTGCAAACGCAGTCATAAAAACTCTCGGATTTTCTAAGGTTTACGCAAGATGGGTTCCTCGAAGTCTCACAAATGACCACCGATTGCAAAGGAAAGCAATTTCTTCTGAATTGTTGGAGCGTTTCAATGCTGATGGAGAGAACGTTTTGGCTAAGATCGTTACAGGTGACGAAACCTGGGCACATCATTTTGAACCAGAGACAAAAAGACAGTCAATGGAGTGGCATCATCCGCAATCATCAAGAAGAAAGAAATTCAAGACAATTCCTTCAGCTGGAACGGTCATGATCACTCTCTTTTGCGACATTGAAGGTGTGATTCTTGTGAACGTTATGCCAAGAGGAGAGACAATCAATTCGCAAGCTTACATTAAGACATTTAAAAAACTCAATCAACGTTTTCGCAGAGTTCGGCCGCACAAGAATCCAGCAGACCTGCTTCTCCTTCACGACAAAGCGTGCCCTCACACAAGTCTGGCAACACGGGAAGAAATCACCAAATTGGGTTGGACTGTAATACCCAATCCACCCTATAGTCCCGATTTGGCACCCTCTGATTTGCATCTATTTGGTCCACTTAAAGATGCACTCCGTGGGACAAGGTTTGAAGATGATGAAGGAGTGATTCATGCAGCGAAGAAATGGCTACATGATCAGGACAAAATCTGGTTCGGGCTAGGAATACATGCACTTGTTTCGCGCTGGCATAAAGCCGTACAAGTTGATGGGGATTATGTTGAATAATACAGATGTTTACATGACATATCCATGTATATTGTATATAAATTTCATGCTTTTTGAATAAACAGCTCCTGAGAAAAACGATGTGGTGCATTACTTTTTGAACGGCCCTCGTAATAATGATTTGGTGTTCAGTGCGTGCTTTAACATTCTTATGTCAAACTTCTAATCTTAATAAACATTTTATTATTTACTGGATTGTCGTCAGCTAATTATTGTTAGTGGTTTAGGAAATGTTTGTCAGTGGAACAGTTAGCTATCGTGGTGACTGTGTTAACTGTCGTCAGTGAGTTATGTGTTATTGTGAGATGAACTGAGTCAACAAACTAAGGTGAGCACTATCATTACATTATATGTGCCAAGAAACACCAACAAGTAGCTGCATCCGGAAGAACCTGCCTGGGTTGAAACAAGGTTGCATACAGTTCTACAGACGGGTGGAAATCAACATCTAGGCGTATAGCCTTTCTGACCACTGAACACTAACAAGAACACTTACATGAACATAACATATGCCTGGTGTTAATACGGTGCAACCCGATCTGATCTGAACATTGAACAATTGACAAATTGACAAACTTATTTACAAACAGCATATGCGCTGTCACAATAACAGAACCCTGGGAACCTCACGGAGCGACTGTCACAAGTTGTAAATTAAAACTTTGGCGCGGAAACAAACATTAAGTTTGTATTGATTTACTTTCTTCTTTGATCCTTAGCCGCCGACCGTCAAAGCAGTCAGTGGCCATCACGCCTGGTGGCGTCTTGTAGGGCAACAACAAATTGATTCCACTTTGCTCGATCGGTGCCCATCCTTCGTACAGTGCCCCAACTCTGGTTCATTCTTTGCATCTCAGCCTCCACATGGATGTATCCCAATTTAGCAGCTTTCTGTCTTCCTTTCTGTGCTTGTTTATTTCTTTTTGTCTATTCTTTCTCAGCTTCTTGTAGCGAGATTTGGTACCACTTGCTTGGTTGTAGCGCGACACGCACGCCCACAACGCACACACACACACACACACAGCGCAAGGACAACGCGGCGGTCTTTCTTTGAAGTTTGAAGACGAGGAAAAATGTGAAATATGTTTAAGCAAGACGGTACTGGCCACATACTGCTTTGCCGGTTGGTGGCTAAGGATGGAAGAAGAAGAAGAAGAAGACGGTACTGAAGAATGAGGAAATAGCTAATATAGGAATGTATGGCGGACTTTCAAAGTTTGCATTTACAGGAAATTAAATTTAGAACTACAAGAAAACGTCTGGTTGGAATACAATTAAATAATAATAGTTCACTAAAGGAGATGGACTATGAATTATATCCAAAAGGATATTATTCAAATATAAGTAGTTTTAAAAATAATTAACATTTTTCATCGTCATCACATCTGCTAAAAATTAGCTAATAATCTTTAAAAATTTATTACACTAACAAGCCTCAACGGATTTAAATATAAATTGGATAGAATGAAAGCCTCATATGGGGAAAATGAAAGGATACCTAAGAAGGAAGGAAGGATATAAGTGTGTAGTGAACAGAAGAAAAAACAAGTACAGGAAACGCACAGATCGCCTCAAATCGCCTCAAACCGGGAGATTAAACGAAAATCTTTTGGGGTTTTAGGAGGTGCTTTCTCGTACGGGCGAGAGACTGCAATATAAGGACAGAGCGGAGCGTTAAAAATCACACACACCAAATCCAGAAGCCAAAGTGAGAAACTGGAAGACGGCATCTGCAAGAAAAGTTCTATTTTCACCCTGCATGCAGAGCAGATTAAATTCAGCCAAAACAGTCTCACCGTGAGCTTATAAATCCTAAGAGGGTATGTAAGTTTATTAAAGATATATGTATGACTAATATCATTTTATTTCAGATGTTATTTACGATTTGATTGTATCAGACATGATAAAAAGGGAATGACGCTAACCAGAGATAACCTTCACCGGCATTGTCAGGAAGCATAACCATTAATTGGTTAGCCAAATATATCATGGCTAGTTCTTGCCTGGAAGCTTACGACATACCAGCAAGTACATAAGTGACTTGGCATCCATGAGTGGAAGGCAAAGGTTATATCGTACCCATGTATCATAACATGTGATTTATTCATGTATTTTGTTAATTCTGCACAGTAGACATTATCTTATCATGCTATCTCTGTAACATACTACCATGATTCATTCATTTATATACAAACACTGAATACATGGTCGCATCATGAACAGCAATTGGTGGTGAGATTGTTGGAACACCATGGCCACCTATTATTACCTCTTGTTCCAGGTTTTTATGATCAATGTTTATGATCATTCCTGATCGAGAAACTAAAGACTTGAAGACCGTTGATCCTGCTAACTGAAGCCTAGAGGTCAACCAATCTTCAACACCTTAGTCCCCCGTAGTTATAGGGCGGGCTGAAGGAAAGTCTTCCGGATTCAAGTGTGTCTCAGGAACCTCGAACTAATTTCAGATGAGGTATGTGTATACAATCCACCAAATCCTGTGAGCAGTTTCTAAAACGACTGTCTAATGATGACAACTAGATGGCAAGAGATAATGTGACAATCCTTTTGTTGTAATTTCCGTGGAAGATAAATCCAAGACTTTTTCGCTTGTTTATTTTGATTTGTAACTGTAAATAATAATACATTTTACCATCTTCCAACACCCATTTCTCATTACAAGAATATATATAGATGTACATAATAAATTAGGAAATTGTACTCATTTGACTTGTTAATTTTTTAACTGTTAAATTTTGAGTTACCTTTTCAAATTTAATTATATTATCACATAGGGTTACTATAGTGAAAGTAGCAACTTACACTTCTGAAGCCTAAATCTATTGTCCAGCTCAGAGTATTCACAGCTGTAACTCACTTGTGATACCAGTGTACTTCTCGGGCACTGGAACTTCATACTTTCTGGAGAGAGATTCTACTTCTTCTCTACCACTATTATCATACTAGAAAAACCTTTCGCTACACTTCTCTTTCTGTCTGTCTGTTTGTCTTTCTTCCTTTCTTTTCTCTGTCTGTCTGTCTTTCTTTATTTCTTTATTTCTTTTCTCTTTCTTTCTTTCTCTGTCTGTCTGTCTTTCTTTATCTCTCCCTCTCCTTTAAAAGAGCACTACAATTTGACCGATCTATGTCGAGCCATTTGTTGTGTCTTCGCTACCGAACTTGTAAGTAATAACTGTCCAGTGAATTTAACGCATAATTACAGGCTACAGACACGTGATCAATCATGGCAAACCTGGCAAATTCTTGTTAGAGGATAAGATAATAGAGATACACAGATTATTAAGAGAGAAACGTTCCTCCAATATTAGATGAACGACAAAATGACACAATACAACTACTGCTAGAGCTACAACAGCAACAACAACCACTAAAACAACAAAAGTTACTACCACCACAACTGTTACTACCACAACTACTACTTCTACTACCACCATCACTATCACTACATCCACTATTATTACTACTACTTCCTTCATTACTACCAACGTTACCAACAACTACTACTTGTACTACCACCATCACTACACCTACTATTGTTACTACTACTGAGGAGCCGCGCTAGCGTAGTGATTACCACACTGCGCTGGCGACCGAGTGAACTAGGATCAAACCCGGGCGAGGACCACCTGAAGATTTTTCGTCGACCGGGATTTGGACTGGATTAACTGGAGCCGTGGCGTGGACATTTGAAGTAGTGTCGTCGACCACGGACTGGCGGCTCCTGAGCCGACCCAGCTCTAATGGGTACCTCCGAAATCGGCGAGTATCTGCCTGAATGGCGAGGGACACTTGTCTCAGTGCAATAAAAAAGGGGTACTCACGTAAAATCAGTCTTAGGTTAGATAGACTAACCTGAGATTTCGCCTCGAGAAATAGCAGGCGTACGAAAAAAAAAAAAAAAACTACTACTGCCATCATTACTATCACTACTACTATTACTACTACTACTTCAACTTCTACCACCTTTACAACGTTTACTACTACTGCCACCACCACTACTACTACCACTAACCTGAGGAGGCTGCTCGAGCCATGAAGGTTTGAAGGGATCCAGTTGAAGACATGTGCTCACTATGGGGCTGAAAGGTAAAGAGATAGGTAGATAGACAGACGGACAGACAGACAGACAGACAGACAGATAGACAGACAGACAGACAGACAGACAGATTAGATAGATAGATAGATAGATAGATAGATAGATAGATAGATAGATAGATAGATAGATAGATAGATAGATAGATAGATAGATAGATAGATAGATAGATAGATAGATAGATAGATAGATAGATAGATAGATAGAAAGATAGATAGATAGATAGAGAAAGAGGAGAGTGAGAGAGAGAGATAGAGCGACAGAGAGAGAGAGAGAGAGAGAGAGAGAGCGACAGAGAGAGAGAGAGAGACGGGGAGATTTCTCACATTTCTCACTTGTTGCTCACATCTACTTTGAAAAGTCACAAAAGGAATTAGTCAGCATTAAGGTTGAAAGCCTATGCTCCACACGTGCTTAAAAGCACAGAGAAAAAGAGAGATAGAGAGATAACGATTAAGAGATACAGAGACGGTGAGAAATAGAGAGAGGAAGTGGGAGATAAAGCTAGAGAGAGATACAGAGAGTCAGTGAGAAAGAGAGTTTTCTAACATGTTTCAGATGTTGCTGGAATCAAATAAACAATATGAAGCAAACAAGAATTAGTGAATATTATGGTTGAAGGTCCTATTCTCCTCGTGTGTTTTAAGGCAGAGAAGGGGGGAAGGGAAAGAGAGAGATAGAGAGAGAAAATTCTAACATTTTTTCTGTTACTGCTCGCGTCCGCTTTGAAGCATCACCCACACACACAAAAAATGCGTTATCATGTTACGTTCACAGTGCAAGATGTGAAGCTTGGAACTTATTTGTGTTGTATTTTTTCAATGAAGCTACACCATTTAATCATCTGTTTCTAAGCTGCCCTCCTGTCTTCATGCCAGACCGGTTTGTTGACAGATGCACGTTCTGCTGGTTCATTTCGGTGCATCCTCATCTCTCAAAGCACGTGGTACCTTGTCTATCAACGCATTCAACCGATCTTTCAATTATCACAACTTTTCTGCCATCTTGTCTGTCGTCTGCTGAAGTACTTCTCTTTTCATCAGCTGCTGTCTTCCTCCATTACTACTGCGCGGCATATGTAACCTGCAGCTGAAAAAAGTAGTGCCTCATATTGTTTCTTTGATTCCATGTTTATCCTTGTATGTTCCTAGTAAAGGTAAATGTAGTCCCTTAGCAGATACAATAACTTATCCCCAGTGCCTCCCTACTCTACCTTATAGAAAGCATGTTACAGAATGGCAGTTTGCATGACTCACTAAGGAAGATAATAACAATATACTTAAAAACAGTGACAATTAATTCACATTTATTTAAAATCCAATCAAAAATTGTCTTTCGTCCTTTATAAATCCTTCTTTCGACCTCGGGCTGATTCTCTCTGTCACACATCATTGGTAACATCAATATTTTAATGATGAATCGATGACTGTGCTAGCTCTCGGCTGTAGCGAAGCCAGTAATAAATAGTAAACAAGGCACCCAAAGAAGCCCACCACTATCGCCAGTTTTTCTCTTAACGCCCCTAGATAATCCCACCTCCCCCAGGGGCAATATCGCCGATTTCGGGATACGCTGGTTTAAGCTGTTGGCGTTTTTTTGTGTAAGATCTTGCTTAAATGTCTCGTGACATCCTTTGCCATCTGCTTTACATACTGTAGCGTTGTTGTTGTTTCTTCCCCCCCCCCCCCCCCCCCCCCCCTCCCCCCCCCCCACCCCCACCCCCCCCCCCCCCCCCCCCCCCCCCCCCCCCCCCCCCCCCCCCCCATAAGTTATCAAAGAACTCAGCTGTCTTTGTTATAGGATGGAGTGTCTTGTCCTGTGGCTCAGCTTTGATCGTCATGTTGGATTACAGAGCATTCTGTGTTTAGCAGATGTTCATCTGTTCCACCTGATTCTTTTGCTTTCAATAAGGTGTTAGTTGTTTGCCGTGTGGGTGTGTATTCGTGTCATCTGGAAGATGATCCTTCTATTTTTTTTTTTCTCTCTCTCCTTTCCTATTTCTATTTTTTATTTTCCTATTCCCTCAATTACTTTTTCTTCTTCTCCTTCTTCTTCATTTACCCTTCTTAGTCTTTCCCTTTCCATCAAACTTCTTTAATGCTTACTTATATAAAGTTGTCTTGTGATGGTGAATCTCCTCCTCCAAATCTTAGTTTTAGTGTTTTATCTTAATACTGGTATGACGTCTTGTTATGGTGAATCGCCTCCTCCAAATATTTGTTCTAGTATTTTATCTTTATACTGGCATGACATCTTGCGATGGCTAATCGCATCCTCCACCAAATGCTTTTTATTATGTTCTCCTCCTTCTTCATAATGCGTGTCTTCGTTATCCTCCGACAATATCCAGTGAAGATCCAAGAGCCGAGACAAAGAAACAATAGAGCTAATGCTCCGTCAGGCATATCGTCAGAGGTGAGTAATGTGCAAGGGGCAAGCAACTTCTTCATGCAAAATGAAGTTACTACAGAAACTTCTGCTGCAAGAGCACATTAAGGGCGCATATACACCCAGAAACAGACAAAAAAGGTTATTTTTTATTTGCATATAATAATTGTGTTTTAAATATTTATACGCCTTTTTACTTCGATATTCTTTTTGAATTATGTGTTTATCTGTAATAGTTTATGAGTTATCAATGTTCAAAGAGAATGAGTGTGTTCCAAAAATCGCTGACTTTTAGTCCCAAAATATGCTTTTTTGCTAACCTTCATATTGGAAGGTATACCAAATAATAAACACTACCTAGAAAAAATATACTCAATACAACGAATACAATGAATACTCCTTTTTCATCCATCATGGCGGTAAAAAAATAAAAACATAAATGTGATTGAAACTTTGAGTTAATTTGTGGAAATACGTGAATATATTTGTGATAATTATGCCTTCAGACAAAAATTTCGGTAAAGATATATCAAAGAAGCGTAAATTTCATGGCAATCAACATACGGCTGAACGAAATGAAAGGAAAACAATCCTACAGAATGCATCGACATTCGGTACTGAGCCATGCGTTCATAGTTCAACACCATCGATGCAGACTGAATGTTTTGATATTGGAATGAAACGAAATGCCACGCCCCTTTCACGATCAGAGCAGAAAATTCTGGACATTAGCAACCTAATACATGACTCTGATGAGGATATGTTTGAGCGAAGCTGTGACACAGATTCTGAAGAAACTGACGAGGAAGGTAATTATAATGTTAATGATACTGATTTGCTTGAGGAGCACAGAATTGTTGACATGGGTCTTCTTGGTCAGAACATTGCTGAAAAATTGTTGTGTACCTTTTGCCAAAGTTCTGTACAATTAGTTGAAGTCAAAAGGCAAGGACTTGGGAGTGAATTTGTATTTCATTGTAACATTGCAAACTGTCATGAACAAAAACATTTCCCTTCAAGTAGTCAGCTCTCAGTAGGGAATGCAAAGATAAATCTTTTCAATCGGCGTGCAGCTTTTGGCATGCGCTGTATTGGCTGCAGTCACACCGACTTAAATACTTTCTGTGGTATAATGGATTTACCACCCCCAGTTAGACACAGCAGCAATGCTATTATACAGAAAGGAATGGAGGATGCTGCTACTAGGGTGCAAATTATTAGCATGAAAAATGTTGCTGTTCAAGAGTATCGGAGTGCAGAAGAAGGTGACAGCAAGTTCCGAGACATTGATTTATATTGTGATGGTACCTGGATGACCAGAGGCCATTCATCTATTGTTGGTGCCACAACTGTGATTGGCTTGCAAACTGGAAAGGTAATAGATACTCAGACAAAGAGTAAAAAGTGCAAATCTTGTCAGTACTGGGAGAAACAAGACCACAACACAGACAAATTTCAACAATGGAAACAAAGTCATGCTGAGGTTTGTACGATGACCCATCACGGATCCTCAGGGTCAATGGAAGCAGCAGCAGCTTGTAACATTTTTTCTCAGGTATACAAAGTTCATTGGGGATGGAGACACTAACAGTTTCAAAAAGGTGTTTGAATCCAAGCCTTATGGAGAGGATTGTCTGATAGAAAAAATTGAATGTGTGGGTCATGTTCAGAAAAGAATGGGTACTCAGCTGAGAAATCTTAAGAAACTTTCTAAAGGGAAGTCTTTGCCTGATGGTAAATCCATAGGTGGTAAGGGTAGACTAACAGATAGTGTCATTGATAAGCTACAGGTATACTATGGAAATGCCATACGAGCTAACAAAAACAACCTTTGCAAAATGCGAGAAGAGGTTTGGGCGGTGTATTTCCATAAGACATCAACAGATGATAATCCTGTTCATAACTTTTGCAACATTGACTGGTGTCCCTACAAACAGGCTGTCAGAGATGGCATAGTGAATGACTTTAAGCACAAGGGAAACCTTCCAATTGCTGTCATGGAGGCTATTAAGCCCATATTCAAAGACCTCTCCAAGACAGAATTACTGAGAAAGTGCCTGCAAGGTTACACTCAAAATTCTAATGAATCATTGAACAGTTTAATATGGAAATATTGCCCTAAAATAAAAAATCAAGGACTTTCAACTGTAAATACAGCTGTTGCAATTGCTGTGTGCATCTTTAATGATGGAGCTAACAGCCTGAAAACAATCCTTCAGGAATGGGACATTCAGCCGGGAAAATTTATGCATACATTCTGTGTAGAAAAAGACAGTCTTCGCATAAAACATTCACAAAGGAAAGTTAAAGCTGCTTCTCTTGAAGCAAGAAGAGCCAAGAGACGTAGGAGGCTTGTCCTGGATGAAGAGCAGACACAAAGAGAGGATCAGCCGTATCTTCCTGGGGGATACTGAGCTCTTATCAGATAAGTGTTTTAACATTTTAAAAACTAAACTTTAACGAAAACAGGGCCTGCGATTCACAGTTCCGGTGATATTTTCTACAATTTTAAAGCTATAGCCTTCAAATTTTGCACACTTATAGCCCATGTTATCCTTTATGGCATGAACCTCCACTTTTTTCTTACATGGTATAGAAACAGAGATATTGCTATACAAAGTTCTAAATTATTGCTATTTAAAAGGGTCATATTGCAAGAGCCATATCTACAAAGCTCATCGGGGTAGACATTTTTGGTGGTTCACGCCATAGGTAGGGATGTTATGCACATCATCTGCTGGTTTGGCATTCTTTGCCTTTTTATGTGAGTAAACTTCATTCCCAGGTGCACTGGGGGTTTTCCTTTCATTTTTTTTCATCACTTCATGTTAATTAATTATTTTCACATAAAACATTAAAATTTATAAAGTAAACTTTATTCATCATAAAATATAATATCTCTTGTAACATGTGGCCAAATTTTATGTCAACAAGTTGGTTAGTTATTTTTCTGTTAATTTTTTTAAAAAGATAACCCATTTTTGGCTGGGTGGGCCCCCTTAATACTTTGTGCAGGTTTACTTGAGCCCAGCTACAGTGATGGCCCCTTACATCATAGGGATCAAATATGGGAACGATAAATAATGATTCTCTTATAATAAAAATGATATCCTTCATTACTATTAATGCGCGTGCTTCTTTCATTGCTGGATGCAGTATTGCCGTTGTGCCGGTGTTTCCAAAACATCAAATGTCCTTTCTTTTGATGATTTAATCCATTCGAAAAATAAAATAAACATCGCATATCATATTCGTTATTGTCCAGAACACTTTGCCTGTCGGAATTTTGTTCCAGCTGTTTCTCAGCTTTTCTGTACGCAGCATTCAAAATGGCAAGCTTACGAGAAGAAATGCTGTTTACATCTCTTCTCACTTTTTATGCCAGAAAACATAATACATTGTGTCATGTGCCTCAAGAATAATATAAACAGTGTTCACATGTCATAAGAATAAGATAAACATTGTCCAGATGTCATAAAAATGACGTAAACGATGTTCACATGTCATAAAATTAACGTAAACAGTAACTTGTGAGCGATCATTAAAACGCAGTAAATAACTACGTCGTTTTTTTAACCTGCATTACTAGATATGAAAAGCTGTAGTTTCGGAAGCACTGAGTGGATAGCTTTTAATGTGATAGGAAACACTATACAAGTGGGTTCACAACCTAGCACGCTTACACCTATAGCGTACGAGAGACTTACCAAGGGAGTACGAGAAATACTGGGTAAGTATATGTATTATTCTATTGAAATAGTCCACAAGTAGTAGTGTTTGTGAAAAAAAAAAGTGTGGATTGGATAGAGATAGACGAGTCCTTTTATTAATCGCATCCAAAGCAAGAAACAAACTGGAGGCTGAATATGATTGGCGTATGTCTCTTACAAAAGTTGTACCATGAATACAACTCTTGGTTGACAGGAAACATAATCAAGGGTCTTACTAACTCATTGGACAGTATTCTGATAAAGAATTAACAGCTGTGTTATACTAACTAATGTTGTAATGTTCATAATAAGTCTTCTTTGTGGGATGTTAATTAATTTGGGTTTTTTTTTTAAATATTTATTTTCTTGTGTACATATGCATTTTAAACTCTAGAATGTATTTCCTTTCATGCTGAATACGGGAAGGTTTACTAATAGCTAGGGGGTACGGGATGGTTTACTAACAACCAGGGGGGGGGGGGGGGGGTTACGGGGGGGTTTACTAATAGCTAGGGGGGGGGGGGTAAAAGGGCTGAAAAAAGTAGCGAATTCCTGCTCTATAAAGTGCCGTCTTAAGGCATGAGCACACTGGGCAGTGCCCAGGACCCCACGATTCTAAGGGCCCCATGCTGGGATGCTGCCATGTTGTTCATAAGACATCTCTTGGCAGAGTGGATAATTACTCGATCTCTCGCTGGAAAGGCCTGGGATTCAAATCAAACATGACGTGGGTAAGGTGACGACATTTTTGTTGAAAGTACCATTAAATTATAAATCTTTATGTTTAATTTTATTGACCGTTTACATTTTTATTCCCGTGGGTGGGTAGGACTGGTAGGAGCCCAGTGCATTGCTTTGCCCAGGGCCTACAATGCTGTTAAGACGGCCCTGGCTCTATACAGATAACTACAACAAGAAGTAATCTGATCATCAGAAGTTCTTCACCTTTAACCTCCCTGACATGCTGGGGGTCATGCCCGCGTGTGTCAAGACTCCTTAAGTGTCATCCTTTTGTTTATTGTTTTTCTCTGCACTGGAAATTGAATCCACTCCCCCTTGGTTGTAGTTTCAAATTTGGCTATGAACTCCTGGTTGTATCCATTCTGCCAACTACATGTGAAAGTAACAATTGTGTTGTATATACACTGACTGTTCTGAGTTACTTAGCTGACTGCGGTTGTTTAACTGCCAGCTAGAAGCCTTTCCAGCAGTTTTGACACGTCTGTTAAATTTCTTTGTTCCTGGCTGTCCATTTAGGCCAGGGTTTCTCAACTTATGGTCCACCGACCCTTTGTCCGTGAATCGATTTTAGAGGGTCCGTGTACATAACCTAAGAGTTACAATTTTAAAGTTTTTGTTTTATTATGCTTTTATGAATATCTTTTTTTCCAAGAAGGGGTGTATAGTTTTCGTCGGATCAAAGAAGTACATGGCACAAAACAGGTTAAGAAATGTGTCATATACTGAAGCGGCAATTATGCCTCTTGCATCTATCTACTTCTGCGGCTATATTTGCTAATAGTCCCTCCTGTCTCATTTCCGTGAACAGATCATATTATCTGGCCATTTTGAAAGCATAAACAGTGTTTAATGTCATACAAAGTATGAAAATAAAGTCTTCTGCTATGTAATTTTTGTTTTTAATATTATACTGTGTATAATAAGTATATTTTCAACAATAATATAAACATCATCGTCAGCTGCCATCTCCACAACGAAGGTCGACTACAATGGATCTCCAACGTCTTCTGTCTCTTGTCTTGATGGTGCACTCTGATCGACTATTTCCTGTCCATCTCTTGATGTTATCTTCCAAGTTACAACGCTATCTTCCTCTTGCACGTTTGCCTTCAACTCTGTCCTCCACTATGGTCTTCAGCAAGGTATTTTGTCTTTTAATATGGCAAATTATTTTAGCTGTCTAATTTTGATCTTCATTCATTCTTTTTTTTTCCTTTAGGTTTTCTATGACCTCTATTTATTTTCTTCCTTTCAATGAGATGCGCCAATCCTTCTATTTGGCCAAATCTCAAGGGCCTCAATTTTTTTTCTTTTAATTGCTTGTTCAACAATAATAGTATACTTGTGTTTAATATTGTACTAAGTATTCTTCTTCCTCGTTCGCCCTGAAAAGGACGGTGGTTGCGTTGTGTCTGTTTACGCCGTATCTGTGATATCTGCACCTTTCGGTCGACACATCCGACTTCAGCACGGCATTTTTTAGGGACCGGGTTTGCCTTCCAATTTCGATCCTTACTCGCTCAGCCAGACTGCACTGCTGCTGACTGTTTCCAGGACCACCACGTGGAGGTGGAGTACGGTCTTGACCAGCTCTGGTTCGCTGGTCCTGATGCAAGCAGTCAAGCTATGGGTCGCTGACTGCATTCACTATTGCTGCATCTTTGGGTCCCGTACTAAGTATGATAAGTAAATGTTCAATAATGTTATGTTTGTGTTTAGAATATTGTACTGAGTATAAAAAGTATGTTTTCAGCAATGTTACGATTGTCTTCAATATTATACTTATAAGAAGTATATTTTCAGCAGTGCTACGATTGTTTTCAATTTTATACTGACTTTAAGAAATATATTTACAGCAATAATACGATTGTTTTCAATATTGTACTGAATATAAGAACTACATTTTCAGCAACGTTACGCTTGTTTTTAATGTCACACTGAGTATGAAAAAAAAAAACATTTCAAGCAATGGCACACATGTGTTTAATATTATACAGAATCTAAGAAATAAATTTTCAGTTGTATTCAAAGTCCATTAAAGGATTAAGTGAATGTTTGATAGTGGATAGTTTTATATATATACGAGGGGCGTTCAGAAAGTAATGCACCACATCGTTTTTCTCAGCTAATGATGAAGATAGAAGCATTACATTTTTCACACTTCAAATATGGCATGTGCCAATTGTGTGCACCAAATTCCATCGCATCTGGCCAAATAATACGGCTGCCCTAAAACGTTGAAATGGAGCATGTTAGCAACTTGCGTTATAAGCAGCGAATTGTGGTAGAATTTCTCGTTGCAGAGAAGGAAACTGTTGTGAACATTCACAGGCGTCTATGTGATGTGTATGGAAGTTTTGCAGTCGACAGGAGTACAGTCAGTCGCTGGGTTCACAGAATCAAAGAATCAGGAAGTGGAGATACGGAGCTGCTTGATCGGCCGCGCTGTGGACGTCCTGCCACAGCCACCAACGCAGAAATGTTGAAATGCGCTGAGGGCATTATTCTTACTGATAGGCGAATCACTACTCAACAATTGGCCATACAGCTGTCAGTCAGCATTGGTAGTGCAAATGCAGTTATAAAAACTCTCGGATTTTCTAAGGTTTGCGCAAGATGGGTTCCTCGAAGTCTCACAAATGACCACCGATTGCAAAGGAAAGCAATTTCTTCTGAATTGTTGGAGCGTTTCAATGCCGATGGAGAGAACTTTTTGGCTAAGATCGTTACAGGTGACGAAACCTGGGCACATCATTTTGAATCTGAGACAAAAAGACAGTCAATGGAGTGGCATCATCCGCAATCACCACGAAGAAAGAAACTCAAGACAATTCCTTCAGCTGGAAAGGTCATGATCACTGTCTTTTGGGACATTGAAGGTGTGATTCTTGTGGACCTTATGCCAAGAGGAGAGACAATCAATTCGCAAGTTTACATTAAGACATTGAAAAAACTCAATCAACGTTTTCGCAGAGTTCGGCCGCACAAGAATCCAGCAGACCTGCTTCTCCTTCACGACAATGCGCGACCTCACACAAGTCTGGCAACACGGGAAGCAATCACCAAATTGGGTTGGACTGTACTACCCCATCCACCCTATAGTCCCGATTTGGCACCCTCTGATTTTGATCTATTTGGTCCACTTAAAGATGCACTCCGTGGGACAAGGTTTGAAGATGATGAAGGAGTGATTCATGCAGCGAAGAAATGGTTACATGATCAAGACAAAATCTGGTACGGGCTAGGAATTAATGCACTTGTTTCGCGCTGGCATAAAGCCGTACAAGTTGATGGGGATTATGTTGAATAATACCGATGTTTACATGACATATCGGGAGCCGCGCTAGCGTAGTGGTTACAACACCGCTCTGGCGACCGGGTGATGCAGGATCAAACCCGGGCGACGGCATTTGAGGATTTTTCGTCGACCGGGATTTGGACTGGATTAACTCGAGACCTGGCGAGGACATTTGAAGGAGTGTCGTCGACCAGGGACTGGCGGCTCCTGAGCCGACCCAGCTGCAATGGGTACCTCCGAAATCGGCGAGTATTTGCCTGAATGGCGAGGGACACCTGTCTCTGTACAAGAAATAAAGGGATACTCACGTAAAATCAATGTCAGGTTAGACATAAATAATAACCTGAGATTTCGCCTCGAGTATTAGCGGGCGTACGAAAAAAAAAAAAAAAAAAAAAAAAAAAAAAAAACATGACATATCCATGTATATTGTGTATAAATGTCATGCTTTTTGAATAAACAGCTCCTGAGAAAAACGATGTGGTGCATTACTTTCTGAACGCCTCTCGTATATTTGCAATTAATAACGAAAACTGGAAAGTGTTAATAAATTCGAATACTTAGGATCAATCATCAACAGCTCTGGCGACTGTGCAGTCGAAATTAAAAGAAGACTTGCAATTGCTTCACATAAACTAATACAGATGAAAAACCTATGGCAAGGCACAAGCAAAGAAACAAAGTTACAACTGATCAGGGTATGCATATTCCCATTAGCAACATACGGCTGCGAGACTTGGACACTCAATAAAACAGTTGCAAAAAAGGTTACATAATTCGAAATGAAATGCTACAGAAGGATGTTGAGTAAACCCTGGACAGAAAAAAGATCAACAGAGAAGTACTGCACTCACTAACGAAGAGGAAAATTGGCTCCTAAATACCATCGCAATAAGGAAGCTGAAATTTTTCGGTCATATAAAAAGACATAATAGTCTGGAAACAATAGTGATGGAAGGCATGGTCCCTGGAAAAAGGGGAAGGGGTCGACCTTGACGACGGTGGACCCAGGACATCACAGAGAGTCTGAACTTGTCTTTGGCTGATGCAGGTCGACTTGCCCAGAATCGTGATGCGTTCAGAGCAGCTGTAATGGAGACAACGTTCTGGAAAGAATACGTCACATGATATACGAGGGAAGGTCAAAAAGTAATGCCTCCTATTTTTTATGTATGTAAATACTGCATCGGTGTGCAATTTGTAAATTTAGCAGGATTCCTCAAACACTCTTCTGCACTGTATAGCATTACCAACCTGTTTCAGTAACCGGTGGCACCACTGTAACAGTTTAAAAATGGCTGCCAAAGACGTTCGGTTAAAACAACGTTATGTCATAGAATTCCTCAATGCTGAAGGAAAACCATAGCCATCAACCTCCTGCACCGTTACGAAACTGAAGGAGAAGAGTTTTTATCGAATATTGTGACAGGTGATGAGACTTTGGTTCATTTTTTGGAACCAGAATCCAAGAGGCAGTCAATGGAATGGCATCACACAACATCGCCGACAAGAAAGAAGTTCAAAAGTTCACCATCTGTAGGGAAAGTTATGGCCTCCGTATTTTGGGATGAGAAGGGTGTGATTCTTCTCGACTTCTTGGAACAGGGAAACACGGTGAATGCAGACCGTTACATTGAAACTTTGAAGAAGGCTTAGAGGTCGTCTTCGGCGACTTTACCCATTAAAAGATCAGAGAACTGCACTACTGTTGCACGATAATGCCACGCCACACACCGCTAAACGCACCATTGATGTGATTGCAGAATTTGGCTGGACATTATTAACACATCCCCCTTACAGTCCCGATCTTGCACCTTCTGACTTCCAACTGTTTGGACCACTGAAAGAAGATCTTCGCGGGCATCACTTTGAGGACACCGAGACCCTTACACGCGCCGTACGCCAGTGGTTTAGGAAAAAGGACACAAATTTTTACCGTGCGGGGATACATGCCCTTGTGAGAAGATGGACAAAAACTGTAACAAATAACGGAGATAACATTGAGAAATAAATTTTTGAAGTTCAGACTTGGGGCTACATTTCAATTTGAATTTTATCTGTTTTCTTGCCTATTGAATGAAATTAAAAATTACGAGGCATTACTTTTTGACTGTCCCTCGTGTATATATATATATATATATATATATGTGTGTGTGTGTGTGTGATGGGGCCGTAAAGACACCCCAGCTTCCCCCTTCATGTTCTTGGCATATTTATCGCCCATATATTTTCGGTCATGGCATATTTATCGCCCATATATTTTCGATGTGCGCGCAGCACGCTGGGATGTGAAGAGACTGACTCAGTAGAAGATTTATTACTGGGCCATAATAAAGCCTAAAAATTAGTTATATTTGATAGTTGTGTGTTATATTAAATAGCTACAGGTTTTTTTGTGTTTTCCCTATTTCTAGAGCGATAATCGCGTGTGTTATTTGCGTCCGCAATTAATCCGCGCAGCGCACTCAAGTTGAGTGATTAGCCTAGACCCTATATAAAGAGATAGCGGGCGGCGAACGGGCCTATTTTGCAAAAGCCGCCCAGAGAGAACAAACGAAGTTAGACACCAGAGCCAAGCTGTAAATGCCTTGAGCACGTGAGTTAATTTAGAATAGCATTAGTGTTCTATAATTCTGAAATGATATTGAGCGTGTCTGTTCTAATGTTTGATGAAATAAATAGATAGATAGATGTGAAAGTTTAAGAGCGATTATTTCATTCATCAGAAAGGCAAATATAGTATGAAACTATTTCACTTGAATTTAGATAATATTGACTGTTATCAAGATGGCAGCCACGTGGTCATGAAAGGCGGCGCGTCATCATGCTGTGAATAAAGAAGGCGCCAAGGAGTCTTCATTTAACACTCTTAGTTATCACTTAATGTTACGCAGTTTTATAGCGTGTGAATTGACACGTGGGTGAAAGTAGGTTAAATGTAATTTTCCCCAGTAAAAGAAGAGTTTTCGTGTTAAATTTCCTTTATGTGATGACTTTAGTTCTAGTGTTAAGTCAAGAGTAATTTCATTTTGTTCTTTAATGTAAGAGTAATTAAGTGTATTTCACGATTATTGATTATCCTACTGTATATCTTTAGTGGGTTACTTTGAGTGAGGTGAGAATATGTATTTAGATTTCTTAAGAGCGCGAGGCCACTCCTTGGGGCGTAAGGCACTTTGAGACAGGTGTTTTTCTGTTTGCTCCGTGCGGAGCATGGAAACACCAATGCAACTGGTGTCCATTACAAGCCCACAAGAAGCATTTTTATGCTATTGCAGTGGTTGTTTCTGTAACAATGTGTTTCATGTGATGAGTTCCCAGTCGTCACTTACGACATGTTCAGAGTGCAGGAACGAATATTTATGTGGATCGGTTGAGAGGTAGTAGATTATTCTCATTATTGAGAGTAATTGTTGTACATAGAGTTGAATATTGGATGATTATTTAATTATTGTGATATGTAGAATGGTTCGTGAGAGCACGTGGGCTCACTTGGAGATATATATTTCTCTTCTCCGCTCCTGAGGGAGCATGGGGCCACCGGTGTGGTTTGCCTCCGCATGAAGCATTCAGATGCTCTTGCAGTAGTGGTTTCGGTAGCAACCTATATTACACGGTGAGATTGCCAGCCTCATGCACAACACCATACTAGTATCGCTAGACGACATGCATGAGTGTGTGTGTGATAGTTGGGTGTGTGCTCTTGCAGTAGTGGTTTCGGTAGCAACCTATGTTACACGGTGAGATTGCCAGCCTCATGCACAATACCATATTAGTATCGCTAGGCGACATGCGTGAGTGTGTGTGTGTGATAGTTGGGTGTGTGCTCTTGCAGTAGTGGTTTCGGTAGCAGCCTATGTTACACGGTGAGATTGCCAGCCTCATGCACAACATCATACTAGTCGCATTGGACGACAAGCATGAGTGTGTGCGTGTGTGATAATTGAGGGTGTCAGGTGGCGTGGAAGGACTGTTTGGCAGGTGAAAGTATCATTATTTAACTATGATTTTAACTATTCGTTGCTTTGTTTGCTTCTTCAGATTAGTAATCGAGCACTGTTGGGTGTTTGGTTTGTTGGTTTATTTGTTTAATGTTTGCTTCAGTGTGCTCTTAATGTCACTGATAGGGTTGTAGAAATAAATACAGCCCCTGCCTTAAGAATCAGAGTTTTATTGTTGAATCGGGTCGGTTGCGAGTGTGCAAGAGAGTGATCAAATATCACAACATCATCATCACCATCTCGCCCCACCCTATCACACACACACACATATATATATATATATATATATATATATATATATATATATATATATATATATATATATATATATATATATATATATATATATGTGTGATGGGGCCGAAAAGGAGACGCCCGCCCCCTACCTGTTTCTAGGCAGATTATTTTCGATGTCGCCCGCCCCCTACCTGTTTCTAGGTAGATTATTTTCGATGTGCGCGAAGCATTCTGGGATGTGAAAAGTTTTCATGAAGATATATTAGTTTAGGCCATAATAAAGCCTGAGAAATTTATTGTGGTGTATAGTTGTGAATCATATTTGATACTCGTGTGTTATATTAAATAGCTGTAGGTTTTATTTGTGTTTTCGCTATTCCTAAAGCGATAATCGCGTGTGATATTTAAGTAGCCAAGATTAATGCGCCCAGCGCGCAGTAGTTGAGTGATTAGCCTAGTGCCTATAAAAAGAGATAGCGAACCAGCAGCGGGCCTTCTTAAAGTATCAGTCCAGACAAGAGAGGACGAGACGAGGCGCGCTGTGTACCCACACAGAAGAACACAAAGACATGACACATTAGCATCGGGCACTGTTGGGTGTTTTGTTTAGTGGTGTTTTGTTATGTTCGCTAGTTTGTTAGTTTAATGTTTGCTTTGTCACTGAATGGGTTATAAAAATAAATATAGCCCCTGCCTCTAGAATCATGAGTTTTATTGTTGTTCGGGTCGGTGCGAGTGTGACAAGAGAGTGGTCATACATCACAATATAATCATCATCATCATCTCGCCCACCCTACCGCCATTGGCGTCGTCGACAGGATAAGGCAGACAGTGACACTGAGCAAACAGCAAACGAACAAATATTGTAAACACCCAGCAGTGCATTCCTGCAGCAAGATGGCTAATGCGCCTGTGAAGATATTGTACGTGGAGGAGCCACAGATAAGGTTATTTAGTGGAGAGGCGAGACCCACTTGGCAAGAGTTTGTGGAAGATGTGGAAGCCGCGTGGAAAGTGGCGATTTTTTGTGCAGAAGACAAGTTAGACATGATATGGAACAACGTTACACCATGGGTACCTAGAGAATTACGGATACATGGTGGAGCCAAGGCCAGCCCCGAGAAGTTACTGGAAATTGTCAAAGAAGCCTACTGCAAGCAACAACCAGTCAGTGAGATGACCAGGAAACAATGTTCCATATAATGTCAATAAAGTGGTTATAAATTCTGGCCATGTTAGTTGAGTTCTTATATGGTTTCATTCAATATTTTCATCGTGTCAATTGGTGTTGCTTTACGCGAATGCGGGGTGGGGTAGAAAACGTGTGAGCAAACATTTGAAAGTTGCAATTATATTGAACTTGTAATTCCATTGACTTGATAAGTCGGTTCATTGAGTCCACAAATATTTAATACAGTTTACACGTCAAGACGATTCATGCATGTTGATCACAAAAGTACATATTATAACTTGAAAATATATGGCATATATATGTAGATATCCTATCAGTCCTTGTCCAATAATCAAATTACTGTATGCAGATTGTCATAGCTGTATGCACGCGCGGTTGGGGTTTTCCAACGGCCGACAGTGAGTCTATGAGTCTGGCAAAATCAAATACTATGGACTGTAATTCATCCTTCCTTAATTTTCACTTTCGTACTGACCTTTAATCATTTCAAATCTTCGTAATAGCAATGGACTGACCCATGTCCGTACTTGCATAAAATATATCTGTATGGCAATACCATGCCCAACATTGGAAGGAAAGTCAGACGCGTCTTAACAGCTTGACGGTCAATGTAAAAAGGGTAGCGTTTCTTAGTTACCGACTGTGTCCTAAACAACGCTATACACGTCATAATCGATCGTGTATGAAGCGTTCAGTAATTGAAACATCTATCGCAATATATTAAATGTCTTAACCTTTACAATTGCACGTCTGGTAACCTTTAGCAGACGGCGTTAATATCATATACCGTAACAATTCCCTGTACACCGGGGAAAAAAAAAAATCGATAGATTTTTTTTCAATATCTATCCGACTTAACAATTTTTCAAAAAAATTTAACACAATTGTGACATATGGCCGACGATGTTCTGAGTAGAACCGTGTTGCGGTCGTGTCAACTAACTATTTGTCATAGTCATCTAATCATAAATCACATTATATATCAATATTATACATATCATTATATCAACTAAATAAATGTCCAATGTTAATAGTGAATGATAAAATTAAATTAAAGTAAGGTCTGTCGTATTAGTATGTCATATAGGAATTAATTTGACTAATTAAAATTAAATTAATTAATTAAACTAAGAGTTAAATTATTAAGGTTCTAATGTAACGTGATGTCATGAGAGAAGAAAAGACAAACTAAGTGAGAAGAAATAGAAAGAAATTCGAATATAAGTTTTAACTTAATTGTGTGTGTTAAGTGTTAGTGAATAATAACTATCTAATTTAACTAACTAAATAATGTATAGGTACATTAAAAAAAATTATTAATCTAATAATTGTGTGAGATTTATTTTCTCTTTTCATAATTTCTTCTTTTTATATTTCGTTCTCTTTTTTTTTCATTTAATTTTTTTCTCACCTTTCATTTTATTGATAATAATTCAATTAAGAAGTTAAGTTAACTAATTAATTAGTATAGGATATGATGATCCATCCGTAGTCTTGATCCTGATGAATTCTTTTAGGCAAAAGTGTTCAAACGTTCACGTCGGAAAGAAATGTCATTTATCACTGCATCCAAGAATTAAGAGTCCATAGGATAATAAGTTCGACTTGTCGTCAGATATTATTCCATGATTGTTCAACGGTATTTATATATCGTGTATGGACGTTAGACGAAGTTCCAATGTCAATATGTCTTTTAGTTCAATTCTGTGATGCATATAGTGTTTATAAAGTTTAAATTGAAGGCAAGGTTAGTTCCTTTATAGTTGATACTTCGTTCAATCCAATGTAGTTCTGATTGATGTAGTTTAAGAGTGTCAATATTGATTATTCGTCGTCAATAGGATTACGTGACAATGCATCTGCCACACAATTTTCAGTGCCAGGAATATGTTCAATGGAGAACTCGAATGGCTGTAGGATGATTGAATATCTGGCAAGTTTCTGGCTCTTATGATTAGAGCGACGCAAAGATGCTACAGCACGTTGGTCCGTCTGTATGGTGAAGGGAGCACCGAGCAGGAATTTTTCAAGCTTCGTTATTGCCCAGATCACAGATAAAAGTTCCTTGTCGACTGTTGAATACTTCGTTTCTGCCGGCTTCAGTTTTCTTGAAATGTATAACGTAGGATGTAGAATGCCATCATGGTTCTGGAGCAGGCATGCACCAATGCCGTAGTTACTAGCATCTGTTCGTAAGAAAAATCTTTTGGAAGCATCGGGAAGTCTTAAAATTGGTTCATGTGAGAACAAATTTATAATTTTGTTGAAAGTTTCATTGCATGTACCAGTCCATGTCACCTTCACCGGCATATCTTTTTTTAACAATGAAGACAATACAGCCGTGATGGATGACAAGTTTGGTATGAATCTACTGTAATATTGAACAAGTCCTAACAAACTCCTGACCTGTTTCTTCGTCTGAGGAACTGCTATGTTTAGAATTTTGGAGACTGTACTAGGTAACGTTCGGATATATCCCGATCCAATGATATGTCCCAAAAAGGTTATCTCATTACACGCGATTTGCACCTTTGTAGGTTTAGCAGTTAGATGATAATTCCTTAGAGTGTCAAAAACATATCTAAGTCCCGAAACATGTTCCTCAAACGACGAACTAAACAAGCATATGTCGTCAATATATGTAATAACGTCTGGTCTACCTGATAAAATTTGTCGCATCAGGCGAATGAAGGTAGCTGGCGCATTAACAAGCCCAAAAGGCATCACATTCCACTGGTATAGACCTTGTGGAGTGGAAAATGCGGTGTAGTACTTAGCCTTTTCGGTCAGTGGTATCTGCCAATAACCTTTAGTTAAGTCTATCTTACTAAATATAGTTGCGTTGGATAGACGTGGTAGTAAGTCGTCGATAAGTGGATGTGGTTCGCTGTCAACTATAGTCTTAGCATTTAATTTTCTATAATCAACACATAGTCTAATGTTATTGTCCTTCTTCCGGACAATCACTAATGGAGAAGAGAATGGCGAATTACTAGTCTCAATGATTCCGAGAGACAACATCTGTTCAAGTTCCTTAGTAGTTTTAGCAAGGAAATGTAAAGGAACAGAATAGGGATGTACACGAATAGGTGTATCGTCATTGAGAGTAATGTCATGACTGATAGCCGATGTGCGACCCGGAACGTCGGTCAACACATCTGGATAAGATTGTAATAGATTAGCAATCTGTAGACGCTGTTGCGGTGTAACCGTTGAAGAGATGGTTACATCCCGCCAAGATTCAGTAGGTTGAACTACTGGTACAGGTAACGGTAACTGTACCTCAGGAAAAGAAGATTCTTCTTCCTGGATGACAGATAAGTTAGTATAATGACAAGTGGATACTGTGTTGTCATCTAGTTCATGAAAAATTGACTGTAAGTGTTCAGGACGTGTATGAAATTGCTTGAGCATGTTAATATGAAATATCTTTTTGTGTCCCTTGATATCTAAGACGTAATCAACGTCGGAAATTTTATCAATGACTTTGTAAGGACCATTCCAAGATATCAATAATTTATTGTTATTGTGAGGAAGTAATACATAAGCTTCGTCGCCTGGGAATAATTGGCGTAATCGTCGAGACCTATTGTGTAGAGATCGAGCCTTAGCTTTTGCAGCCTCAGAAGAAGCTGTTGCCAACTGGCAAGACTCAATAATGTTCTTCCGAAGATTAATTACGTACTCGTAAGATGACTGAGTGTCCTGAGTCATCTCCTCGTCAATTAATAAGTTTTTTATTAGTCCCATAGGACCTCTTGGGGGAGCACCAAAAACTAATTCAAAGGGAGAGAAGCCAGTTTGTTCATGCGGTACCTCCTGATAAGCAAATAGAACAGCTGGGAGTGCTCTGTCCCAGTCATGAGGGTGCTTAGCAGTAACCTTATGTAGTAGTTGTTTAAGTGTACGGTTAAGTCTTTCAACCGCACCATTACTCATCGGATGATAAATACTACTTAAATTCCTATCAATGTCCCAAGTTTTCATAACTTCCTTCATGGTGTCAGATATAAACTGTGACCCATGGTCTGATGAAAGTTTTCTAGGAAACCCTATTCTAGAAAAGATGAGATGTAGTGCATCAGCTACATCTGTGGTAGTGGTGGTCTTTAATGGGATAGCTTCTGGCCATCGTGTGCACAAATCAATGCACGTAAGGACGAATCTATGTCCTCTGGCCGATGGTAGCAATGGACCAATAATGTCTATTGCCATTTTGTCAAAAGGTCTCACTGAGATATCGCAAGCCTGAATAGGCGCCGTGTGAAAAGCTCCACGTGCTTTCACTTCTTGGCATGTAGTACAGGAACGTACATACTGCGAAATATCTCTTGACACCCCTGGCCAAAAGAATGAAGACAGTACTCGAGATCGTGTTCGAGTATATCCCATATGTCCAGCACAATGTGAGTCATGTGCATGTTGAAGAATGTACCGTCTAAAAGTATACGGGACCATAACTTGTTGTTTCATTTGTGATTTGTCATGAAAACATCTAATCAATATGTCATTTTTAATAACAAAACAATGTTTGTTATTATTACCTGAGGATAGATTGTCAACTTTATCAACCAATTTAAAAAATTTTTTTAAAGATTTATCCTCTTTTTGTTTGGTTGCAAATGTTTCCCTGTCAATAGGTGAATTGACTACAAATTCCTCTTGGTTGTCTGCATCCATTTTATTATCATCAACTTTCTCCATGAGTTGAGTCTGCGCTCTAGTCGTCACGGCGTTTCCAGTGCATAGGTTATGTTTCTCCCATTCTATAATCTCATCTGGAGTACAATCTTTACTGCCGTGTATACGACCAACCATCAAATCAGCTATAGGCTTTTTTAGCATACATACTTTTACGTTCCCTGTGAAGAAAGGAGTGTTAACATGAATAATAGCTGTGGGGTAAAACTCTATTGTTCCACCAAAAGTCATGCAACGGACATATTCCCCTGTTGCACAGCTGGGATGTACCAGCGACTGTCGTACACCAATCGTTGTGGATCCCGAATCCCTCAACACTGAGACGACGGATCCATTAACTAATCCTCTGTTAAAAATTAGTAGGCCTGTTCCATCGTTGACTGCAAGACCTACCTGTGGTATAATATGTCCGCAGTTGAGCACTGTTTCTTTCGCCTTCTGAAAAATAAGATTGCATTGTTGGCAACTATTTGCCACATTATAATTAATAGCAAAACATGCAGCAGAAGACTGTGTTGTATTATTGTCAAGTGGGACCTGAGCTATAGGGGTAGTATTATTTGTAACTGCCGCCCCTGTATTATGGTTGTAATGAGATGATCCCCGAGAATGAGATCGATTCCGAGTATAATTGTTAAAATTATCTCGTCGCCCTCTATAGTAACTATTATCTCGATGTCTCGAGCCATGATTATTACCATTCCAGTTGTTATTATTATTGGGAGTATGTGATCGATTATAATGAGTGTTATGTTGACTATTGTGGTAGTTTGTTTGAGGTGAATAATTTCTATCTCGTGATCTACCTCTGTTGAACTCATTTTTATTGTTGAAATCATTATTATGTCCCTTCTGAAAGTTAACGTTGTGATTTCTTTGGAACCTGCTTCTGTCTACACTGTGATGTCTTTGTTTGTTATTGTGATTGTAGGTCATATTAGACGCCACAGGTAGAGGTTCTCTTAATGAGGAGTTAGAAATGGTTGCATTCGGATGTGCCGAACAGTAGTTTAAAGAAATTTTTTCTAACTCATCCATAGTACCTGGTTTACGCTCCTGCAAATATGCAAAAAATGGCTGGCTAACTGAAGATAATACCTTATCCCGCAGTAGTAAATCAACTAATTTGTCGTATGATTTGTTGACTTCTGCCAGTTCAACCCATCTATTAAATGTATTGCGTATGTTCGCAATGAATCCTGCAAAATCCCTTGGAGATTCAGGTAAAATTCCCTTAAATTTTAACCTACAGTGTTCCTCGTCCAGGTGAAACCTTCGTAAAAGCAAGGACTTAATAGCACCGTAGTTATTAGCTATTGATGGGTCAGCATTTTGAGAAGCTGTCAGTGGTTCTCCAACCAAGAATTCATTTAACTTGAGTACCCATGACTCTTCAGGCAAATGGTTAGATTTGCAAGTCTGTTCAAAACGTGCCAGGAACGATGAAAGGTCGTCGACGTTCAAGTTGAAAATGGGTAATTTAAAGTTGTAGAAATGTTTAGGTTGGCTGGATGATGATCCATTTTGTGCGTTATTATTCTGGTTTGCATCAGCACTTTGTGCTTGTAATCTTGCTGTCTCCAATTTCATACGCGCCAATTCCATTTCTTGTTGTAAAATAATTTCCTCTCGTTTCAATTTATTCTCTTCTTCCTGTTTGGCGATTGTTCTTTGCTCTTCTCTTTCACGTTGAGCAATCTCTCTCAATCTATTTTCCTTGGCAATTTGCTTCATCTCAAGTTCTGCTTCCTCTTTCTTTAATGCTGCCTTTTTCTCTTCTTCTTTTCTTTCATATTTTTCCAGTTCTGATTCAGCAAACTGACGAAGTTCTTGAGATTTATAACCATATTCACGACCAATCTTAACGAAATGGTCTATAGTAAGCATTTTGACTTTTATCTGTAAGTAATTATTGATAATTACTGATTAAAATAGTCAATAGTAGCTTCAGAGTAATTATTATACTTACTCAACTTAGAAATATTCAATATAAGTAATCACAATAGTACTGAACTTAATGTCTAAGTTCAACTAATAGACAATATTTTGTAACAATATTGTATCTAAATAATACTATATCATAAATAGTTATGATATATGTTAAATATAATATAATTATATCACACAATTAATCTCAATATCCAATAATGTTGGGTATAATTCCTAGTAATTATATTGTTTAATGTACTAAGTCACTCTCTTAGTACCAGAAAAGTATATTAAATAATATACAATGGGTCTATTACCTCAAAGGTAGCTATAAGATTATTTTATTTTGTCAATATATATATTATATTATTATGCCCTAGGCATCTATGATAAATTGTAGTGCTACTTTCTTGGACTATCACTGCATAATTATGCAATGTCCCATATTAACCTTAAATTTCAGAAAAAATTAATTAAATTAAATTACAAGTGTATTATTGCATATAATTATCATATTATTAATGTAATATTAATATATATTATGAGGACAGACAAGCAATGATGCAACTAAAGGGTACAAACAATGTTAAGACGCAAACAAGACATTTTCACAATTAAAAATGAATTTATGAACTAAATAAAATAAGCGGAAATGTCACAGACCAAATGAAGGGCAAGGTCTGACCGGAGGTCAACTGAATATTCAAGTACACAAAAAAAAATGACTGCAGAAAATGATGACGTCACAGGACTCATAACGGACAAAAATTTAACAATCATCAAATAAATGATAGTCAGAGGAGAATGGACGAAATAGTAACGAACATGGTACAGAACTGAATAAAATTATTAACTGAATACGAATAAAATACACCAATTATCTACGGGACAGTACAGCTAACGCAAATCGCCAAACGATAGCAGATTTGGACAACAAGTCCAATGTCAAACCTCAATGGGGTTTCCAAAGGTGCAATCGTTTAACTGCCCTAAGAAACGACCGAAATTAATTCAGGCATCGTGAGAGCCGCAGAATTTAATTTCAGTTCATCCTCCCTACCTCCCACGAATTAACAACAAATACATACGATGGAAAACAAATTTAACATATATACATGAAAATACATAGACATGCCTGATCAAAGCAAAATGGACTCAGCACTGTTATTTATCGACCGACAAAGGTCACACCTAAATGACTTATCTTTTGTGCTCAGTTCGGACTCCTGTCGATGACGGTATGCACCAACGATGTAGAAGTGTGTCTGACTGTTTGCTCTTGATGCATATACAGGGTTTATTCGTTGACTTTGTTATTTTTTTCTCCGTAGAAACTAGGCTTGCTGCTGTCAACTTATGGCATGTACACGAACTTTGGTGACGTCACGTTGTTAGGGATTATACTGAGTACTGCGTCATAGGTCATAATTCAGCACATCATGTGATCGTCCTTCAAATGTAAACAATTGTTAATTTCCGAATTTTTTTTTCGATCCCCAATCAATGGACACCATCTGTTGAAGGCGATCTTCTCTGTTGTTCTGGAACATTCAATTTGACAACAATGTTCCATATAATGTCAATAAAGTGGTTATAAATTCTGGCCATGTTAGTTGAGTTCTTATATGGTTTCATTCAATATTTTCATCGTGTCAATTGGTGTTGCTTTACGCGAATGCGGGGTGGGGTAGAAAACGTGTGAGCAAACATTTGAAAGTTGCAATTATATTGAACTTGTAATTCCATTGACTTGATAAGTCGGTTCATTGAGTCCACAAATATTTAATACAGTTTACACGTCAAGACGATTCATGCATGTTGATCACAAAAGTACATATTATAACTTGAAAATATATGGCATATATATGTAGATATCCTATCAGTCCTTGTCCAATAATCAAATTACTGTATGCAGATTGTCATAGCTGTATGCACGCGCGGTTGGGGTTTTCCAACGGCCGACAGTGAGTCTATGAGTCTGGCAAAATCAAATACTATGGACTGTAATTCATCCTTCCTTAATTTTCACTTTCGTACTGACCTTTAATCATTTCAAATCTTCGTAATAGCAATGGACTGACCCATGTCCGTACTTGCATAAAATATATCTGTATGGCAATACCATGCCCAACATTGGAAGGAAAGTCAGACGCGTCTTAACAGCTTGACGGTCAATGTAAAAAGGGTAGCGTTTCTTAGTTACCGACTGTGTCCTAAACAACGCTATACACGTCATAATCGATCGTGTATGAAGCGTTCAGTAATTGAAACATCTATCGCAATATATTAAATGTCTTAACCTTTACAATTGCACGTCTGGTAACCTTTAGCAGACGGCGTTAATATCATATACCGTAACACCCTCCTAAAGTCCCAGATAGCACAGATGTCACAGACCAGTTCGCCAGCACAAGAGGAGGTCCAGAGAGAGAAAGAACCAGGCCAACCGCGAAAACAGCCAAAGCATGACGAGGAGGTGCATGTTCTGGTATGTGAGAGTCAAGCTGTTGTTAACGAAAGCAGTGAGCTGACAGTACTGACCAGGCGAAAAGGAGTTTGCAAGTGGTACAGTGTCTGCAGGGGATGGGGATTCATCACGCCAGATGATGGAGGTATTGATGTATTTGTACATCAGACCAAGATCTTCAGAAAAAAATTCCGGAGTCTGACGAGAAATGAGAGAGTGGAATTTGACAGCAAACCATCTGTCCAGGGCATGGAAGCAATCTATGTGTGCGGCATTGGCGGTCAAGAATGCAAAGGAAGCAGGAAGCGACCCATGGCACAGCAGAAGCCCAAAAAGATAAGATGCTACAATTGTGGAGACCTGTCAGACCACATGGCAGCCAAGTGCCCTCAAGGCCCGCTTCCGAAGAGATGTTTTGGATGCAAATCCCCAGAACATTTGATAGCCGCCTGTCCCTCAAAGAGTTCTTTCCCTAGACGGACTGTCACAACCAGGTTGCCTTTAGGGCGTAAGCCAAGAGATGGCCAAGACAACTGTCACACTAAGGGCGCCGAGAGAATTGGCCGTTGTCTAGGGGAGGAAACCCGTCCTAAGCAGATACGAGGGAGTGCAGATCTGTGTCCAGATGAGGAGACTCATCAAAAGCAGACTGTGAGGAAAGTTGGCCACCGTCCACGCAAAACGAGTGTCAAGCACGTCAGAAGCAATCCCCCTACAGATTCGACAGCTACAAGAACTGACAGGCAGATGTCACGGGCAGACAGCGACGCGGCACCGGTGAGCGAGTCTTCAAGACCACAGCGGCTGACAGCCCGGCAACGTACAACTGGAGACATGACGACCAAGGGTGTCTCCAGCCGGGTTGTACCGAATACAGAATCTAAGCCCAAAACATCGACGCTGAGAAATAAACAGGCGCATCACCAACGATCCGAGAGATTTCGACTGAAGCGCCAGAGGTAGTGATGTTGTCGGGACGACAACAAAATCAGGAGGGAGATATGTGATGGGGCCGAAAAGGAGACGCCCGCCCCTACCTGTTTCTAGGCAGATTATTTTCGATGTCGCCCGCCCCCTACCTGTTTCTAGGCAGATTATTTTCGATGTGCGCGAAGCATTCTGGGATGTGAAAAGTTTTCATGAAGATATATTAGTTTAGGCCATAATAAAGCCTGAGAAATTAATTGTGGTGTATAGTTGTGAATCATATTTGATACTCGTGTGTTATATTAAATAGCTGTAGGTTTTATTTGTGTTTTCGCTATTCCTAAAGCGATAATCGCGTGTGATATTTAAGTAGCCAAGATTAATGCGCCCAGCGCGCAGTAGTTGAGTGATTAGCCTAGTGCCTATAAAAAGAGATAGCGAACCAGCAGCTGGCCTTCTTAAAGTATCAGTCCAGACAAGAGAGGACGAAACGAGGCGCGCTGTGTACCCACACAGAAGAACACAAAGACATGACACATTAGCATCGGGCACTGTTGGGTGTTTTGTTTAGTGGTGTTTTGTTATGCTCGCTAGTTTATTTGTTTAATGTTTGCTTTGTCACTGAATGGGTTATAAAAATAAATATAGCCCCTGCCTCTAGAATCAAGAGTTTTATTGTTGTTCGGGTCGGTGCGAGTGTGACAAGAGAGTGGTCACACATCACAATATAATCATCATCATCATCTCGCCCACCCTACCACACACACACACATATATATATATATATATATATATATATATATATATATATATATATATATATATATATATATATATATATATATATATATATATATATATATATATTGCAGTCTTCCGCTTTCCTAAACACTTTCATCTGACTCGATGGGTAGAGATTTAATGCTCAGGGCCATCGGGAAGAATTCCGAGGGGGATGAAATAGTGGAGGGAAGCGGGGGTCACCTGATGCTTACATCAAGAGACATAATATTCAAGGGTGGCATTTGTTTTCTCTCAGTTTTTGGTACCAGATGCCAGAAGTCGACGCGAAAAATCTAAAACAGACAGGTCTTAAGGGTATTTGACGAGGCAATGTGAGCAGTTATCCCGGCATTACCAAAACACTCGACTTTTCAAGAGTAGGAACAGTCTAAACTCCCCGAGGTACCAGCAATGACTGAACCAGAATTCAAGTGTTCCCACACCCCCAGTTAAGAACCCAGTACTGGCTCAACTTACAGACACTTTAATTGTTCAAAACCACTATTCCTGAATATCTTCCTATGAAAATACATTTCACTTGTTTTTTTTTCTGAATAAACATCAATGTTATTCATTTAACCTTGTTGATCAAATAATTCACCATTAAATATCATGTTGTATATGTAAATATGAACCATTAGTTGAGTTAATAAACTAAATGAGTGAATTTGATGTCTGCACCCGTATGACTCATTTAAACAAAATATACATTTAGCGGTATAATTAATATTTTGCTGAATCACCTTCAGCAAAGGGCTCATAAAATAAGAGTCAAAACATATTTTCTCACAAGAGTGGGCGGAGTATACTAAGTTTATAGCAACTTAGATGACTCCGTTATTATACTTGCCATTCTACAAATCCCTGTGAGGCTCCCTAAAATAGAAGCATCATCCTTCTATTCATATCTCTGCCAAGAGTAATCTTGAGCGAAGGTTGATACGAGTACTTTGAAAATCCTCATATTTTAACTCGATGTTGGGTTTGGCCATTAATGGAACATTAGTGCTGAGCGGGGGAAACAACCTGCGCCAGTAACAGACATGTGGTTTCTCGTAAGAATATTAAGAATCTCTAAGGCACTGAGAGCTAACAAAGAATACCTGAGAACAGGTAATGAACAAAGAAATATAATTTAAAAAATATAAGTAGAACACTGTGGTAAAGTGGGATGTTATAAATATTTATAGGGGACTTAGTGTACTGACTGAGATCAGCTGTGAAGGTATCTGTATCTAATAAGTGTGGTGTATGACAGATGACCTTACTTGCTACCACATTTATAACTCAGTCAGAATTATTCTGGAATATTGTGATGACTACGTTAAATGTCTAGGGTTATGAAAATGATGAAGTGTAAGTCACAACAACAACAGACAGATAAACAATTTAATTTATTCCACAACACTTACAACACTGTGACACTCACACACATATAACACTCTATAAGACTATCTTAAATGAGTCGAGTGTTTAAGTTTAAAAATATATGTATTAATTATTTCAATAATGGGTATCCTGATTTAACTACACAGTGAACCAGGAATCACAATCAAATGTAATTACAAGTATTACGTACACAGTTTATATATATGAACTTTGTATTGACATAGTTTATTATTATTATTATTCTATGTGTGTAATTTGTGCAGTAGTAATATGAGGTAATACTGGTTTTGTTCAAGCTTGGTTGTTGTTTTTCATCATGACTTCAAGTGTTTGATTAGCAGGGAAATAGTATTGGGAAAAGTTCACAGTTCCTGTCATTTGAACCAATTAATTGTCCCTCTGTGTTTGCTAAAATGTCAATTTTTGAGGGGGCACATAATGTTGAGCTCCTCTGGCCACAGAAGCTTATCTTTCGTGATGGCGGAAGGAAAAGACTCCTCTGCTCGATTGCTTCCTGTGTTCTGGAGACACCTCACTGGTCGCTATCTGGACCAAGGAGTATGCTGTCAGCCTCTGGATTCAGCAAAACTCAGACCAGGTGCTGCTTCAATAACTAGGACCACAGTCCCTGAAACAAGAAGGTTGTACCTTCTACTTCATAACTAATTTATAATCTATTTCCAGACTGAACACAATACATAACAAACACTGAGTTCAGAGCGATAGGCCAACTGCTAGCTTCATCTGAAACAATTTACACCAGTATTCTCCTCCTAAATGGTTACTACGCCTCTGCAATTCCATCATTAGTTCCTTCTAGTCAATAAGATAGGTGTCAGTGTACTGTTTGGCAATTCCATGCAGTTTTACTTTTCTCCGACACCTCCTGTTCAGGTTGGAGCAAGATTTAGGCCTTGCCTCATGTTTGCTACTGAACCACACACATATACAGACATAATTTATCAATTTACATTCAATTTTCATTAAAAAGATATTGAATATATCAAGCTTACCACAATTCATGGAAATATTACACAGATACGTTGACTGGCGATGAATAATGGCACAAATTCCGATCTGCCTCTGTCCCAGACTTTTATTTATAAAAATATGATCGGGATCTCAACGCACTGTTTCTTAGTAAGTTTATTTTAAAATGTGGCACTGAACTGACGCTCTTAATTGCCTATATTGGCGGTTCTAACCAATCGGGCCATGTTTACACCGCTTTTCAAAAAAAGTACCCTTACTACCGTTTCCCCTAACAACAAAGAATTAGTATTTATAGTCCGACTAATCGTGTTTAGCCTTACATTTACTTTCCGCCAATCAAATAGGAGGTAACATGTTGGCCTATTTCCCGTACAATGGTGGTTTCAAAACCTGCCACTGCGCAATTCTGATTTTGGTGTTGTCTGACAGCACCACCATTTTATTTTGGCTATAATTTGTTAATTCCTAGACTATTTGCGTAACGTTTAACATATTCTTTGTCAGCAAGTCCTAAGGAACCCAATTATATAAATTTAAGGGAGCTAGGTGGCTGCGTTCAAAATGTGCATTTTCTTCTACCTCCTGTTCACTTCGATACGATGTGGTGTCTGGGTACTGTCAGGCTTTCAAACGTAAACCAGTATAATGTCATGTTTCCCAATAAGCGTTTTTCAGGTTTTTAAACCTAACTCTCGTATGGGTAGTGTTTTTTATCACGGTCTATTTGAAAAAAAGTTAGTGCTTCTGGCCTTTCGCGCGGGGAGGGTATTAATTTTGTATCGCGAGCTGCGTGTTGGTGTCGCATGCGTTCCTGCTTTCAGCCCCTCCCCCAACCCCCCCCCCCCTCTCTCTATCCTAAGTTCATCTGTCTTTCCGTTTATGTTAACGTAGTGTAATTAATGTTAGTATTAATTTAGGGTTGACATATGGATGCGAGTCATGGGCAATGACTACAACCCACAAAAGCCAGATCCAAACCTCAGAAATGAGGTATCTGAGGAAGGTGGTTGAAGTAACAAGAAGAGACATGGTCCGCAACCAGACGATACGTCAAGGCCTAAAATCCCACCCGCTGCAGACCCAAATAGAACAGTCCCAACTAAGATGGTTTGGCCATTCTGCAGAATGGGAGAAGATCGGCTACCACGACAAGCATGGGAAACAAAGCGCCAGGGATCCAGACCTCCAGGACGACCCAGAGTCCGCTGGGAGGACAACATTAGACAATCTTTGAAGGACCGAGGACTAGAATGGAACCAGGCCAGGAAGAAGACAGCTGATAGAATAGTCTGGCGCTCTCTCTTCCAAACCTCTACACCTCACGGTAGAAGAGGAACGACTAAGTAAGTAAGTATTAATTTAGGTCATTAATCAGCTTGCGTATCTCAAGGTTTTCTTAGAAATGCAGTACACGTTTTATTGTGTTGTGGAAACGCGTGTATGCTGCTATAGGCTTTACTATCAATGTGGAAACGTTACAATTTGCAGACGAAGTAGAAAACAAAGGGGATTTCGAGTACAGTCATTGTGACAGCACTGTTCTTTACCATTCTTCTTTCCTTTTATTGAATTTATTTGTTAGGCTTTACATTTACCTGATAATTTATATACAGTGCAGATCGCTTAAGGCGATCTCGGATGTGGCGAATTTCTGTTGTGAAGAACAATTTGTTTATCCCCGGCAATTTTTCTTCTTTGTCTTTGTAAAAAATGTCCGGTTAAGCGGAATCCGTTTATCACGAATTTTCGGATATGCCGAACGATGAAACGTGTCCCGACTATATAATTTGATCTGCTTAAGACGAACTTTTTTCAAATACAGTACCTAGACATTTGTACAACTTTTCGGCTATTTTCGGAAATTACGCGCTTCGTCGGTGTTAGACTTTGAGTTATTTCCCCTCTAAAAATGGCTGGAAAGTTAAAATCCATATCTTTGAAAAGAAAGATTGAGCTATTACAAGAAGTGGAAAATAGTGGCAAAAAGAAAATGGAAATAGCAAAGGAATTCAACATTCCAAAATCAACGCTTTCAGGAATCATAAAAAATAAGGATCGGTACAGAAAAATGTTTTATGGTGGACAAGTTGATTGTCACAGAATGAAGAACCGAAAAGCGGCGTATGATGTGGTTGACACGTCACTCCTAAAATGGTTCACCATGGCGAGATCAGCAAATGTTCCTGTAAATGGACCTATATTAACTGCAAAGGCAGAAGAGTTAGCACTTCTGGAAGGTCGGACTGGCTGGAAATGCAGTCCTGGCTGGTTGGATCGTTTTAAAAAACGGCACAACATTACTTTCAAAGCTTTGTTTGGGGAAAGGCATTCTGTTAATGAAACGACTACCGAGTCATGGACCGAGGAGGTGCTAAAACCAGCCATGAGTAGGTATAATTCCGCTGATGTGTTTAATGCTGATGAAACTGGATTGTTTTGGAGAATGCTGCCTGACAAGACTTTTTCCTTCAGAAATGTAAAGTGTTTAGGGGGGGGGGGGGGAAATCGAAAGAAAGAATCACAATTGTTGTGTGTACAAATATGGATGGTTCAGAAAAATTGCCATTACTTGTAATCGGTAAATTCAAAAATCCACGCTGTTAAAGGTTTGAAAAAATTGTGTGTTGATTATGCAGCTAATTAAAAAGCATGGATGACATCAGACATTTTCACCAAGTGGCTACATGCATTTGATCATTCTATGGAACGTCAACATCGCAAAGTTCTTTTGGTGCTTGACAGCTGTTCAGCCCACCTAAATGTTCAAAATCTAAAAGCAACAGAACTTTTTTTTTTACCACCAAATGCGACATCCAAACTTCAGCCTTGTGACCAAGGCATTATTCAAAATCTGAAGGTTCATTATAGGTCAGCAATGTTGTCCAAACTTGTAGGTCACATTGATGCAGACTTGGTTGCTGAAGACTTCAAGATAACCCTTCTGGACGCTATTGTTATGTTGAAATCTGCATGGGGTAAAGTGTTGCCTGTGACTATTGCAAACTGTTTTCGAAAAGCAGGCTTTAAGGTTGGAGATGATACAGATGATGAAAACACGGTTATATCAAATACTTGTAATGGCATTATTATAACTGAAACTCCTGTGGAACCTTTGCTTCATCGACTATATCAGGAACTGAACATTTCAGCAGAAGATTTTGTCAACATTGACAATGATATTGTTACTACAGTACATGTAGTGCTAGCCTTGCCAGTGCTGATATTCTAGTGATGTGTATGCCAACAGTTTCATCTTCTGTCCTTTCCAGTCCTGACCTAGATGGAGATGATGATGATGGCTGTGGGTTGCCAGTGCAAACTGTTTCACAAATGGAAGTTTCAAATTGCATGGATAAAATTAACATGTATGTAATGCAGGCTGGATGCCAAGATGATTTAATTTCTCATTTCTTTGGATTTAAAGAGGCCATGGAAAGACATTTTATTAACTCTGGTACCAATGTACAGAGGAAAATTACAGACTTTTTCATTTAAGAGTGCTTTATCATTTAAGAGTGTACAAATTCTAGATATTTGTGCCAATTTTGTACATTAACACTTTTGGTGATTTACATAGGTTCTGTGTCATACATCTGTCGTATTCAACGCTAATTCATTATTGTATTGTACGTTGTAAATGCATTACCATATGCTTGAACTCTTATCTGATAAGAGGAATTTCTGATAAGAAGAACTATTTCTTGGGTCCCTGGTGAGTTCTCCTTATCAGGTCTGCACTGTATGTGGATTTAGAATGTTTCACGACAAATTCTCCCCTCTTAAAACAGACGTTATATGTCAGTCTATAATTCTATATACACATAGAGAAATTTATTATTATTTCTGGGGCTTACGGTGATTCTCATCACGCGGATGGCGGCTTAAAAAATCCGCTCCCAGAATTGTTTTTCCAGATATATACTCTATGCTAAACTCATATGGCTGCATAAGTAATGACCAACGGAGTAATCTAGAATTTTCATGTCTAGCCTGCGCTAGAAACGACAAGGGTTTGTGATCCGTTTGCAACTTAAATGCCTTCCCATACAGATAAATATTGAATTTCTTTATCGCCCATATTACTGCAAGACATTCTTTTTCGCTAGTTGAGTAATTGGTTTCAGCTTTATTCAACTTTCTGCTAGCATATGCCACTGGGCTTAATTCCCCATCCAATGCATCTGATTTCTGTAGCAGTGTCGCACCTAACCCAATATTACTGGCATCCGTCCTTACAATGAATTCTTGACTTAAATCAGGTAGTTTCAAAATAGGTTTGCTTGTAAGCTTTTCCTTCAATTCCTGGTAAGCCAATTCACATTGTGGTGTCCATGTAATTCGATCTGGATTTCCTTTACGTGTCAAATCAGTTAACGGTGCACATATGGAATTAAAGTTTTTGATATACTTTTGGTAGAAACCACATAATGAGACAAAGGATCTCACGTCTTTCTTGGTTTGTGGTCTCGGGGCTTTCTTTAGTTTCTCTAAATTCTTGGGGTCAGGGGTAATGTTTCCCTGATAAACTGTGTGTCCCAAGAATTCTAATTCTTTACATCCAACGCAACATTTGGTTGGTCGGGCTGTTAAATTCGCTTCTCTAAGTCGATTAAACAGCATATTCAGAGAGTCAATGTGTTCCGCAAATGTTTCTGTTGCTATAAGGATATCATCCATGAAATTTGTAATGCATGGATTATTCAGAGGGTCCAATAATTTTCTCATCATTCTAGAGAAGACACTAGGCGCATTCTTCAATCCAAATGGCAATCTGTTAAACTCATAGTGTCCCTCTGAGGTACTAAACGCTAGGTATGGTCTAACCTCAGGCTTTACTGGAATCTGATAGTATCCTTTACTCAGATCCACTTTTGAGAAATATTTAGCTTTATTTAGCCTGGCAAACAACTGATTTGTATCCGGCAATGGATCCACCTGTCCTTCTGTAATAGCATTCAGTCTCCAGTAATCTATACAGAGTCTATGTTCTCCAGAGGGTTTCCTTAAGAGCACAACACTGGAACTATACGAAGATTCACTGTGTGAAATAATTCCTTCCTTCAACAAATAGTCTATCTCTTCCTTCAAAGCTTTTTCCTTAGCAAAAGGAATCGAATAGGGTTTCATACAGACAGGTGTGGGGTCTATCAGTTTCATATCATATTCCAATAAGTTTGTATGCCCCGGTCGGTCCGTTAACACCTCTGTATGATTATCTAGAACCTGCTGCACTCTCTCTTTCTGATTTTTCGTTAAATGTGTACTGATTTTCACATGTGCCGCTGTCTCACAGGGGTGTAATGGATATTCAAATGATGAAAGTGGTTCCTTTTTCATCTCCATGGCAATGGACAAGGTCAACAAGTGTGTCTCTTCCTGATTTTCTCTTTCCAAATATTTCTTCAGGAGATTCACATGATAGATTTTTTCTTTCCCCTTCTTATCTATCTTATAATTGGTTCTAGACACCTTCTCTAGAACTGTATATGGACCTTGCCATCCAATTTGTAACTTATTTTGACTACCGGGTAGAAGAAGCAGTACCTTCTCTCCCACAGCCAAATCTCTGTCTTTAGCCTTCCTGTTGAAATAGGCAGCATGTTTCTTCCTGGCTTGTCTCAAATTTTCATTGGCAAGCTTCCAGCCAGTTTTTAAACGAGTGGTCAGCTCATTCACATATTGGTATGAGGATGTAATATTATCCTCTGCCTTTTCATCAGTCCACGTTCTTAACAGCGTTACATATGGACCTTTAATTTTGTGGACCTATTTGTCCATGCACCGGTATGGTCTCTTCCACTCGAAGCGCTATAGTGATGATTTTTCTTCCCAGAATTATCATGCACAAAACGACCGCTACCAATTTTTCTCTTGGGGCTGTCTCCCCACTTAGAATTCTTGATGAGAGATTTCCTCTCTACATCCTCTTCCTTCAGTTTGTTTAAGTCCGATTGAGGGATTTTCGGCTTATCCTGGGGTAAGACATCTTTTTGCACTCTCTGCATAGTGGCCATTGTAAAACAGTTAATTGAAGCTTGTCCGCGAAAAGGGGCTTCCCATTCCATTTGGTCCACTTTATCAAATTTATTTTTCTTTGTATTGTCAGGCCTAAGTTTGCCCCGTGGCGTGTCCAGGTCCTGATCAATGTTCCCACTTGTGGGTGTTCCCTCATGTGCTATGCTACACCTTTCTACAAAATTCTCAATGTCCCACCTTGCCTTGGGCCAATAATAATTGTGAGCCACCTTTTGGATGATGGTACCTATTTTCTCGTGGTCCCCATCTTGTTTCACATGTAGGCTCCTTATTAAGTCTGCCCTATATCTCTTTGGAAGAACCAACTGTCCGTGACCATTGGATCTAGTTCCAGTCTTCCTGTAAATCAACTTGTTTTTCATGTAAAAATCTCCCTTGCCTGGAGTTGTATGACAAGTTGACAATTTCCTGAAACAAGGCTTGAGGGTCTTATCCCCAGCCTGTGCCTTCCTCAACTCTTCTGGAGTGGTATCTATTAGGATATCCTCCTCCTGTCTTGAGGTCGACCTGACCTGACGGGTGGCCATAACTATAGGGTTCCTTCTGCAACGGTCAGTGTCATGATTGTTCATCTTACAATTCTTACACCATCTCCTTCCTTGGTTGAAAGATTTTCTTTCATCATATTTTCTTTCATCGAATTGTGGGGTTTTATTTTTATTGTCATACCGTGGTCTATCAAACTGGTGCTTACCTTTGTTTTGATCTCTAGGATCAAATTTATTAAAGTTCTGTGGTGCCCTAAAATTATCCACCTGTTTCTTTTTATTTCCTGATACCTCTGCCTGAGTTGCTTGATACCTTTCTGCAACATTTAGTAACTCACCCAGTCTCTCTGCACCTTGTTCCATGAGAAACTTTCTCAGGTCTGGAGCCATGGACTCTCTTAATTGTTCTATAAGGACCATTTTCTTAAGATCTTGGGTTTTCCCCAGAGAAGTCCATTTCTCCAAGTATGTCTCTAACCGTGCAGAGAACTGGTGATATGTTTCACCTGACAGTAGTTTAGCATTCCTAAATTTTTTCCTATAAAATTCTGCGTTCTTTTCATATCTTAACAAAAGAGCCTGCTTTAGCATGTCATAATTTTCTTGATCACTTCTGTTCATTTTGGCAAAAACTTCATAAGCTGCCCCACGAAGACCTTGAGATAACTTTAAGCTCCACCTTTCTCTCTCTAACCCATACGTGGTAGCTAATAGTTCATATCTATTTAGATAGCTCTCAATATCATCTTCTTTCTCAACAAAATGATCTAAATGAAAATTCATAGCTGAGGTTGAGGCTCCCTGACTAGCAGTAGCATCAGAGGTAAAGGGACTGGCACCATTTTCAGGAGCATGGCCTTGAAACTCAAACTCCCTTAGTCGTAACTCATGTTCCCTTTGTAATCTCTTCTCCTCCTTTTCTGCTTCCCTCTCTGCAGCCCATCGCTTGTCTTCCCTTTCTGCAGCTAATCTCGTTTCTTCTCTTTGTGCCTTTTGTTCTTCTAATTGGAGCCTCTTAATCTCCTTATCTGCCTCCAATGCGTTAGCCTCTTTGTCAGCCTCAATCTGCAACCTCTTAGTCTCAGCCTCAAATTGTAACTTCTTAATTTCCTTTTCAGCCTCTAACCTCTTATCTTCGGCCAACCTTTCAGATTCTAATTTTCTTTCGGCCTCTTTTTCTATTCTTCTTTCTTCCCGTTCAATATATTTGTCACATTCAGCAGTGACATAGGCAATCAAAATTTGCCCGTCCATTCCTAACTCTTTAGCAGTGTGCACAGCAGCCGATCGAAATTTGGCCAGGTCCGCCATTTTCTAACAGATAAATGTATATAATGTCTAACTAAACAATACAATCTGTAATTACTTATCCAAGGACACCACAGGCACTGAGAGCTCAACCTTATTTAATTCCACCCAAGGATACCTTTTAAATTTTTATTATTCCCTGAAGTGAATTACACCCAATATTTATAATAGGGAAAGATTCAAAATCCCGGACGAGCCCCCAATATATGTGGTAAAGTGGGATGTTATAAATATTTATAGGGGACTTAGTGTACTGACTGAGATCAGCTGTGAAGGTATCTGTATCTAATAAGTGTGGTGTATGACAGATGACCTTACTTGCTACCACATTTATAACTCAGTCAGAATTATTCTGGAATATTGTGATGACTACGTTAAATGTCTAGGGTTATGAAAATGATGAAGTGTAAGTCACAACAACAACAGACAGATAAACAATTTAATTTATTCCACAACACTTACAACACTGTGACACTCACACACATATAACACTCTATAAGACTATCTTAAATGAGTCGAGTGTTTAAGTTTAAAAATATATGTATTAATTATTTCAATAATGGGTATCCTGATTTAACTACACAGTGAACCAGGAATCACAATCAAATGTAATTACAAGTATTACGTACACAGTTTATATATATGAACTTTGTATTGACATAGTTTATTATTATTATTATTCTATGTGTGTAATTTGTGCAGTAGTAATATGAGGTAATACTGGTTTTGTTCAAGCTTGGTTGTTGTTTTTCATCATGACTTCAAGTGTTTGATTAGCAGGGAAATAGTATTGGGAAAAGTTCACAGTTCCTGTCATTTGAACCAATTAATTGTCCCTCTGTGTTTGCTAAAATGTCAATTTTTGAGGGGGCACATAATGTTGAGCTCCTCTGGCCACAGAAGCTTATCTTTCGTGATGGCGGAAGGAAAAGACTCCTCTGCTCGATTGCTTCCTGTGTTCTGGAGACACCTCACTGGTCGCTATCTGGACCAAGGAGTATGCTGTCAGCCTCTGGATTCAGCAAAACTCAGACCAGGTGCTGCTTCAATAACTAGGACCACAGTCCCTGAAACAAGAAGGTTGTACCTTCTACTTCATAACTAATTTATAATCTATTTCCAGACTGAACACAATACATAACAAACACTGAGTTCAGAGCGATAGACCAACTGCTAGCTTCATCTGAAACAATTTACACCAGTATTCTCCTCCTAAATGGTTACTACGCCTCTGCAATTCCATCATTAGTTCCTTCTAGTCAATAAGATAGGTTTCAGTGTACTGTTTGGTAATTCCATGCAGTTTTACTTTTCTCCGACACCTCCTGTTCAGGTTGGAGCAAGATTTAGGCCTTGCCTCATGTTTGCTACTGAACCACACACATATACAGACATAATTTATCAATTTACATTCAATTTTCATTAAAAAGATATTGAATATATCAAGCTTACCACAATTCATGGAAATATTACACAGATACGTTGACTGGCGATGAATAATGGCACAAATTCCGATCTGCCTCTGTCCCAAATTTTTATTTATAAAAATATGATCGGGATCTCAACGCACTGTTTCTTAGTAAGTTTATTTTAAAATGTGGCACTGAACTGACGCTCTTAATTGCCTATATTGGCGGGTCTAACCAATCGGGCTATGTTTACACCGCTTTTCAAAAAAAGTACCCTTACTACCGTTTTCCCTAACAACAAAGAATTAGTATTTATAGTCCGACTAATCGTGTTTAGCCTTACATTTACTTTCCGCCAATCAAATAGGAGGTAACATGTTGGCCTATTTCCCGTACAATGGTGGTTTCAAAACCTGCCACTGCGCAATTCTGATTTTGGTGTTGTCTGACAGCACCACCATTTTATTTTGGCTATAATTTGTTAATTCCTAGACTATTTGCGTAACGTTTGACATATTCTTTGTCAGCAAGTCCTAAGGAACCCAATTATATAAATTTAAGGGAGCTAGGTGGCTGCGTTCAAAATGTGCATTTTCTTCTACCTCCTGTTCACTTCGATACGATGTGGTGTCTGGGTACTGTCAGGCTTTCAAACGTAAACCAGTATAATGTCATGTTTCCCAATAAGCGTTTTTCAGGTTTTTAAACCTAACTCTCGTATGGGTAGTGTTTTTTATCACGGTCTATTTGAAAAAAAGTTAGTGCTTCTGGCCTTTCGCGCGGGGAGGGTATTAATTTTGTATCGCGAGCCGCGTGTTGGTGTCGCATGCGTTCCTGCTTTCAGCCCCCCCCCCCCCTCTATCCTAAGTTCATCTGTCTTTCCGTTTATGTTAACGTAGTGTAATTAATGTTAGTATTAATTTAGGTCATTAATCAGCTTGCGTATCTCAAGGTTTTCTTAGAAATGCAGTACACGTTTTATTGTGTTGTGGAAACGCGTGTATGCTGCTATAGGCTTTACTATCAATGTTGAAACGTTACAATTTGCAGACGAAGTAGAAAACAAGGGGGATTTCGAGTACAGTCATTGTGACAGCACTGTTCTTTACCATTCTTCTTTCCTTTTATTGAATTTATTTGTTAGGCTTTACATTTACCTTTTAATTTATATATGTGGATTTAGAATGTTTCACGACAAACACTATAATTATTCAATGGACAAGTGATTACAAGAGGAGCCGTAGAAAACATTGTGATAGAGGAAAACAAATAGACAGAAAGAGAAATCAGGAAGATGAAGAGGAAAGATAATGGATAGTTTGACACTAAGGCAGGGGAACAGATCAACAACAGAACTGAATGAGAATATTACAACTCGAGATCTGTGGAGGGACATGCTCCCTCGCTTATACCTGGAGACACGGCATCTGTCGTGACTTGACATCGTTAACTCACACATGCTCCCTTTAACAACTGGCATTCGACTATCACACTTGCGGAAAGAGTGGGAAATAGTGCAAGGACCACGGCCCTGATAGAGAGATAATAATAAATGAATGAACATGCTTTCGACCGTGAAAAAAGGGTCACCAAGAGAAATGGGGAAGACTATGGAGCATGGAAAGTCAATTCTCATGTCGCTGAAAAAGGTGACGTAGAGAGGAAAGAATGCAGATAAGAATGTGAAGAAGAGTATGCAGAAGAGCACGGAAATTGATTAAAGAAGGTAAAAAGAAGACTGAAGAGAAAGCGGAGATGAAGGAGGAATGTTAAAATAGAAAGAAGAAAAATAACATGACAGCTACTTATTAAGTTTCAAGCTGGCTCACACATATTGTATGGATAAAAAAATCATCAATGGAAGTCATAACATCAACCAAACTCGTGTCAGTAGAACGAGAGTTGAGAAGAAGCAATTTGTTTTTATCTACATGATGAGGCGGCCAGCTTCATCATTCCCACATAAAACAAAATTTGTACAAGTAAATATTACCTGAATGGTAACAAGCCGAAATGAATCCATACTAAAACGACAGTCCTGTAATATTTCAGACGTGAAGTCTGGTATTAAGAAATTAGGCTCAGAATGTCCTATTGTAAACCACAGGTATTCCAAAGCTGGAGTTATGTACGCGAGCTGCTCTTTGTTTTATAATTTCAACTATAAAAACACCGTTAATTTTTGTGAAATTCCAAACGTGGGAACGTAATCTTAGATCAAACATTGTTAACATTTTTTTTATTCACACTGTACAAAAGTTTAATCCTAGTGGAAACAGATTGCAAGATCAACCTATTCACAGCACTTAAAATTCCTTTCCTGTACGATTACATTTTTTAAAGACCACTCGATAAGCTGTCTTTTGAGATTAGAAGTGAAGTACAGCAGGGATGCTTTTTGTTACGAATGATCTTCTTACTGATTATAGACGGGGTCATGAGAACCCCAACACGAACTACCAGAAACGGTATTCATAGGAGTCTGAAAAGACAGCTTGACAATCAATATTTTGCCTATGACCGTGCTTTTCTATACCTCAACCCAATCAGACGCAAGTCGAAATGGGAATATTGGATGAGAGGTCACAACAAGTGGGTCTGAAGATCCACAGAGAAAAGACACAGATAATGAGCATAATTGCAGCAAATGACAGCCATATTACATTAGAGAAGAACTATGTCCACAATGTGGACTAATAAATAACTCGGCAGCAACATGAACAAAGTTGAAGGAAATAACATTGATATCGCATTAAGAAAACAGAAGGAAAAAGAAGCTTTTGTTGTAATAGGAAATATATTGAAGACAGAGGAGATCAAAGTAAGCACAAACATAAGAATCTTTAATTCAAATGTCAAGTCAGTCATGTTATATGGTTGTGAAAAATGGAGACTTTTTTTTTAAAAGGCAACCAAAAAATTACAGACTTTCATAACTGGGATGCTGAATATACGAAATAAAGTGATGTGAAAAGATCACCAGGTTTGAACTGATGGCAAAAACTAGACAAATACTAGTGGGACAAGAGGTCAGTACAAAGACGTTGACAAAAACTAGACAAATACTAGTGGGACAAGAGGTCAGGACAAAGACGTTGACAAAAACTAGACAAATACTAGTGAGACTAGAGGTCAAGACAAAGACGTTGACTTTGGAAAAGACGCACGTTGAGAAAGCTAAATGACGGCATTACAAGGTAGTCCTTACTCTGAAACCTCCAGGGTACAAGAAACAGAGAAAGACCGAAAAAAGGCACACGGAGAAGAAACTGCAGGCATGCTTAAAAAGAAGAAAGAAGACATGGAAGGAAAGTGAAGAGATAGCACAAAACATGACGGATTGGCATGAATTAGTTGACGCCCACCACGGGAAGCTGAATGAGGAAGGGGGATAACCTGAGTTACACAAAGCATATTAGCTGTCCGTCTTACTCTAAGTATTGTCGTCTTTCTTAAATTTCACGCAATCGTCATTTATATATAAATTACATTCAACGATTTTTGTACGAATCTTTCATATATGTGGCGTAGCTCAGTCATATGGTACATACGAAACCCGACCATTGATAAAGTACAGTCAACTATCCCATATAAAACAGTCACCTCTTAACCCATGAAGTATATTCAATCGTTATTGTTAGAACACAAAATCATGACAGTACCTGAAACATAATTAAGTTCCTTAATTTTAAGCACCGCAACTACATCTGTACTTTATAGTCTACGCTAAGGCATTTCAGTGAAACCTGAGAAAGTTTGGAACTGTAAGGAATCTAAGATTCTGACGGCAAAGACCTGAGAATAATTGCGGTAATAATTGTTTGGTAATAACCAGCAGCACAAGAATGGACGCCTCATGTAGTTCCGGGGGAGGCGGGGAGGAAGGGTGGGAAGGGGGGGGGGGGGGGAATATATGACGAAAAAAAGAAAGAATGTGACAACTGATCTCTCAGGCAATTCTTAACAGGCGATTAATTTAAAGTTGTGCATGGAGCAAGCAACCTCATTATGAAAGATAAAGTGCTACGGAAACATCTGCTGCTGGGGTATGTCCTTTGATGCAGGCTTCCTGAAAACGACGTAGATGCAGTGATGGTTCAATACTCGGTACGGAGCGACAACGGGGATGAAATAAGAGCTGGTAACCCATATAAATTTACCAGCTTAAACAACTGGGTTTTAAATAAGTTGTGTACAACCACCTAAAATGCTATATGTAGGCCTACACAGTAAAAACATAACGAGATTCCTAGCAGTTGCGCCAGGAATATACGTCAGTGGAGAACATTTAAAAAAATGTATTCGCGATACGTTAATATATAAAGTTCGAATAGTAAAAAGTGGAAAAGAACTACGTGAAATTAATCAATATGATTATGACAGAAAAAACGAATAATGGCTGCAACTCAAGTAGCAAGACACAGTAGGCCAAACATTGCAGTTTGGCAGTGTTAGAGCCGATCCTATCACGTGGAAGAAAATTACGGACACCCAATAAACACAGAAAAGATCGCCGGAAGCAGATAATAGTTTATCGATGAACGTCTTATAGTTATATATATATATATATATATATATATATATATATATATATATATATATATATATATATATATATATATATATATATATATATATATATATACACACACACACACACACACACACACTACGTATCCTAGTGTATATTTTTTTTTTAAATTGAGACATTAAATTAATGCAGGCTTACTACTTCGATCAATGATAACGTGTATTCACAAGACATCAAAACTAAACAGACAATAACAAGACTGACCTTCAAGAGATATTCAGCTGCCAGGAAGAACTAACTCGACGATCCTTAATAATTTGGAGCTGTGACAGTAACCTGTTTATAAATTGGCGTTTTTAGACCATTCCGGTCACGTGCTCACTATAGCCAATGACACATTCGAGGAATTCGGCCACACATATTAACACAAATTAAATCTCAATTTAAATTAAAAAGATAAACGGAGTCCCGTTACATTTACTGTCGTAGGGGAGTGAAGTGTTAGAGACTTCACAATACTGGGCCCAGCATCTAGAGGTGGGGTGACCGGTTCCCTACTTCGCTGCTTTTTCCTTCCCTAACTCAAGAGCAAAATCATGTACCCATTGACATCTGTTTAAATTACAACCATGAAATATAAACTAAACACTATTTTTTGGTATAATATTTGACTTTACAAAAATAATTCACCACTGACACAAAACGCACCAAGAAATTCTAAAAAAAGTAGAACCGTCAAATGTGGAGGCGTTTCCAGCCAAAGAAAATGTCACCTGGACATTGGTAATCGTCACATCTACCACCAAAGATGTCTCCTGCACTCGGACGACGACAGGGGATAATTTTTAACATCTTTATATTATTTTATTTACAGTCGTCAATGTTTACGCAGACGAGAAAGGAAATTACACTCCTCTTTACAGGTCAACGTGAACTATGTGCTACTGTAAACCTACAAAGAGAACTGACAGGGATAGTCCCTTCCTCCCCCGCATCTCACAACCCTGACAAACCACTGTAACACTGATCGGTGACGGATTGAGAATGGCAGTCCGGATTTTTCAAGTTCGTGTCAAACATAGCTCAAGGAATAGAAACACACCTGTATTGTGCTCCGACAGTTTTCTCGGCTACGGAGCGCTATTTATGTGCAGCGCCCAACTCGCACTCTCGTATCTTCGCTGTTTCGGGGCCGAGGACAAAACGCGAGTGTCAGAATAGCCGCCGATAAGTGTTGGGGAGAACAGCGAACAGCGTGAGAGATTAAAACTGTCCAGCTTCCTTAAACTCTCCGGCTGGATCTCTTCTCTTCCAATAACGTTAAATCCGTCCTTCTCAGGACTGACTGTTTTCGGGGTTCATCACGGGTGCTGATAGTCATTAGTAGTCCTTTTCAGGGCTTGCTTTTCAAAGATTGACCACGGTTTAGGCACTCAATGCTCTCTCTCTCTCTCTCTCTCTCTCTCTCTCTCTCTCTCTCTCTCTAACTGACACCTGCACTCTCACATTACAGAAGGACTCCTGTCTTTGGTTGAATGAAGCTTGTCTCGCCACGAAAAAGGCAAACAGCACAAGAGAAAAAAAGGACTTAATTCGATGTTTCGACAAAGTTCTTGAGCATGACTTAAACTTCTTTCGATTGTTGCTTATGGCATGAGCGCCATTAGTAAAGTTGGTTATTGGTATCCGATCCAGCACCATACCGCGGTATAGTGTGGCATCATGCTGTGTTTCATAAGATCCGTCGCCCCCTGTATTGTGTGGCCACTTCCATTCTGGGGTTATATGCCAGTTTGTCTGAATGGTCGGGATTAGTTTTCACTACGTGCCCAAATCAGCTTTTTCGTTGCTTCAAGTTTATATTTTCCCTGGTCATTCTTCAGTGACAGGTCTCATCTCTTCTTCTTCTTTTTTTTTTTAGGCATTTTTGTAAGTAATTAATGAGAATATATAGAGTAGGCACTCGTACGAAAAGACTGAAAGAAAGAAACAAAATGGGAGATGATTTAGTAAAATACAGGCCAGGATATAAAAAAAGGACAATATAATTTGATTCAGAATGATTTCTTTGTAAGTCACGTGTATCTTGTTGATGTGTGCTCGTACATGACGAAAATGTTTGTGGTCGTAACTTGTGTGTGATTTTCGTCTAGTTATGAACAACTGTTCTCTACCTTCTTTCTGTCTTGCATTCCAGCTCCCGTGACCCACAGAGCAGCAACCAGCATTCAACAAGCCCTCATGTCTTAAACAGCTTGTTCCAATTATTTTGATCTCTCTCTCTCTCTCTCTCTCTCTCTCTCTCTCTCGTGATTGGATACTGTAAGTGTATGCTGTTATATTACCCTGCCTATAAATCAATACTTAAAGTGCATGTGAGAATGAATGTAAACAGTAGACAAGATGAAAGAGAGAGAGAGAGAGAAAGAGAGAGAGAGAGAGAGCAGAATGTTAGACGAGCCTACACACCCAATACTTAACCCTTTGAAAATAAAGTTTGTTGGTTCGCTCATTTTCTCTCTCTCTCTCTCTCTCTCTCTCTCTCTCTCTCTCTCTCTCTCTCTCTCTCTCTCTCTCTCTTATCCTTCTATGGCTGTCCCTAGTTCAATGCCCAGTGTGTTTCCATCTGTTGTACCTATCCCAGGTATTTGAAAACAAGTGTTAGCATGCAGTGCCAACAGATGACCTATTGTAAATCCTCCCCACCAGTAACGTACTTTCTTAAATCTTGTTTTACTGGTATTTCTCTACCTAATACTTTTTTTAACCTACCGTTTCAGCATTAAGCAGTCTATTTTACTTGGCGAGCACCGGTGCTTTATCAGTTGCAACACTCGTAATACACTTTCGTCAAAATATTTAGCAGTTGTAATGAAATTCTTAATTGAAATGTCAGTCTACCGAAAATAGATTTACCGGCAAACGGACACTGCTTAATGTAACTTCAGGGGTGTCGATATAAACATTATTTTTATGCTAGTTAAAGTATGTAATACCGATACGAATATTTTTCACACTGCCCTGCAGTTTTACGAATAACAACATAAACAATCTTTTCACATTAGTTAACTTCGGTAATATCGATATAAATATTTCAATGCACCATGCAACTTCAGGAATATCGACATACATATTTTCTTAAATGCGTAATGTAACTTCATGACACCTAATTGAATATTCAAACATCAGGTAATGTTTTATATGTCGCTGAAAATGTACTTTCAGTATTTCGTGTCTTCTCCACAACGACAATTCCCATGATTTCCTTCAAATTTTACTGAGTTTTCATGACACAATCAAACAAACAGAGCCTACACCCAGTTTGGGAAAATATACAAAGGGTAGAAAACTTTAGCATATGCGTTGCGTGTATGTTAATATGTGCAAATATAAGCTCTTAGAGCCAGGTTCACATGCACCAAAACAAGCAGGCTGCAAAGAACACTGTATGATTTCCTCTGTACATATCGAACAAGAGTTTAATGTGTGGCCTATCTCGTGTTAGCAAGTACATGTCACTGCTCGTCTTAAGGAAAAGCAAACCTAGTTTATTTTCAGAGTATTTCGAGTTCATTTTAACGAAGGGACATCTACGAATCTTCACTCGTACTCGCAAAGCTCGCTGAATGCAAGGAGAGGGGGGAATGCATTTTTGTTGCAACTCCGGGATTACCTGTGAACTTTCAAGTCCTTTCGAGACACCAGATGTGCACATTAAAAGTTCCCCCGTCCAGGAATTTACACTGCTTCCATATTTAAAAGGTACAGGACGTCACATAGAAGAAACTGCCGTAGAGGTGTGTCGCAGGTAGGATAATTGGGAATAGATTATGTCTGAGTTCAGACAGATTAGGAATGTGAAAATGTAAAAGTAGATAAGAATAGAGTCACTAATGAAAATTATGGGAACAGATCTGACTTCTGGAGAGTAAGAAGACTATTTCTCCAGCCTCCTATCTGACCGTTACAAGTCAATCCCTGGTCCGTTCTCTCTGAACAAATAGACTATTTTTAAATGCAGTAAGAACATACAGTACAAGATATAGTGACAGTTAGCATAGAAGAGATTTCTGACCACCAGCAAATGTCGATATGTTTATTAACACCAAAAAACAACAACCCGCATCAAGAAAACAAAAAAGGAGTACCTCCACTAGATTTGTAAGGCTAGTGAAGTTATCACATCAATAACTACAAGGACGAATGACAACAGGCTTCACTCAATCACACACACGCAAAATTGCCTCACTTCCCACCTCCACCCATACTTTTGCCGAAGCAGTATAGTCCAATTAAAGGGGTTAGGACCCCAGCTCTCGATGATGAGAGCGGCCTATCCTCAAAACGGGAGTCAATGTGTGGCCGATAATCCTCTCTCCGTTATGAAATAAAACACACAGTTCCACCTAAGTTTGGTTGACAAAGGCTATGAAGATAAGCTCCCTCTGAAACAGCTAAGTAAATCCTAGGGAATAGCACTGTTAGGTTGCATGTGGCCACCACAAATATGCGAATGCAATATTTATTGCAAAAGGCTGAGACGATTTTCGCTCACTGATTGAGACAGGTACTCATTGACGTATAATGTAAATATAGCCTCAGTAATCCTACAGAAATCCGACCACCTTTGCTTCCCCATTTAGTGTTTATAATTTTGCTACGCAAAAACCACGAATTTCGCTGTCTGTCTGACTCATATTTTGAAGCCACGCCAGTTTTTTTCCTGTTTTACATGTGCAGATGAGTGTTTACAAACCTTCGCAAATGGCAGTCTTAACAAGGTGAGTGAACCTGGTTTGTTTACCTGAGTTCTCACGCGAGCTGATCTGTCAATCATTGGTCATTAGACAGACGCACGTGGGGAAAAGACCAGATCCTTGGAGAAATACAAAGGCGACAATAATACTTCCCGACCACCTTTGATGTCCGTGCATTTCAGGGGACGTAAGGCTTTGATCTGCGGAAACGGACGGAAATCTAAAAGGGGCCCGTTCGCACGGCCCATGTCTTTTGATGTCGTTCGGCATCGCGAGTAGAGCGAACAGTAAAATCCTTTATCTCTAAACGAAGCTCCTTGTTTTTCCCTGCTATGACGAACGTGTGAATTGCCACATCCTTTAGAGATAATTGCACAAAATCTGTATATATACGGCGTTCTCTCCAAGTCAGTTATCAGGTCTCTCAGAAAATTTTGGATAATCTAAACGCGTACGCTAGAACCTATGTGAAATAGTGCGTTAATAGCCTTCGTGTGGATTTATTCTGATTTCTGGTAATAATAATAAGATGTTAAAATGTGTTAAAGTTTTACCATTTCTAATTCACTGAGATTCCCTAGCGTTAAGACTAGTGAAATAGCAAACACGTAGATATTTTCTTACCAGTTGTTCAGTTTAATGTAAAAATCCATCAACCGTTTTTTTTACACCAGAAGATACGGTTTAGGTGACTAGGTATAATGCTATGAGTGACGGATAAAGTGGCAGAGTAGAATTCGCATTATATTTCATTGTGTGTAATTTTCGAAATGGCTAGTGTTTAATATCATGTGTCAAAACAATAGACGCCGTCAATCAAATAGCTAGTAATGACAGACGATATTTGTTAAGGGCGCGTAGTTATAATTAAGTTATAACTGACATTGTGCGCTAATTGTTTTGCCGGGGGGTGGGGGAGGGGGGAAGGCGGCGTGCCTAAAACCAACCTGTACTCGCTAAGCGAAGCGCGATAAGATAGGCTAAGACCCCGTGTGCCTTTTAATTTAATTAATTAACGGAGAGGATAAGAGATCATACCCTTACGCGTGATAGTATAGGAAATTGGCATTTTGGTTAAATGTTCTTTTTCTTCCTAATATAGTACCGGATCAAAACCAGCGGCCAGCGGTTTTCTATTGTAGTCTTTTCCTCAGTTACTGAAGGAGTAATAGTTGTCGTTTTTTTTTCCTTGGCGTTCGTCCCCAGTACAGGTGTGAACAGGAATTGCCAAACCAACAAACTAACATTTTAACTGTAAATTTGAGTTAACTGGACTTACAAAATACATAGATTGTTTATTCAATTTTATCAGCCCGCTGTGGCAATATACATAACATTTTTCCCGACTTCTGACAGTCGTTTTTCCAAGTGGATTTTATCCATGAGAATACGCTGTTTCATAATCGGCACTCACCCCAGAGCAAGCCGATAGGATTTATCATCATCATCTTAATTAACAGTTTAGCAACCAGATGTTTTCTTTAGCTATTGGAAGTACTGTCTGTCACAGAGAGTTTTATGATCAATAAATTTTCTATATACTCTTCTTTTTCTACCCGTGTCCTCTATTTTATTATCACTCTTTACCTTTTTCCTGTATTTTCGCATTCGTTCGTTTGCGAAAAATATTTTCTTTTCCATTCTTACTTTTCCGCTTTCTTTCTCATACTGGGATACGCATTTCTATTATGTAAGACGTCAGCCACTTAGGTAGACGAGAAATTGTGAATATGCATCTATCTCAGACATACGAGCAGACTTTTGTCTGCACATTCAGCTGACACACGTGTTTTCTTCGGCTGAGCGCTCAGGTGAGGCGCGATAACCAAACATCTCCACGGCGCAGTATGAGACATTTGTCTGGCAATTCCATCTGACACGGCACTCACTGTTGGCCCTGGTCAGCGTGTGGTGTGAAGACGAGAAGTATCAGTTATGGCATGCGTCTAGTTAATGGGAGGTGTTAGAGAGAGAGAAAGGGTGAGACCTGCGCTATTGCAGGGTTTTGGAAATAGTGGGATCTTTTGTTTGTTTCATAGATATTAATCTGAGTTTTAAACTTGATTTCTTTCATTCTCCTAAATTCGCAGTAGACGGGTTGTTCGTGAATAGAATAAGCTGTATAGCGAAGCTCTTAGTTCGCTCGGAAATTGCCGAGTTTCTAGACTTCAAATAAATATATCAGCGTATAATTCTAAAGTGTGCGATTACCTGTAGTTCTGTGTTTAGGTAAATATTAAGTATCTAATATTTTGTGAGTGATTAAGTGTTTAATCGCCTATTTTTCACTAGTTTCTTTTGTGCAGAGTGATTAATTTATAAGTCTGTTATATTCTCTAGTCGACGAATTACAGTGGAAAAACAGAATAAATTATAATTTCTAGCTTAAAATCATGTAGCTATAATGAATTTAATTTAACTGCTAAATAATCAGACGAGAATAATGTTCTAAACTAACTTATAAATGCTAGAGGCCTCATGAGTGTTGACAGAATACGTATGTATTCGTAATTCATGTTGATTGATTTTTATATATAACTTATTTCACGGGAAAGTTTAAACGTCAAGTCAAGCTCTACGCTTGCAGTTCAAAATGTAAGTTATATTGAGTACATAATATGTAAAATATTTCATATGAGTTTTTTCTTTATTCAGTGAATACTGGGGTAACCCAAACTTTGCCGGCGTTTAGTACAGAGACAAACCTGTGAGAAACATAAACATTTTATATCTTTAACCACGTGGGTTTTTCAAGTAACACTTGTCTGACAGGGCGTGTGCTTTCAGAGATAGACAGAATACCAATCCCAATAACGGGTTTTTCCTTAAAGAATAAATGCTTACACTGGGCCTTTGAGCCAGATCATATTTCTTCACAAACTCCAATGTACATGCTGCCTTGTGGCGAGAAATAATTACAGAAAAAACATTAACTTTTCCGACATTATTTGACCAAGTGTGTGGCGAACCAAGATTATCTGTTGAGAGAAGTTGTCCACCGGTCATCTTCCAAATTAAGGGAAACCTCGTGTTCTGACACTGTGTGCCCGCTGAAACCCTAACTCTTACCTCGTGCATAAGTGACATAAACTTAAATCTGTAAAGAAAGAACGATCGCCTGAAGCGGACGCTCCCCGGACACGGTGAATGAAACCAATATCTGCTGAGCTGGGTATCCACTTCATCCACAGATAGACATATTAAACGAAGTGTACACTAAGGCTTGCGCCAGACGGCGAACCACAGCACGATTGTAGGTAAGGTTGTGTGAGTCAGGGCCCTGATGAAAGAACCGAGTGAAAGTAGACTGAAGGATGTTCTTCGTTTGATTCACTCACTTTGTAACTTTCCTTATGCAAGATTTTGTTGCTAAACTATATTTTTCCTTAGAAAAGATACTGCTATCAAAGTCAGTTCATACCTTCAAAAGGGGGAAATATTAGACCTAATCATATGTATCTGTGACTCTCTGGGCTATCATCGTTCTCCTAACGGGACTGTGGGCTAAACATCGAGGGAAGATCATAACTGTGGGTCTATCATTTCTTGTAGAAATTCCTTGATTTTTATGACTATTTGTATTTGCTTTGATGTAATTTTATGTGTTGTGATGGGATTTTAGATGATAATTAAAACTGCCCTTAAACTTAATCAGCGTGTTGGTCAGCTCGTTCTAGAATATCTATATAATCATTTGTTATAGTTTTTTCACGTCTGTACGTCTAACTGTCGTCTTGTATGTGCGTGCACGTGAGTGGATAGAATATATATATATATATATATATATATATATATATATATATATATATATATATATATAATATATATATATATATATATATATATATATATATATATATATATATATATATATATATATATATTTTCATGAAATATTGTTGAAACAAGGGAAAAGAAAATGGTTAACTTTTAGAAAATAGTCAAATAGTCGATAAATCATCTTTTAGAGAAATTATCACCACTGGATATTATAAATGAAAGTGGACGATTCTATAAAAGTAGTCCATGCACTGAGGCCGGTAATTTTGACTTAGCTGTGCAGATGGCTGCAGTGAATTATCTCTGGAAGCTGGTTCTCAGTGAAATCTTGACAATTCCTTCTCTCTTCAGGAATCGAATGGCTTGTTGGGAGAACGCTATTACGTTGAAGGAGTAACGTCCGCAAATGTCGTTGCTTCGGGTGTCCTCTAGACCCGTCTGTTATACGCGGTGTCCAGAGCTTAGTACTAGTAACTAGCACCAGGAACTGAGAGAAATATAAAATCGAATCTCCCTTAATTGTTATGTCTCCTGATGTAATCATTAGGCGTCCTCCGCTTTCCTCTGCCATTTCATCTTCCTCTGAATTTTATCCGATGCCCGAGAGCATAAAGTTTCAGACCCTAAGTCAGTTGAAAGTGTGCCAGGAGAGCGGAAGAGACAAATGCATCATTGTCATATATATATATATATATATATATATATATATATATATATATATATATATATATATATATATATATATATATATATATATATATATATATATATATATATATATATATATATATATATATATATATCCTGAAAATGGAGGAGGGCGGCTTGCATTGAGGCCGTAAGGAGGAAGCCCCTCCACCCTGAAAAGGCACAACAGGCCAATAACCTGTTAGCTTTAAATCACGATTATGCAAACTACAAGAGAGAAAACCGGACTGATTCTAAAGGCGACGAACTGGAACGGACTACGACTTATGGAACTTGGAACATAAGAACTATAAATGGGAAAGAAGAGGAGCTGGTGGAAGAGATGAGGAAAGCAAAACTAGAAATCCTGGCTATAACGGAAACGAAGAAAAAGGGACAAGGAGTCATGGATCTCGATTGCGACACGCTGCTCTACAGTGGTGTACTCTGTGGCGACAGCGTAGAAGGGAGGATAGATAAAAGAAATAAAAGAGAGTACCAATCTCTTCCACAGTGTCTCTTGGCTCGCTGTAGGTGATAGTCCGACACTTGTAGGTCGAAATATTTCAGGAGACTGAAATTTAAACACTTCTCAATTAAGTCAAGAAGCAAATCCCATCAAGGATCCTGAGAGTAGGTTAGGTCTTCAGCCACACCTCTTCTGAGGTACTGATATGGCTCATGAGACCCCCAGCTGGTAATTAAGACATTGATTAACAAACAGTTAACTACCAAGCAATACAGAACATTTAGTGAAAAGGATGAAACACAGTGAAATTCTTTTAAACAAATATATAATAGACCAAGCTATATTGGTTACAGAAAAACAAAAGGAAGAAAAAAGAATATGTATATATGGTTATATGTATATAGTACTGAGTAAAGGGAGATAAAAATAGTCTACACAAAAGTTATGTTAATTATTAGGGTACCCTTAACGATGGCTGAGGCGTATGTCCTAATTCTAATCACTGACTGGTATGACACAATATCTTTTAATGTTTGGTCCTTTCTTAGAAATCACTTATCATGAATGTTGCTGCTGCTGTATGACTTCACAATATCACTGCAAGTTGTCTCCCCCTGGCCAAGTTGCTGGAATAGTTCGTAGCTGTATACTGCAAGGTTTCACTACACAACTGAGAGTTCACCTGCGTTCGTCACCACCAGGGAGCCGCTTTGTTCCAAAATTGCAGTTTGGCTTCTCAAAGACGGCATATATATGCAATTCTTTTGCCCTCTGGTCTGACACATTACACGCTAGAAGTTTTCCGCGACTGGCTTGTCTTTTGGGGCTTACAGATGTGAGTAAAGACTTACTTACTTAGTCGTTCCCCTTCTACCGTGAGTAAAGACACAACCGATATATTCTTACATTTATACGTTTAACAGCGGCCACTGACCTCATTCAGGTCAGGAAATCCCTGGCCTGCTGGGTCATGGGTGAATGTCCTACCAGCCGCTGTACATGGGAAATCCTTGATATTCTGGGTCATTGGGCGGTCCCACCCGGTCATTTGGAGATCCCCGGCTGACTGGGTCATTGGCCTCTCGGATAAAATACCAAAGCGTCAAGTAACTGGAAAACCCCCGGTATCTTGGGTCATTGTCCTACCTGGCATTAGAAATAATGAGAGAGAGAGAGAGAGAGAGGGAGAGAAAGAGAGACAGAAGAGGTTGGCGAAGAGTTTCGCGACAATAGCCCCCTGTGAAAGTTTATCGTAAGGTGAACTAGTGTCGACTGACATCTTTTTCTCGATCCCTCTCCGCCCTAGTTTGATTTCCCCCATCATCCTGGAAGTTTTTAGGAATGTTAGCATTATTGGGTTGCTGATGACTTGCCTGTTCTTCCCCACTGCATGGGTGACGGCTGAGAAAATCTGCTCCGACATTTAGTTTTCCAGGTATATATTCAACCTTGAAGTTATATGGTTGCATTAACATCGACCACCTCATGAGTCTTGAATTCAGGTTTTTAGAAGCCGCTAAGAACATCAATGGTTGTTGGTCGCATTGAACGATGTAGTGCTTCCCATATAAGTATGGTTGATATTTCTGAATCCCCCACACCAAAGCTAGGCATTCCCGTTCAATAGTGGAGTAATTTCTTTCTGCAGCATTCAACTTTCGGCTAGCGAAAGCTATAGGGAATAATGTAGACGCATTGTCTTCCCCAGGTTGTAGCAAGTGGCTCCAATCCCAATCTGACTAGCATCATTGCGTAGTATGAATAGTCGGCTTAAGTTCGATAGGTGCAGAATAGGTTTCACTGTGAGTTTTTCCTTGAGGGTACTATAAGCATTCTCACACTCAGCGGTCCAGATCACTTTTTCCGGAGTATTCTTTTTCGTAAGGTTCGTCAGTGGGGCGCTTATAGTGTTGAAATACTTAATGTAGCGTTGGTAAAATCCACATAACGCGACGAACGATCTAACATTCTTTTTAGTAATGAGACGGGGTGCATTGCGCAGTTTGTCAACATTGCGCTCCTCTGGAAACATGTACCCTTGTGAAATGGTGTGGCCGAGAATCCCCAGTTGGTCAAAACGTATCTGGCATTTAGATGGGCAAGCGGTTTAACCTGTCTCCTTAAGCCTTCGGAGTAGCATCTCTATTGCATTCATTTGTTCCTCAAAGGTGTCAGTGGCGATGAGGATATCGTCCATGAAGTTCGTAATAGCAGGGTTATGCAGGGGTGCGAGAAGTTTTCTCATCATTCTCGTTAATGTGCTAGGCGCATTATGCAATCAGAATGGGAGTGCATTAAATTCAAAGTGTACTTCCGGGGTGTGGAAGGCCAGCAGTGGTTGGTTCTCTTTTTTCCCAGGAATTTGATAGTATCCTTTGCTAAGGTCGAATTTAGAGAAATAACGAGCTGTATTTAGCTTAGTGAACAGTGAGTTTTGATCTGGCAGAGGTTCGGTCTGGTACTCCAACACTGCATTCAGTCTCCTATAGTCAATACACAATCTATGCTCTCCAGAAGGCTTCCGAAGGAGCACCACACTTGCACTATAGAGTGACTCGGATGGAGAAATAATGCCTGCACTGAGCAATTCCTCTATTTCTTCTCTCAATGCATCCGCCTTGGCATAGGGTATAGGGTAATTTTTCACACGGACTGGCATTGCATCTGTCAACTTCATATCGAACTCTGCTAAGCTGGTTAGGCCTAGCCTGTCCGTGAGAACTTCTGCATACTTTTCCAACATTGTTTGCACAAGCTAATGCTGTTTCAGGGTTAGAGTGGGACTTATTTGCACATCAGCCTGAGTCTCACTCAAGGACAGAGGGTATTCGACTGCTACACTGGGTTCATCCTCTACTTCACTGGCTACTGTAAGGACCGTCAAATGAGCTGGCTCTTAATGATGCGCGCTCGTTGTACTTTTTCAGCAGATTGATGTGGTAAATTTTCTGTGTACCCTTAATTGCTATCTTATAGTTGGTGCGGGAGATTTTCTCGACAACAGCAAAGGGTCCTCTCCAACCAATCTGAAATTTATTATGGCTGCTTGACAAGAGCAATAAAACTTTATCCCCAATGTTCAGTTCTCGATCATTAGCTGTCCTGTTATAATATTGTGCATGTTTGTGACGGGTTTGCGCAAATTTGCAGTGGCCAACTTCCAACCTGTTTGGAGGCGTTGCTTCAATTCCTCATCATAATGTGACGCGGTAATGACTGTGTCATCCGCTTTATCGTCTGTCCAGGGATCTCAAACAGCAAGTGAGTGATGAGGCACCTCTCTGTAGGCGAACAGTGCCGCTGGCAGGTAGGAATCCCATGAACTGGGTTTTCCTGCTCCAGACAATAAGCTGTGAGTGGTCGCTCGCTCCTTTGCCTGCTCTGCGGTACAGCAGACCATTCTTCTTATAAATTTCTCCCTTGAGAGGCGGGGTATGAGACTTAGGAAGTTTTTAAAACAAGGCGACAAAGTGCTATCTGCTGTTTGTGCCTTCTTCCACTCTTCTGGGAAGATGTTGGTCGGAGTTCCAGACTCACGGTTCTGCCTGCATTGATCCCCGGTGTTTACGGCCGCAACTGACAGAGGCTGGGCTGGTTCTCCTAGGAACACATATCTACAGCCCAGAATCAGGGGGTAGGTAGGATCCCTTAGAACAGCGGCTCTGATTTATCCAGTCACATACCACGATTGAACCTGAATCTTGCACACTGGTAGAATCATGGACGCACCAGATTTGGTGGGTTCTTGCTTTTCAATCGTCTCCTCTGTAATTTGGTCAGAATTAACAAGAGAAGCTGTGACGATTGCGTCAGAAGGTAATCCAGTGTCATACAAACAGAGAGCTCTCTCCCCATTAACCTTAACAGATTCAACGACAGCTGGTCGCTTCGAGGAATCTCTGTCATCCTTCGAGGGCTCTGGGCTGTGTGATCTGGTTGTTATGCAAGCTGCATTAATGGAGAGGGGTCGCGCTTACAATCACGATAACTATGTTTAGGTGACCGGCAATGTTGGCACACATCCCTCTCTGTGTTTGATGTATAGGAAGTTTTCCTTTCAGTGTTCTTGTGGGGTTGTCCATTGTTGGCTCTGTCATGGTGAGTATTCAAGTAGGATTTTGAGCTCGTAATATTATTGGAGATGTTATGCGCACTCTGCAGAGTCGGGTAGTCTGTATATCTCCGTCTGGAGGTCAGAGTCTCAGCCTGTGCATTCTGAAAGCGTTCAGATAGTGTAACTGAGGTATTTAACCTTTCTGTCCCGTTTTCTACCAGAAATCGTCTCATCTCAGGGCTCATCATTTCTTTCAGTTGCTCCATTAGTATTAATTCTTGCAGTCCTTCGTAAGATTTCTCGAATGACGCGAGAGTGAGCATTTCTGCAAATAAGCTTCCAGGCGAGCAGCATACTGGGCGTACGATTCTCCATTTTCCTTACGGTAATTTCTGAACCGTTCCCGGTAAGCTTCATCATTCAATTCGTACCAAGCTAAGAGGGCTTTCTTCAGACAATAATAGTCATCCTGTTCATGTGGAACCAGTTTTAAGAATACATCATAGCCAGCACCCCTGACTCCTTGCGCGAGTTTCAGATTCCACCTCTTTCGGTCCAGCCCGAATGAAGATGCAAATCACTCGAACCGGTCCAAAAAAATGTCCATGTTATCTTTTCCCTCCAAAAATGGCTCCAGATGGAAAACCATCCGTCCCAGGTGTGGTGTAGGGAGAGCTGATGCACTATCAGATTGAAGGGGCGAGGGCCAAGAAGATGAAGTTTCGGAATTGCTCCCAGCTTCCTTGCTTTTTGAGAGTAGTTCCACATCCAGTTCCTTCATTTTCATGGCATGTTGTCGTTCCTTCTCCTTCTCGTCTGCTGCCATGATTTCACGATCCTTCTCCGCTTCCGCCGCTCTGATTTCCCTGTCCCTCTCCGCTTCTGCTTCTCTGATGTTCTTCATCTCTGAGGATACAAAGTCTGAAAGCTCTTTTCCTGTAAGCCCCGACATATTCTTACATTTATACGTTTAACAGCGGCCACTGACCTCATTCAGGTCAGGAAATCCCTGGCCTGCTGGGTCATGGGTGAATGTCCTACCAGCCGCTTTACATGGGAAATCCTTGATATTCTGGGTCATTGGGCGGTCCCACCCGGTCATTTGGAGATCCCCGGCTGACTGGGTCATTGGCTTCTCGGGTAAAATACCAAAGCGTCAAGTAACTGGAAAACCCCCGGTATCTTGGGTCATTGTCCTACCTGGCATTAGAAACCATGAGAGAGAGAGAGAGAGAGAGAGAGAGAGGGAGAGAGAGAGAGAAAGAGAGAGAGAAAAAGAGAGAAAAAGAGAGACAGAAGAGGTTGGCGAAGAGTTTCGTGACATACCCACATCTGAAAGAGCTAAAGGTGGCGTGGGTTGCATTGTGGTCAAAAACCAAAAAGAGATGCAAATTTGTCTCGGAGCGCATTATGGTTGTAAAACTAAACGAAGGAGAACGCATAGTCAACCTGGTCATAGTGTATGGGCCAAATGAGGATGAGAGAGCAGAGGTCAAGGAGGCGTTTTTCGAGCTGCTTCAAAAGACAGTGGATGACTGCCTAGATGAAATTATCATGCTCGGAAATTTCAATGCCAGAGTTGGAAATGACCATGTTAGATGGGGTGGAGTTATCGGAAGATATGGAGAAGATACTCTCAATGACAATGGAAAGCGACCACATAGATTCTGCAGTGAGCAAAATCTGATCATTACAAACACAAAGTTCCCCCATAAGCGCATACATGCATACACTAGATGTGAACCAACAAAGAATGAGAAGTCAGTGATTGACTATGCCAAAGTTAGGAGGAGCTCATTCAAATATGTCCGGGATGCTAGAGTCTCGAGGGGGCCAGTGAATGGAAGTGATCACTACCTGCTTACAATCAAAAGAACAACTGAAAGAGTTGCTCAGCCCAGGATCTGCCCAACATCACGCAAGAAACCAAGTAAACGAGCGGGAGAAATGAGCATTAGGACCTACAAGCTGAGAGAGCCAGAAATTAAGACCAGATATCAGGGGCTTATTGCTACAGCGATGAGCAACACAGAAGAACAACCTGATGACTTGGAAACTCTCTGGTTAAAATTCAAGGACATCATAAAGACAGCTGCTACAGAAGCATGTGGTGAAGTCCGACTTGGGAACAAGAGAAAGTGGACACCTTGGTGGACAGAGGAAGTCAAAGAGAAAATAAGGGAGAAGAAAATGGCATGGAAAAAACACTTAGGAGCTAAAAATACAGCAGGACAAATAGAGATATATAGAGAATATGTGACACTCAGAACAGAAGCAAAGAACAAGGTGCTAGCAGCAAAACAGAAGTCCTGGGAAGAATTTGGAAAACAGCTAGAAAAAGATGCGCAAGAAAACCAGAGATTGTTCTATAAGACCCTAAAGAACATGAGGAAGGAAAAACAATGCCCTCTCAAATTTATAAAGGACAAGCAAGGCAAATTGCTTACTGCCCCGAAGAAAGTAATGGAAAGATGGAAAGAATATTTCTCAGAACTCCTTGATGGTGAGCAAGGTCAAGCATCAGAAATGATAACCACTAGCACAGAAAAGAAAACCAATGGTGGTGAAGATGGCATAAAGATGGAAGAACTGATGGCAGCACTGGAGAAAATAAAGATGGGCAAAGCAGCAGGGCATGATGGTATAACACCAGAAATGGTTAAGTACATGGGAGTATCAGGCGACCTATTACTCTTAGGGGTCCTACAGGCAGCGTGGTGCAACAAGGCCATACCAAAGGATTGGGAGATTTCCATGATAACACCGATTTTCAAATAAGGTGACAATCGACAATGTGGAAAACACAGAAGCATATCCCTTCTCAGTGTCCCTGTTAAAAGCTACTATAAAATCCTAGAGCAGAAACTCCGATGCCTAGCTGAGCCACAATTGGATGAAGTCCAGTGCGGATTCCGAGCAAACCGAAGTACTCAAGACCTAATCTTCACACTCAGACAGCTGAGTGAAAAGACCCTTGAGTATAAGAGTGAGATCCATCTTTGTTTCATAGATCTGGAAAAGGCGTTTGACAGGGTCCCCTGGAGCAAACTTTTGGACTATTTGGCAAGGAAGAACATTCCAGCACCTCTGATTCGTGCTATACAGAGCTTCTTCAAGTCTTGCAGAAATTATGTGAGGACAGCAAACTTTAAGTCAAAAGAGTTTAGGACCACCACTGGTGTAAGACAAGGTGATATCCTGTCACCTTATCTTTTCATACTCCTCATGGACGATGTCATCAAGGCATGTAAGGAGAGAACAAGAAATTATTCAGTGTGGTACTGGAAGATGAGACAGGTCTGTATTTCAGAGCTGGCATTTGCTGATGATGTTGTTCTGATTGCTAAATCAGAGGCACATCTCCAATCCAACCTGCAAGTCTGGAAGGAAGAGCTGGAGAAGAGAGGGATGGTCATAAGCAGCTCTAAAACTAAATCCGTGGTGATATCACGAGAAGAAAGAGTACGTCAGATTAAGCTGGAAGAACAAGTCCTGGAGCAGGTCGACCACTTTAAATACCTCGGAGCTATTATAGACCGAAAGGGAGGCATCAGGGAAGAGTTGGCCACTTGAAAAGCAGCAGCTGGGAGACTTTTCCAGGCCATAAATCGAAGATTCCTCAGCATAGAGAGGTTGGTAGGAAACCGAAGATTGCTGTACACCACTCCACCTATGTCCCAGTCTTGACATATGGAGGCAAGTCATGGGCAATGACCACAACCCACAAAAGCCAGATCCAAACCTCAGAAATGAGGTATCTGAGGAAGGTGGTTGAAGTAACAAGAAGAGACATGGTCCGCAACCAGACGATACGTAAAGGCCTAAAATCCCACATCCTGCAGACAAAATTAGAACAGTGCCAACTAAGATGGTTTGGCCATGTCTGCAGAATGGGAGAAGATTGGCTACCACGACAAGCATGGGAAACAAAAAGCCAGGGATCCAGACCCCAGGACGACCCAGAGTCCGCTGGGAGGACAACATTAGACAAACTTTGAAGGACCGAGGACTAGAATGGAACCAGGCCAGGAGGAAGACAGCCGATAGGAAAGTCTGGCGCTCTCTCTTCCAAAACTATACACCTCACGGTAGAAGGGGAAGGACTAAGTATATATACCATGATGTCATCATGATGCTCTTTCTGCTATTGGTTCCTTGTTGAGAAAAGCGCACGAAGCAGTCACAGTACTTACAGGGTTTTTTTATGTGGCAAGTTATTTTATATGATGAGGTTGCCAGCCTCTTACACAACTTTACAGAAATATGCATTTTTTACACGTAAAAGGTACAAGAAAAGAACATGTGACTACTTACCCCTTCAGAGTGAATGGTTTATTTCTCAAAGTTAGTCCTGGCTTTAATCGCCCCCTATAAAATCTGTTATCTTATAATCCTGGCGTATGATGAGAATGGAATCTTCTTCTTCTTCGTTCGTCCTAAATAGAGGTGGAGGTGGAGTAGGGTCTTGGTCAGCTCTGGTTTGCTGACCATGACGTAAGCAGTCTAGCTATGGGCTGCTAACTGCATTCCTCACTGTTTTAATGGAATCTGAGTGGGGATTCAGCAGCAGCTCAGGTCTTATAGTGAAAAATTACGCCCATGGGAAATTAAACCTCGCGAGTCTATCTTTGTTGAAACCAATCGCAAGGTAGATGTCTTATTTTAATAAATTTTTCACCTACCAATCATCATAATTATTGGCATGGTTATTTACAGTAGTGTAACTAATTGTTACCTTTACTGGAAACAGTTATCTAATATGCCTTGCCCTAATTCTTCAATGTTGTTACCTCTTCTTCCCATCTACGTTTCTTACGATAACAGACCTTGCCGGAAACGATTATGACGGTTCTTCCGATGTCTTAAAACTTTACTCTTGTAATCAAGACAAATTTGGGAGTTGCATTTTTTTCTGCAAGTCATGCCTGCCAGATTAATATTCGTTATCTTAAAACCACCGTCTCGCACCCAATCTGGCTGGAAAAAGTATGTAATCCGTTCGTGGTGTTCAGACAACGTAACTGCTGATAAAAAAGCTCATAGACTAACGTCTGAGTCCATTTAAATAAACGCTCCAGTCCGGCACAAACAATCAGCGTGTCAAGATGGTTTTATCATTGACTTTATTGTTCAACGCTTGATTAAGCAAGTAAAATATGGGACGATGGGAGTGTCCTTCCGAGGATAAGATAATTGCCGGAAGTTAAAGGCGTAAAAGGAAGATAATGCACGGATGAATACGGATATTCTGGAGTGGAGAATAAGGATAGAAAGAAAGAACAAATGGATGAATGACGTTCGGTGACAGTAATAACAACTGCAGACCTGTAGAAGAAAACCACACAGAAACGAACATATCCGGAAATTAGAGAAAGAAAGTAGAGATGGATAGGATAGGTTTTCAGGAAAAAAACTACCAGTATTGCCTGACATGATCTTGACTGGAACCGACAGGGGAAACGAAATATGGGCAGATTGGACAGAACCTGGAGAAATGCGGTAAGCAAGAAAGTCAAGGAAAGTGTGAAGAGAAGATAACGACTTGAACAGAAACTTGATACAGCCTGATATTTCACTTTGAATAAATCGGAGTGCCGCACTAAACTCCTGGGGGCCTTTAAGAAAACAAAGAAGGAATAAGAATACAATTCCTTTAGATATGTTGTAAAAGACAACTACTCGTAATTAGAGGTTGTGTATGCGGCTGACAACCTCGTCATGTAAACAAATTGATACAGAAGCTACCATAGCAAAAGCATTTGCTTTAAAGCAGGCATCTTGCGAAGGGGCCAGCAGTAGTTGTGACATTATGCCCTACATAGAGCAAAAAATGAGAAGATGGTAACGAAACAGAGTGATGATAGTAATGAAACTGAACTCAATACCGACACGTCAGATGTTCGCTCCATAGATGCTCCATTATTATCTGGTGTAAACTCTCCTGAACAATAATTGCTTGATGTCATAGCCATGTCAAAGTGTCCAGTAACTTTGTCTTTGCTTTCCTCTTTGTCTGTTTGTTTTAATCTTTTCTTTTGTCGCATTATAATACAGATTTGTTCACCCCATAACGTACACGAAGAGAGTGGATTGCTTCCTTCCAGTACAAGTAATAAGCTTCCTTTGTAGACTGTCTTCTTTCACGATATTCTCGTTATTCATTTCAACTGTCTCTGATATTCTTAATATTCCTCTGTGGCCTCGTGGCTTTTCCTTTTGGTTTGCTAATTGTACTTGACTCGCTTTCTTGTGTCAGGATTGGCTCCATACAAAACTGAAGTACTCACTTTCTTACTTCCATTGACTACCATTTGCTGTATACAACCCCTATAATTGTATGGAAAGCTGCTTTAACCTGGGTTATTTCAGTCTTCACTTTCAATATGCGTTTGGCATCTTCTTCTTTTTTCTCCTTCAGACTTCCACATTAATGACTCTAATAAGGGCAGTAGTCAACTCAAGGTTCCGGACATCCCAAACAGTTTTTCGTTGACAGAAGTGGGTTGTTGCCATGTGTTACTCCGTTCATTGCTGTAGGTTGGGAAGGACTGTGTTGCGTGCATATTTTGACGCACATATTACTAAAATCGATATGGCTATTTAATATGGAAAAAATATAGACATTCATTCATTTGTGTATGAAAATGCTGTCTAAGGTAAAAGCGAGAGAATCCATGTTTGATTCACACTTTTGATTATAGGAGTAATCGGTCTTGATATTGATCCGGCGTACGGATATTGCGCTTACGTTTGTACTTATTTTTTAGGGCCAGAAAATATATTAATTTGCTTATTGTGTTTATGGCCTGAATTCATATGTATCACATATTATTAGTACAAGTAGAATCAGTCCTATATTGTATATTTTGGATGGGTAGGCGGGACTAGATTCTTATTATTCCGGTCTAGCGGAAGTATGAGTTGTCTTGACAAGTCGTGATGAGTTCCGATGTACCGTGATAATGGCGGGTACGCACTTTTCAAAGGGCTGGTAGATTCCTAAGGAAATATGATTCATGAAGTGGTTTTCTTCTAAAGGAGATGGTATCTCTACTATAGTTTATGTTAGAGACTCTCCTAAGGTACGGTACAATGTATAATTCGGACTCCATGTATTGCCAGACCCTATTTTGATGATCTCATGTCGATTCGACCTAGATGGAACATTGTGCTTCGTATCGCTAGGGTCGTGTTTTGTATCGACGAAGATGACAGACTTTCCTGCAGCGGTTATGGCTACGTGAATTAACCTGATCACCGTAGAGCTGTATGGAAACATTTATGAAATCAGTTATATACCCATTATAAATTAACTCTGGCTTATATTCTCCTTCCTATGAATGAGTGAACGACAACTCAGGGAGGCAGCCATGTTAGATTTCGGTCATCATATGTTTTGATCACTGCCAAGAGAACAGATTATTTATCCTATTATCGGACAGTGACAGGGAGATCTCAATCTTGCTAGAAACCCCCTTTCGTGGTTTCATAATATATACTACAAACTATGGACGTCAAGTAACTTTAGTTATTTACCGATCTGCCTTCACTGACGCGTTTAGTCAGATAGGGGAATGCGGCCATAATGTATCATGACAATTGAACTTTTGATGTACTGCCCATTATTTCTGAATGTGTCATGACTTCAGATCTGCTATGTATACCTACAAATTGATATGTCAACATACCATGATGTACTCGTATGTCCCAGTGTGTACGTCTGAATAAATTGAGTAAACAAAGATTCCAGCAGTCTGCATTGGTGCCTTGTAGACACATGTGTATGAGTGGTTATATTGGTCAGCACACGAACAGTACACCATTCGCGGTAATCACACTCTACACTTCTACTTCATACATACACCATCCTGCGTCGGTTGGAGTGACCAAGTTTAGGGCCTGCTTCCCCTGGAGCCTTTGCCTTCCCTAACTCAGGACTAGGGTGAGTTACCCATTTACAGCTGGGTAGACTGGAGCATGCCTGATCTCAACAACACACCACTCTTCCTTACAGAGCATACAGACTGACACTTTACAGAGTGGAAAGAAGAAAAGAAACTTTACAGTGGCGAGCCAGATTCCTGGGTCCAGATTACGCAGTTTTGTGTTGAGAATCACAGTTTACAGCTGAAAGAACATTTGTTTGACCACATCAACACCAGTAGGACAGCTATACAGTCGATGTCAGCTTGACCTGTATTACCGATAGGATGCTGTATCTAGGTCAGCGCTTGTTGACAGTTTTTCGCTGTACAGACAGTATTACACAGGACAGTGGTATCAAGTGTAGAAAATATCTGGAGCAGTATTGTTGACATTTCTCAACGTACAGAAGAATCACAGTGTTGTTGAACATAAAGTGCATAGTTCATCGTTGGATCTTCATATGCTCAACAGAGAAAAATTGACAGTGTAATAGTTTAAAATTAAATCTATTACTGAATAAAGTGGCAAGTTATTAGTATTAAAATAAACTGTGCCTGCTTTACAACACTATACCTGCAACACATTCCATTCATGACATAAATTATATTGTATGCTATATGCTATTTATGCTTACATGTTATTTGTTATGTATTAAATTAGTTTATGTTCTGTGTGACTAGTACAAGGTATGCCGAGTGACATTGGTCTGGTACTAGTATTCTATAGGTACACATTTTCTTAATTGGAAATTTGTTAGCAACAATTTGCTGCTATTTCTGTTAGTTGTGATGAGGTGTTCTTTTCTTCGTTGTTTTTGTTAATAATTTTGTGTTCCTTTTGTTTGATTTGTTTGTATAATTGTAGGTCTCATCTTTCCTTTCATTTCAGTTTTTTACACCCTTATGTTTATACACTGTGGCGTTATTTGTCTTGTTATCTTATGGCAGTTATCATCACGGTTTCTGTGATCATTTTTTTTTCATTTCTCCTATTTAATTTAATTTGATCTCTGCAAATGTGTTCATATTGTCTTTTCTTGTTTGTCCTTTGTAATGTCTTTAGTTGACATATGACATAGGAGTTATAGTGGTATACACTGATAGTATAGTACAGATCAGTACTTTATGATTGTTATTGTTATAAAACAAAATGTACAAGACCTTTGTAAGGCTTGTCTCCCAAAGTGATTGGTAAAGGGAAATATTTTTTCCACAGGTACTCAAGTGATCTTTGATTACATTGAGGTATACAAGACCTTTGTAAGGCTTGTCCCCACAGTATTTGAGATACAGTTATTGTTGTCCACAGGTACTCAAGTTATCATTGGTTATTATAAACCATACAAGTTTGGACTAAGACTAAGTCTATGGTATAGACTTGTCTCCCATTAACTTGAAAGAGGGTAATTTATTTACTTTTTCAGGTTTCTGATTTAAGAAGACAATATGTCTACATTAGATTATTTTATTGCACAAGGAAAATCTCTTGATAAGACTGGAAAAGACTTAGAACAATGGGCTGTTGCTCAATATGACAAAGCATTAGCTGCAGAAGAGAAAAAAACTGCTGCTGCTGTTGAAGAAAGAAAAGCTGCGGCTGAGGAGAGAAAACTTCAAATAGAAGAAAAAAAAGCTGCTGCAGAAGAAAGGAAAGCTCTAGCTGAAGAAAAAAGATTAGAAAAAGAAGCTGATACTGCTGCTGAACTTAAGAAATTGCAGATGCAAGTGGAGGAAAGGAGATTTGATGCAGAACAGAAAAAATTAGAAGCTGCTGCTGCTGCAGAACAGAAAAGATTAGATAGAGAAGCTGAAGAGAGAAAAGCAATAAGAGAACATGAGTTAGAATTAGAGAAATTAAAATTGACATGTATGAGTAATGTTAATCAGGCATCTGGTGGTAATGGTAAACCCTTTGTGTACAAGGTCAAGATACCAGCGTTTAACCCTACCAGTGATGACATAACATTTTGGCTTTCTAGATTTGAACGGGCTTGTCGATCTCATAATGTTGACAAATCACAGTATGTGAATCAGTTGTCTGAAAATCTAAAAGGGGAGTCTCTGAGTAAGTCATATTTTGTTGAAGAGGCCGACAAAGATAATTATGATGCTGTTAGGGCAGCTTTGATAAAGAGATATCAGCTGTCTGAGGAAGGTTACCGTCTTTTGTTTAAAACAATGAGACCTGAGGTAGGTGTAGAATTCTCAGATTTCATCTCAAAAGCACGAATTACACTTTCACGATGGATTGAATTATCCAAAACAGAAAAAACATTTGATGGTCTTACGGATTTATTGCTAAGAGACAAGGTCATGTCTTCTGTAAATAAATCATTCCTAGAGTTCTTACATGAGCGTAAACCTGGTACAATAAAGCAAATGGAAGAATATTGTGACCAGTATGCCACGGCACACCCTGACATGATTCTTAGTAACTCTAACATTAAAGAGAGTATGCCAGTTGCTTCGGCAACAGAATATAATCAGAATTACTCACACAAATTCCAAGGAGCTAAAAATAAATTTGATAAAAAGGTTAATTGGAATAGGTATCAAAACCAAGATAACCGCTCAAATCAGAGTTCTTCTGTTCTTCTTTGAAGAACTGGAATCGGGCTGATAGTCCTCGACACGCGAGGGGTACCCATAATGTTAGAAATTCTCGGAAAGGGAGTAGCTATAGGAACTACCCAAGTGCTTCATGGAGACAAAAAAACCAATATTACAGGGATACTCAATATAACGAGCATGATGATTATGATCATGAATATTATGATTCAAACCCAAATAGGGGTTATAACAGAGGCAATAATAATTATAGAGACAATTATAACCGAGGTAGATCACAACACAAAAGACATGGTAAATCTTATTACCAGGCTAACTCTGCACAACAGGAGTTCCACGACACCGATAATCAGAATAATGATAAAAAAGACTCCAATAGTGTAGCAAATTCCGCTTTCGATTTTGCTAGAGCATCTGAGTGTTCGCAATGCAAAACATTATTCGATCCAACCACAGTTTCTACTTTAAGCTGCGGTCACCCGCTTCCCGCTCTCCATGCGTCAGTTGCGCATAATGGAAGGGGTGCTCTTGTCTTTAATAGGGGCCTAATAGATGGTACTCCGGTATCAATTCTTTTCGATTCGGGGTGCACTACCACTGGAGTGAGGCAATCACTCGTAAATCCTTCTCGAGCTACAGGCAATATAGTCAAATGTGTAACATTTGGTGGCACATTGGAGAAGTACTCCACTGCCATTATCAATATTGCTACGCCTTTCTTTACAGGAGAGGTGCAAGCATGTCTCTTGCCGAATCCGATCGCTGATCTTATCATCGGTCGCATTCATGGAGTGAAAGAATGCACTCCACAGCAAATCTCTAATTGGGAAAATGTTAATATGCAATCTGCTAATGCAGTAATCACTAGGGCTCAAGCTCTTAATATGCCACAATCTTCACATTCTGAAGATAATGATGCGCAGATCCAAGATGATCCCTTGGAGATTTCCCATGATTCCTTTATCAAACAGCAGGAAGATGATCCTACTCTAAAGAAATTCTTTACTCTAGCAACAAAAGGTGATCCGAATAAGGATACAAATCGTAAATCTTGGATTACTATGAAGAATGGCGTACTTGTACGTATGGTACAAGACTCCGCTAAGTCCATTCATTCTCAAATCCTTGTGCCTAAAAATATGAGAGTTAAAATCTTACAGCACGCTCATGATTCGCAGTGTGCTGGACATATGGGTTTTTCCCGTACTAAAGCTAGAGTTCTTCAATCTTTCTTTTGGCCTGCTGTGAATAAGGACATACGAATCTATTGTCGATCTTGTAAAGTATGTCAAGAGATTAAATCCAGAGGTCCACGCCATGATGCACCTATTCAGGCTGCAGACATTCCCATTCGGCCATTTCAAAAAATGGCGATAGACATCATTGGTCCATTTAAGATAAAGTCTGCTAGAGGACACCAATTTATTTTGACGTGTGTTGATATGTGCACACGTTGGCCGGAGGCTGTTCCTCTAAAGAGCATAACTACTGCTGATGTCGCAGATGCTCTTTGGTAAATAATTTCTCGTCTGGGGTTTCCAGCAGAAATATTGTCCGACCATGGTACCCAACTCATATCGGATACCATGTCTCAAGTAATGTCGACTCTGAAGATAGAGAGATCGCTGAGTAGTATTTATCATCCTATGTCCAATGGGATGGTGGAACGCTTGAATAGAACTCTGAAAAACCTACTAGGTAAGATAACAGAAGATCATCCTCAGGATTGGGATAGGGTTTTACCCGCGGCTCTCTTTGCATATAGAGAGGTCGCCAACGAACATACAGGATTTTCTCCCTTTGAACTTGTCTTTGGCGCGAAACCGCGAGGTCCTATGTCCTTACTTCATGATCTTATAACTGCTGATAATATTGTCGATGAAACAAAATCCTCTTATGAATATGTCATCGCACTTAGACACAAGATTATTGAAGCATGCAAATTGGCAACTGCTTCTTCTGAATTTGCGAAACAGAAGGCAAGGGAATTTGCCAATAAAAAGAGATGTTTGCGTCAACTTTGTCCAGGTGACAAAGCATTTGTCTTGCTACCTTGTAGGGAAAATAGACTTCTCATTTCTTGGAAAGGTCCGTACGATATAATATCAAAAGTTTCCGATGTTGACTATATCGTCGATATTGACGGGAAGCGTAAAACCTTCCACATCAACATGCTCACGGAATTCCATGAACGTCCTGATTATTTACAACCTGTTTTCCAGGCAACGGACGGTTTTCCAGTCCAACATGGACAGTACTCATCTCTGTCAGTAATACAGGATGAGGAAACGAGTTTCTCGGATGTAAATTTACCTTTTCCAATGATTCCTCTTCACTCTAATGAATCATGGAAAGATGTTGCAATTTCTCCAGAATTATCTCCAGGAGAGCAGAAACAAGTTTCTACTATGTTAGAACAATTTCAGGATGTCCTTACTGACATTCCTGGTCAAACGGATGTCATTCAACATGACATTATTCTTACTGACCATAGTCCTATAAGAGTCAGACCGTATCCTATCCCGATACATTTTCAAGCACAGGTAGAGAAAGAGTTAGATGAGATGATAGAGTTAAAAATTATTGAACCATCCACATCAGCATATTCTTCGCCGATGGTTATAGTACGGAAAAAAGACAATAACATACGTCTTTGCGTGGATTATCGCAAATTGAATCAAGTGACTAAATTTGATGCGGAACCTATGCCTTTACTAGAAGAGCTACTTACGAGACTATCGAATTCTCACTTCTTTACTAAACTCGATTTGTCTAAGGGATATTGGCAAGTTCCACTATCCGAACACGCCAAACCGTTTACTGCTTTTTCGACGCCTAGGGGTCTATTCCAATGGAATTTCACGCCTTTCGGTCTTATGAACGCCCCTGCAACATTTGTACGCATGATGCGTCGAATCCTATCTTACGCGAGCATAACCTGACAGCGAAACCATCGAAAGCATGTATTGGTTTTAGCGAAATATCTTTCTTAGGACACCGTGTTGGTCATGGGTTCCTAAAAACAGAAGACCATAATACAAGTAAGATACTTAACATTTCTATTCCTAAGACTAAAAAGCAAGTACGAAGTCTCTTAGGTCTAATACAATTTTATGGACGATTCATCCCGAATCTGTCCTCCATTATGTCACCTCTTTCTTCCTTGCTAAAGAAAGGGTCTCCTAATGTAGTCCATTGGACTCAAGAATGTCAATCCTCTTTGGATAAGGTTAAAACTATGTTTTCTACTTCACCTATCCTAGTATTGCCTTCTAAGGATAAGACATTTATTCTTCGTAGTGACGCTTCATCCACCGGGATTGGAGCTGCACTAATGCAAGAGTACTCTGGAACTCTGCATCCTGTGATGTATATTTCTCGGAAATTAAATGCCGCAGAGAAGAATTACTCGGTCCTAGACCGTGAATTATTGGCTATGGTTTGGTCAATCCTTAAACTGCAAAGATTTCTTCTGGGCGCGCATTTCATTGTGGAAACTGACCAGAAAGCTCTTACGGCTATTCAGAGTAAAAATCTGAAGAGCGCGAGATCAACGCGATACGCGATTGCTCTACAGCCATTTCATTTTTCGGTGCGAGCTATCCGTGGGTCAGAAAATGTGATGGCAGATATTTTGTCTAGATGCCCACATGATTCATAACTGTTATACAACTTTGATACAGTTGTTTCTATGTTGAAATGTGTACACATATGTAATATATCATATATTGACTGTAACACTACTTAGCGGTTCATTGATATGTATTCACCGCTGATCTTTCAATGTTTTTCGTCTTTGATGATCATGATGTTAAGATATCTTAGATGAAATTTATGTATAAACTAATGTAAAAATTGTGTCATTGCTAATATTGTAGTATGCGTTGGTGACACCTCTCTGGAAATATTTATACTTAGAGAAGTACTTTCTCTAAGGTCATAAAACTTATGCTTATCATCTGCGCATGGTATTGGTGCGTTGTGAGCCTATTGTATGTGCTCCTAGATGTATTTCAAAAAAAAAATGTACCATTTTTTTTTTCCCGAGGGGTGTGGTAATCTGTTGCGTGCATATTTTGACGCACATATTACAAAAATCGATATGGCTATTTAATATGGAAAAAATATAGACATTCATTCATTTGTGTATGAAAATGCTGTCTATGGTAAAAGCGAGAGAATCCATGTTTGATTCACACTTTTGATTATAGGAGTAATCGGTCTTGATATTGATCCGGCGTACGGATATTGCGCTTACGTTTGTACTTATTTTTTAGGGCCAGAAAATATATTAATTTGCTTATTGTGTTTATGGCCTGAATTCATATGTATTACATATTATTAGTACAAGTAGAATCAGTCCTATATTGTATATTTTGGATGGGTAGGCGGGACTAGATTCTTATTATTCCGGTCTAGCGGAAGTATGAGTTGTCTTGACAAGTCGTGATGAGTTCCGATGTACCGTGATAATGGCGGGTACGCACTTTTCAAAGGGCTGGTAGATTCCTAAGGAAATATGATTCATGAAGTGGTTTTCTTCTAAAGGAGATGGTATCTCTACTATAGTTTATGTTAGAGACTCTCCTAAGGTACGGTACAATGTATAATTCGGACTCCATGTATTGCCAGACCCTATTTTGATGATCTCATGTCGATTCGACCTAGATGGAACATTGGGCTTCGTATCGCTAGGGTCGTGTTTTGTATCGACGAAGATGACAGACTTTCCTGCAGCGGTTATGGCTACGTGAATTAACCTGATCACCGTAGAGCTGTATGGAAACATTTATGAAATCAGTTATATACCCATTATAAATTAACTCTGGCTTATATTCTCCTTCCTATGAATGAGTGAACGACAACTCAGGGAGGCAGCCATGTTAGATTTCGGTCATCATATGTTTTGATCACTGCCAAGAGAACAGATTATTTATCCTATTATCGGACAGTGACAGGGAGATCTCAATCTTGCTAGAAACCCCCTTTCGTGGTTTCATAATATATACTACAAACTATGGACGTCAAGTAACTTTAGTTATTTACCGATCTGCCTTCACTGACGCGTTTAGTCAGATAGGGGAATGCGGCCATAATGTATCATGACAATTGAACTTTTGATGTACTGCCCATTATTTCTGAATGTGTCATGACTTCAGATCTGCTATGTATACCTACAAATTGATATGTCAACATACCATGATGTACTCGTATGTCCCAGTGTGTACGTCTGAATAAATTGAGTAAACAAAGATTCCAGCAGTCTGCATTGGTGCCTTGTAGACACATGTGTATGAGTGGTTATATTGGTCAGCACACGAACAGTACACCATTCGCGGTAATCACACTCTACACTTCTACTTCATACATACACCATCCTGCGTCGGTTGGAGTGACCAAGTTTAGGGCCTGCTTCCCCTGGAGCCTTTGCCTTCCCTAACTCAGGACTAGGGTGAGTTACCCATTTACAGCTGGGTAGACTGGAGCATGCCTGATCTCAACAACACACCACTCTTCCTTACAGAGCATACAGACTGACACTTTACAGAGTGGAAAGAAGAAAAGAAACTTTACAGACTGTAGCAGGTGTTCGACTGTAATCGGGCTGGTTCCGCAGGTGCAGCGATCTGTTGCACCAATTTTGTACTTGTGGTATAGATGATATCTCAATCTATTGTGTCCAGTGCGTAGCAGAAAAATGGTGACCTGTTCTCGCTTAGATAGCTGATGATATGCATCATTTTTTTAATGGCCTGGGTACTCTCTTTCCCATTTGGACTTGAATGTAGTGTTTACAGCAGCTTTTACCATTTCGTAAGTTGTCTCTATTTCATTTTGTTGTAAAGCTCCTCCTTCCTTAGCATGTTTGTCTGCCTCCTCATTTCCTGGTATGTTGCAATGGGCTGGTATCCACTGGATTGTGCACTTGTTGAAGCATTTGGCCCGTCTTTCAAGAGAGTTTATCAGATCTTTCAATCCTTTAGCTTGGTGGCTCTTCAGCGCTGATATTACTAAGAGGGAATATGTTAAGATTCTTCTTCTTCTTTGATCCTTAGCCGCCGACCGTCAAAGCAGTCAGTGGCCATCACGCCTAGTGGCGTCTTGTAGGGCAACAACAAACTGATTCCACTTTGCTCGGTCGGCAGCCATCCTTCGTACAGTACCCCAACTCTGGTTCATTCTTTGCATCTCAGCCTCCACAGTCCTCCGCCAGGTTCTTTTTGGTCGGCCTCTCTTTCGTTTTCCTTCAGGGGTCCAAAGCATAGCTGTTCTTGTGATGGCATCGGGGTCTCTTCTGAGGACATGGCCAACCCAGCTCCAGCGTCTGCCAGCTATGATGGTGTGCATGTCCTCTTGCTTGCTCCGAGTAAGCAGATCTTGGTTGGTGATGGTATTCGGCCAAAAGATTCGATGAATTTTTCTTAGGCATGTTGTGTGAAAAGAGGACAATTTCGACATTTCCTTCTCTGTAACTCTCCAGCATTCCGCACCATAGAGAAGCACAGAAAGCACTGATATAATCTTAATTTTGTGCTTGTGCTGTACTGAGAGGACTTCCAGATGTTGTTTAGGCTAAAAAAGGCTGTTTGTCGCATGTTACGCATTGCCTAGTTAAATGTTTGAAGACCGAAAAGTGGGACACCAGTGTTCTGACCTGAACAAAGGAATGCAGGGGTATTTTCCTGTGTGTATCTAGGGCAGCCAATCAGAGAAGGGGTTTCCCACGGTCAGATAGAATGACTTCGGCGAGTGTATAAGGAAGAATAAATCGTCCGAAATCATGGTTAGAATTAGACATCGGGAAGGAGAACGGAATGACAGACAAGGATGAGAATGGTCTCCTTTTGACGGGAATATCTTCATTTATGTATAGGTACAAGGAAATCAGAAGGGAGTAAGTAGTTGTAAAGAATTTCGCAAGAATAGTGTCCGTGCATTGAGAAATCCTGTGTTTTTCCTATTTATAATTCAATATAAAATCGTTAACACGACAGATATGGGAAAACAACATATGGATATAAAGGTCAACTCATGAAGAACGGAAATATATAACTCCAAAGGCTTGAACTGGGAAAGGTGAAATGCACGAGACCAAGGTTTGAAACACCTCTAGCACAAACCCCCCGAAGTTACAACTATTTTGGGAAGTTTGCTGGAGTTGCGAGCCTTGTTTCCTATACGTCCGTTAGCTCCCTATATAAGGGCGGTCGTAAATGATTTTAAATTCACTTGTACAGCGAAGCAAGACAGAAGGACAACGGCTGGAGAGAGAGAAACGTGTCACGGCCAATATCTTGTTATTTGCAGCCAGGCAGTTCTGTTACTCCACTAAAGCCAGTCTTTACTGATCTTAATTAGATCCTGCGAGGGTATGTAAAGTTACTATGTAAAATAATACAGTAATTACAACTTTTATTTCAGGATTTGTTTAATCTTTATGTTATGAAAGTATCATGCATATTAATTGATTACTTGCTATGATTGTTGAAGATTGGAACCCGAAATATAACCACCGTGACTGAGTCCATATCAGGGCTTATTCAATCTGTCTTCAAGGAACTGCACTTTACAGAGCTAACGTGTCAGGCAGGGGGATATTATAACCTCATACCATATATGTGTGTACATATTATTTTGTATTATTTGATTTTATAAAATGTTCCACAGTAGACACCTGTCGTGTCACTGATCCATAATCATGCATTTTCACGCATACATCTGAAAACAAATTCATCTCACCTACAATAGGAATGTGGTAATTGTTATCCACAAATAGCCACATATCCTACAATTATCTGCAGGTTCATACTTGTCAACCAAAAGTCAGAGGTCAATGATCAAGAATTGCTCGAGGATCAATGCAAATCGCCCCAGCAGTGCCTGGATTGGTAGAAGCACGACCTACTGAAGCTGTACATCTCATATGAACACTGATTATAAAAAACAGATGAGTGATATTTGTGACAATCGTGCACCCAAGAAGTGATAACTGTCAAGCAGAGTTTTGTGATGACAATTTGCGTGATAAACTAGTGAAAGTTATAAAGTGAATAAGACAGTGAAGAAGTCTATTACCCAACTAATTGGAAGAGTCTAAAGAAATGACATTTTAGTTTAACTTGCAAAAACTGTAATTGATTTCGCCAATTTGGTTTTGTATAAATATAACTTTTGTATCACCAGTCACACACAATCACCACAATTAGATAGATGTAAATAAAGAGGATATAAATTGTATTCACCAGCTTTATTCATTCAATATAGTTGATACTGAGTTTGGTTGAATTTTTATTAATATCACAGGTGGTCACATAGCGGAGGTGGCGCAGTAAAGTCTGACTGTTCTCTGAATATTTTCAGTCCAGATACTTTCACAGCCGTGACTATCGAGTGATACCAGTGTACTTCTCTGTCACTGGGACCTCAAACATTCTGGAGAGAATACTATTTCTACTCTAGCACTATCATCTCACCCATATAAAACCTTCCGCTACACTGTTCTTGCCTTATTCATTCTGATGTTGATGTCTTTGCCTGCCCCGCCGTCTGGTCTTACTATGCATCCTAGGTATGTGAAGGTGTCTGTCTGTACCAGTTGCTGATTCCTTACTGATATGGGCTCAGGGTTGCTCACATTGAGCGTCATGACCTCTGACTTCTTTAAATTGATGTTCAAGCCCACCTGCTGGCTAAACTTATTAAGTCTATCCGTTTTTTCCTGGATTTGTTGACGTGAATGCGCTAGTAGTGCAATGTCATCTGCATATTCCAGATCTTCTAATGTAGAAAATGCAGTCCATCTTATTCCTTTTGGACTGCCCTCTGTTGTCTGGCGCATCAACCAGTCTATGACTGTTAAAAATAGAGTGGTTGATAAGGGACATCCCTGTCATACTCCCGTCTTCACCTCAAAGGTTAGGTTGCTCTGCCCAACACTACACGTAAAGTTGGCATAGAGGCTTTTTATGATTGACACTATGCAGCTTGGAATTCTATAAGCCCTCAGTATTTTCCATAAACTGTCCCTATGTATGCTGTCAAAAGCCTTTTCAAAATCAACGAAATTAATGTACAGCTGTCTTTGCCATTCTGAGCACTGCTCTATAGTGTTCCTGGGAGTGAATATATGATCTACACATCTTCTGTTCTTTCTAAATCCTGCTTGTTCTTTCCTCAGTTTGTGGTCTACTGCTTTCGAAATTCTCTTTATAATTATCCTGCCTAGTATTTTACTGGGAACTGAGAGAAGAGTGATTCCTCTCCAATTATTGCAGTCTGCAAGATCTCCCTTCTTGGGCAATTTGACAATTATTCCTTTGTTCCACTCTGATGGTGTTGTCCCCGTTTTCCAGACTTGTGCAAATAGCGGTTCTAATAGTTCTGCTGCTAGCTCTGGGTCTGTCTTAAACAGCTCTGCATTTAAGTTATCATGGCCAGGAGATTTTCCGTTCTTTAACCCTTTGATTGCTGTGATGATTTCTTCTTTTCGTGGAATGTCTGTATTTACATCTAGATCATTTTCAGCCTCAGGAACATTCAATTGTGTCTCTGGTGGTTCCATGTTCAGATTTTCTCTGAAGTGCTCTGCCCATCTTGTTTCCTGTCCCTCTGCTGTCGTGATGACATTTCCTTGCTTATCTCTTACTAATGTAATATTGTTTGCACCTCGTTTTCCGCTGATGAATTTAGTTATTTGGTATACTGTGCTTTGTTCATTTCTCAGTGCAGCCTCTTCTGTCTGTCTTGCAAGATCGTCTAGGAAATTCCTTTTGTTGGCTCGGGTTTGGCGTTTAACTTCCTTGTCCAGCTGACTGTACTGTTCGCTATATAGTTGCTTTAATCTGGGGGACTTCGCTTCTGTTTTCTTTCTTTTCATTTCCTTTCTCAGTTTTATGGTGTTTACTTTTTCTGGTGTTATCCAGTCTTGCTTCTTCCTTTCCTGGAATCCCAAGCATGATTTGCTGCTTTCCTTATATATTGTTGAAATGGTGTTGAATTTCTGGTCTATATCATCAGTCAATGTCTTTTCCTGACTTTTGGCAAATTGAAATCGTTTCTTTATGTCAGCCACAAAAGCTTTTCTGGTAAGGGGGTCCTTCAATTTACTGATGTCAAACATTTTCTGTGTAGTTACAGTTGGTCCAGCCCTTCTTAGTTTCACTTTCAGTTTTGCTACTACTAAATGGTGATCACTTTCCACATGTGCACCTCTTCTTACCTTCACATCTTGTAATGCATGTCTCCATCTACCGATAATCATGATGTGGTCTATCTGGTTTCTGTCCAGACCATTTGGTGATTCCCATGTTAATTTGTGAATTTCTTTATGTGGGAAAAGTGTTCCTCCAATGACAAGGTTGTTAATACTACAGAAACTTATTAATTTATCCCCATTTTCGTTTGCTGTTGTCACGTAGGTCTTTATATCATTAAATTGCCTACATCTTCTTCCTATTCTCTCACCCGGATCCTTTTATTTTATTATCCTATCATAGTTGCATGGTCAAACCAGTGACGATCGGGAAAAGACCGATTGACTTCTGGAAAGACAGATGACACTGGGAAAGACTAGAAACCGGCTGACCGGGTTAGCACCCCGTAAGCTGTATTCAATTGCTATAGGACCCAAAAACGATAGATGCCCCCAGGATTCACCGAAAGGGGGGAGGATGATGAATCCACAGGCGCCTCAATGGAATCGACCAGACCCGTTACACGGACTTCGAGCTCTGAACAATGGCTGGAATTTCCATGTGCCTGTGGTAGGGAATTCTCTACTCAGAGAGGAATGAAAATCCACAGAACGAAAAAGGGGTGTGGGAGGTCATCAGGGGGAGATCAACAGCGCTCTGTCTCGACGGATAAGACGTTAGAAGAACGCAGCCAGGAGTCAATCCACAGTGCTGAGTACATTCAAGTTGATCTGCCAGATGATGATCTCACACACTTCCTGGACGGGAAGAGAGATGCAATAAAGTTTCCACCTGCCAGTGCAAAAGGGCTTTGGGAACAGCTGGACGAAGCCTTGGCAAAAGAGTTGGATAACAGCCTGAAGCAGCTAACTTTGGAGAAGAAGCTGGAAATCTTCGGCGACACAATATATCTGCACTGTCGCAAAGTGTTCGGAGTGAGGGAGGCAAGGGAAAGTAACCCACCACGGAAAAGTAGAAGACAAATTAAAATAGATGAAATCATGAAACAGAAGAAGCATGCCCGAAAACTGTTCAAGAACGCAGTTGCCACAGAGAAGGAAGGGTTACGGCAAGTTTGGGAGCACCTGAAAGGCCAACATAATGCCCTTTGTAGAGCGGAAAGGTTGTGCAGGAAGAGAAGGAAGACTCGAAGGGATAGGGAAAGATTCTTTAGGGAGCCCTTCAAGTTTGCCAAAGAACTGTTTGAGCAGCCACGGTCGGGTACGCTACACATCAGGAAAGAAGACCTGGAAGAACACCTTAGAATGACATATTCAGATGGTTGCAAAAATGAGCCGCTCAGCAGCATGGCAGGCCTTAAATGGCCGGGTAAGCCAGGAGCTGAATTTAACACCAAGCCCCCAACGGTGCAAGAGGTAGAAAGCATTGTCTAGAAAGCTCGGTGCAAGTCAGCTCCAGGTCCTAATGGTGTTCCATATGTGGTGTATAAAAGATGCCCTGAGGTTCTCAAACGACTGCTCCGTTTACTGAAGAATGCGTGGAAAACCCAACTCGTAAGCAAGGAATGGAGAAAGGCAAACGGAGTCTACATCCCGAAGGAACAAAATTCCACAGACATCAGTCAGTTCAGGCCAATCTCACTACTCAATGTGGAAGGGAAGATATTCTTCTCAGTAATGGCGAAAAGACTCACTACATACCTCCTGGCAAATGGGTACATTGACACTACCATTCAGAAAGGAGGTATCCCAGGTACACCAGGATGTCTAGAGCATGCCACAATGATCTGGGAAGCAATCCAAAAGGCAAAGTCTGACAGAACAAACCTCCATGTAATCTGGTTGGATCTAGCGAATGCTTATGGATCCGTTCCACACCAGATGTTGTGGCAGGCCCTAGAAATGTATCATGTTCCACAAGAGATTGCAGCAATGCTGAAGCTGTATTTCGCAGGGTTTTCTGTCAGATTTGCAACCAGAGAGTACACAACGAAGTGGATTGGCCTTGAAGTTGGAATTGCGATGGGATGTACCATCTCTCCGATACTATTCGTCATGGCTATGCAGGTAATCCTCAATGCGGCTGAAGGAATGGCTATAGGTCCAAAGCTCGGTGGAATGTGTCACATGCCACCGCTCAAAGCATTCATGGATGACACAACAATTCTGACATCAGATGAACATCAGGCCCGGAGGATGTTAGCACGCCTGGATGAACTAGTCAGCTGGTGCAGAATGAGCTTCAAACCCAAGAAGTCGAGAAGCCTATCAGTCAGGAAAGGGAAGATAGCAGAGGTCATATTCACGGTTTCCAGCCAAAGAATCCCTACTGTCATTGAGGAACCTGTTAAAAGTCTTTTCAGGGTGTACGATGCCTCTTTAAAAGACTCGAAGGCAGTGCAACAGACAATAGAAATGGCAGACAGAGGACTACAGATCATAGACCAAAGCAGACTCCTGGGAAAGTTCAAACTGTGGTGCCTCCAATTCATGTTGATACCGAAGTTGCTGTGGCCACTGCTTGTATATGAAGTAAGCACAAGTACAGTGGAAGCTATAGAGCAGAAGGTCAACAAGTTCATGAGAAAATGGCTAGGGGCACCACCAGGTCTGTCAGATGTAGCACTGTACTGCAAAAAGTCAAAACTTCTGCTTCCCTTCAAGTCAGTTGTTGAAGAGTACAAAGTTGGAAAAGCAAGGCTTGCAATGATGCTATGCGAGGCAGCTGATGACGTGGTTAAGTCCATTCAGCCCACACTGAAAACGGGAAGGAAGTGGAGAGTGGAAAAAGCTGTTGATGCTGCTGAAGAGTCACTCAAACTGAGAGAGGTAATCGGATACACACAAACGAATAGACGGGGATTTGGGCATGGTGACATCCGCTGGTGGTCCAAGGCATCAAGCAGGGAACGCAGAGACATGGTAGTTCAGGAGATACGAGGAGCTGAGAATGATAAGAGGTTGCTAAAAGCAGTGCAGCAGGTCCAACAAGGCCAATGGACTACATGGGAAGGAACCCTGCAGAGATCCTTGACATGGAATGATATATGGCATATGGCACCTCTTAGGCTCAGCTTCGTGGTTAGATCAATGTATGACCTGCTGCCGTCGGCCACCAACCTTGTGAAATGGGGAAAGTCGGATGATGAGCAGTGCCCCCTGTGCCAGGGGAGGCAGACACTTGAACACGTGCTCTCAGCGTGTAAGGTGGCATTAGAGCAAGGACGATACACTTGGCGCCATAACAAAGTGCTAAATGAGCTTGCTGCGACAATAGATCAGGCAAGAATGAAAGCGAATAGCAAAGTCCGGCCAGACACCACAAACACATACTTTCTGAGGGCAGGAAAGTCAGCACACCCCAAACCTAGTAAACCTGGTAGCAGTTTACCATCTCTTCTTGACTGTGCAAACGACTGGGAGATGGCGGTAGACCTACCTGGACGGGGGGCATATCCAGAGAGTATCAGAAAATCGCGGAGACGGCCGGATATAGTGCTTCATTCTTCAGCAACGCTTCAGGTCATACTGATTGAACTGACCGTGCCATTTGAATCCAGATTAGACGAGCAACATTCATTCAAAGCGGCCAAGTATAGCGATCTAGCCGCGGATCTGAGACACGATGGATTCAGTGCAAGGGTCATGGCGGTTGAAGTGGGCGCAAGAGGGCTTGTGGCTGCATCAATGTATGATTTATTGAAACTGTTGGGGTTGAAGGGACAGTCTAGAACAAGGGCACTGAAGAGGCTTAGCGAAACTGCCGAAAAGGCATCAGGCTGGCTGTGGAACAACCGCAGTGGGCAATGGAGATCGTGACGGTAAACGCTGCGGTACAGAAAACACCAAAATTTTTCTAAGTCCACAGCGCTGAGTTTATATGGTGTACTAGTGAGGGGGCTGCGACTCTGGGGCAACAGGCGATGTATACTATAGGGAGTGTGTCAGGTACAGAATTTCAGTGGCGTGCGGCGCGCAGTGGCTAAGGTTCGTCGGCTGCGCGCTCGTGTCTCAGTGTGTGTCCTTAGTTGTGAAGGGCGACGGAACGAACGGAATAATTTGTCTTTTCTTTGTTACTTTCACAATTGCCCCCGCGGCTGGCGTTGTGGATTAAAAGTTGCTACCGTAAGTGAAATGGGTTCATTTTCGATACAAGAAAACAGGAAGCTGAGACGCTTGGGAGTCATGACCCAAGTGGGCCCGCCCCCCCTTAGAGTGTAAAGGAGTAATCGGGCCGAAACACTTGTCAGATGGGGGGACTTCTTCTGATGATCAGATTGCTTCCTGTTGTATCGCTCTGTAAAGAGTTTCCTATCATATTATCACTCTTTACTTTTTTGCCTGTATTTTTCGCATTCGTTGCGAAAAATATATTTCTTTCCCATCATCGTTTTCTTTCTCATACTGACTAGCATTCTATTACATAGATGTCAGGCAGACGAGAAGTGTTATAATGCAATCGTCAGACCGGAGAGCCGACTGCTGTCTGCAGTTTCCCCGGGGACAGTGTTTTCTACGGCTGAGTTCTGGGCCGGTAGTGTGAAAATTCACCCCATCGGTCATGGCAGGCAGACAGAGGGTCTGCAATTTTTCAGTAACCGCGAGCGTTTCGTCACTTAGCTCCGGCGAAGCGTGAAAATCGCCTATGCCTGGTAGACGGTTGTCTGAGATTTGCAACTGTCACGCGCATTTCTCGGTCACTGATGGCTGTTACGACATGAAGGAAGCTGACGTAGGGTGTTAGAGAAGGGGAGAGACGGGCGCTGTTTCGTGGTTTCGAAACAGTGGGATTCTTTGTCCGTTTCATAGATATTAACCCTAGTTTGAAACTTTATTGCATTTCACTCAGTAACTTCGCAGTAAGACAGAACTAGCCTTCGTTCGATTTCTAAATAATCTCTGTTAATAGAGATGGCTTTTAGTTTGGTCGAAGTAGAAAGTTCTTAGTATTCTGTGTTTGAGGTAAATATCATATAGATATCTAGTATTTTGGAAAGTGGTTAAAGCGTTAAATCGCTCATTTCATTTTAACTAGTTTCTTTTGAACAGAGTGCTTAATTTATAGTTTGTTATATTCTCTAAGTCGACGAGTTACAGTGGAAATACATAATAAATTATATCTTTAGCTTACTAAACTAGTAGCTATAAGGAATTTAATTTAACTGTTAAATACTCAGTCGAAACTGTTTTAATAACTAACTTATAAATGCTAGATGCGACATCAGTGAATATTGACGGAATACGAAGATATTCCTAATTCCTGATGATTGATTTTTATATAACTTACTTTACGGGAAGTTTTAATTATAAGTCAAGCGGTCGGCTTGCTATTTAAAATGTAAGTTATATTGAGTACATATATGTAAATTATTTGATATGTGTTCTTTCTTTTATATAGTGAAACGGTGGTACCCAACTTGCCAGCGTTTAGTACAGAGACATATTTGTGGAAAGCATAGACAGTTCCTATCTTTAACCACGTGGGTTTTTTTGTTTCAAGTAACACTGATCTGACAGTGCTGATGCCATCAGAGAGAGACAGTAATAGCAATCCCACTAACGGTTTCTAAGGACTAGAAATATATATTGGGCTTTTGAGCCAGTTCATATTGCTCCACAAATTTAAATGTACATGCTGCCTGGCGGCGAGAATATTACAAGAATAACACTAACATTCCGACAGAGATTGTGAATAGTATTGTGGTGACCAAATATAGTACCTGCCTGATAGAAGACACCGATCTGACATTCCTTAAATCCTAGAATCCAAAGCTAATGACATTGTGCTCTGCTAACTTTCGTGCCTGGACAAATTTTATGTGACTTAATCAGACATTCGAAAAAAATTAGAACACCCAAGGAATCGTTTCCCTGAGACAGAGAGTTCAGTAGTCTTTTGGAACTGGGGGTTTCTTGGTCGCTGACTGCATTTTTCGGGTCTGTGTGAAGGTCCTAGAATTATTATGTTCCCAGAGGCAGCGAGCAAAGTTGTGAGTATATATGTGTGAGAAAGGCCATGGCTGAATGAATGAGAGTACACAGGCCAGAGTGTTATTTTACCGGTGTATTATTGTCACCCATTTGCTATCTTAAAATTTTAAATCTGCAGAATTTGTTACAAATGCTAGAGTTTCTTTTTCTTAGGCTAAATCAGATTATCCAACTCTGTTCATACATTTACGAGAAAGAAAGAAACCTCTTAGACTCAACCCTATGTATCTATAACTCTTTGGGCCATCATCTGTTCTCTTAACGGGGTTGTGGGCTAAACCTAGAGTAAGATTCAAACGGGCTATCATCCTTGTAGCATTTTTTTTTAAATTTTATGACTATTTGTATATGTTTCTCCTTGATGTATTTCTTTGGTGTTGTGAGAAGATTTTTTTTGATGATAATAATAAAAATCTCTCTTGAACTAATCACTGCGTTGGTCAGCTCGTTCTAAAAAAAAATATATATATATATCCATTGTTATAGATTTCCCACGTCTGTGTGTTTAACTGTCGTCACGTGTATGTGCGTGCCCGTGATTAGATAGAAATATATGTAATATATATATCTGTGTTTAGACTGTCTGACTACTTTAGATCTGTCGTAGAAGATAGGTGAGAGAGAGAGAGAAGATTTTCCGCTCTCAGAGACAGCATCTATCACTATTCTACCACCTCACTCGTGGAAGTCTATGTTTTTTTTATTTCCATCTCTCACTGTGACTATCACTCATTCCAACCTATTCAGAAGGGACCAACCTAAGTCTTAATACTCCTATCAAAAAAATCTACGACAGCTGTTCCGCTGCCGCATTTCCCCATTACTTTTTCATTATATGTATTGTGTGTACCAACTTTCGCATTGAGGTCTCCCATTACTATAATAAGATCATATCTAGGTGTATCTTCAATTTCTTTCTGCAGTTGTTGATAGAATTCATCCTTGACCTCTTCATCGCTGTCATTCGTTGGATCGTAGCATTGTATTATTGTAGTATTGGTGAATCTACCTCTCAATCTTAATCTTATCAGTCTGTTGTTGATGGGTTTCCATTCCAGTAATGTCCTTTCTATTCCTTTCTGTAGAATAATGGCTACACCTTCATTGTGCTGTCCATCCTCTCTTCCAGAGTAAAAGTACTGTTTCTCCTGTTGCTGTTTTAACTTTTCCTGCCCCTTTCCATCTGCTCTCGCTTATCCCTAAAATGTGTAACCTATAGTTTCTCATTTCTGCCGTGACCTGTTTTAGTTTACCCGTCTCATTCATTGTCCTGACATTCCAAAATCCAATTCTTGTACCGTGTTTTGCGGTCAGGACGTCCGTTCTCATGTCAGTGGCTTCCTTTCGGCTTTCACCACTGACAGTCATACGAGCCTTAGACTCCGGATGTCCGTCCCGCAGCAAAGTTTGTTTATTCGTTGTTGTTTCCGTAACTTCAATTTTTTTTTACATAGACAGGGGTGTCAGCCCTATGCTAAAACCCCCAACCTGGAGGACCAGGGTGTCTGCTTTCGTCTGACCCCTGCCCGCGAAAACCTGTCCAGCTTGGTAGAACCTTCCAGGAGTAAAACTCCCACTGGCATAGCTCTGGCGGTAATCAGGGTATGCAAGCCGCCATACCTCGACAAGGTATTGACACCGGTGATGGCAGATGTTAAGATTACTATTGGTTTTTCTGCATGTCCTTTGCATTCAATAAGAGTTTCTGCTGCCTGTTTCAGGGCTTCTACTTCAGCACTGAAGTTATTGCACTATTTGCCAGTGGCGATTGCCACAGAGTGGATTCTATTCTTTAGTTATATGAGGATGCCAGCACCCCCATTTTTCTCTGAACCATCAGTATATGCATGTGTCCAAAGGTTTGCTGGAAATATTTTGGTCAATATACTTGGTTGCTCTACACTTTCTTTGTGTTTCTGTCTTTGTTCCCTTACTTTTAATGCCTGGAATATCAGATTTTAGCTCAGGAAAGCATCTTATTTTCCACAGTGGGATAGTTGTGCTTGTTGGTATTTTCTTTGCGACTGAGCTTGCTAGCATAGTATTTTTGCTATATTTTTTCTTTTGCTTGGGCCACAAAGTTAGTTCGCTTGAGCTTGCCTCTTCCTAGCGTATTCATTCTCTGAACATGGGATGTCCTTCGAGTCTCTTAAATTTTTAAGCTTGTTGTAAGACTCTGCTCCTCCATTGACTGTAGCCCTGTAATGTTTTCCATATGGTTGATTTTTGTGGATTTTAGGGCCCCTGTTATAATTCGTGCTGCTTGGTTTTGGAGTCTGTTTACTATGTCAAAATTTGACTTTGCTGCCGTTGACCAGGCTGTGATGCCATATTCCATAACAGGCCTGACTCTGCCTGTGTACAGCTTTTTGAGGATATTCTCATCAGCACCCCATGTGGTACCAGCTAACCTTTTCATGATGGCCATGTGCAGTTTTGCCCTTAGCTGTGTTTTTGTGATTTCCATGTCACGCGGCGGTCTAGTGTGATTCCTAAGTATGTTGGTGTTTCTTCTTCTCGTCCTGTCTGCCCGTTTAGTGGTAATTTTGCTTGCTGTGGTTTGTTTGACAAGGTAAAAATGTATTGATTTAGTTCGCGACTGTCCAGTTGGTTTTGATGGTGTATTCGTGAGAAGTCATTTTCTTTGAGACGACCACTATCTCAATCGTTGAGCTGTTTATGTTAAGGTCTTTATTTTTACTTTATGTTATTGTATCAATCATTTCTTGTAATGATTTTTTACTTATTGTTACTAATGCTGTTATCAGCGTGTCTCATCGTGCTTATATTATGTCCACCAACTGATGTTTCTGGCATGTCCCTACCATACGAGGTGGCGGCTTTGAAACCTCCATTAAATTCGTTCTCATGTCTATGGAAGCTGCTTCGGTTCATGACTGTACAGACAACGGTTTTTCCTTTGCTTCCGTCCATTTGCGTGCGGGAGTACCAAATAGCCTTTTATTAAATAGTCTAACCTCCAAAGCTGTGAGGGAGAGAAGAGGTTACGGCGCCTCCATCTCCACGGCTGTCGTGGCATAAAGGTCTTGATTTTGCTTCTCACTTTCCTGGTTTGAAAATAATACTTAATAGCATTTACTTGATAATAATACTTAATAACGTTTTCTCTTTGACAGATTTTCAACACTATTGCCAGCGCACACATGAGTCATTGAACTTCTGTCATTAATTCGACATTTGACCCACACTCTAGGCTACCATCACGTGAACTTCGTGGGGAAGTGGCTGATGAGGCACGCGCTCTCTTGCATGAAAAGACTGATGTTCGATAGCCTTTATGCTAATTACAAAACTTTAATGAAGTGGCGAAGAGGTCATTTTAGGGATCCACGATCTATTTGGTTAGCCCTAACAGAAATGAAGACGCTTGAGTGCGGTTATTGGATTAACCTGGATAACTATCGATGCCTGAGTTTTGTTGGCTAGAACATTCTATTTTTTAGTTTACGTGGGAGTTGCAAGTTATTGGAAATCATCATCAGCTGCCATCTCCACATCGAAGGTCGGCTACAATGGATCTCCAACACCTTCTGTCTTTTGTCTGTACGGTACATTCTGATAGACTCTTTCCTGTCCATCTCTTGATGTTATCTTCCCACTTATAGCGCTTTCTTCCTCTAGCACGTTTGCCTTCAACTCTGACTTCTGTTATGGTCTTCACTAAGTTGTAATGTCTTGTTACATGTCCAAATATTTTAGCATCTCTAATTTAGATCTTCATTTATTCTCCTTTCATTCCTAGGTTTTATTTGACCTTTTAATTCGTTTTCTTCTCTTTCCACGAGACGCGCTCCGTGATATATATATATATATATATATATATATATATATATATATATATATATATATATATATATATATATATATATATATATATATATATATATATATATATATATATATATATATATATATATATATATATATATATATATGTCGTGGGGTGAAACAAGACAATGATGAGAATGAAAGAATTCGAGTGAGCTGTTAGATGAGTAAAGGAAGAATAGTATCACTGTGGGACCTCAAGACGCAGCAATAGAGACCGCAGTCAGCGACTCATAGCTTGACTGCCTACGTCAGGACCAGCGAACCAGAGCTGGTCAAGACCGCACTCCACCTCCACGTGGTGGTCCTGGAAACAGTCTGCAGCTGTGCAGGCTGGCTGAGCGAGTGTGGATCGAAATGGGAAGGCAAACCCGGTCCTAAAAAATGCCGTGCAGAAGTCGGATGTGTCGACCGAAAGGTGCAGATATCACAGCTACGTTGTAAACCACCGTCCTTTTCAGGGCGAACGAAGAAGAAGAAGAAGAAGTATCACTGTTACGAAATACATTCTTTCTTTTTTTTCTGGTCTTCACTCATCTCCGGCATTATTGCTCTACCATTCCGTTTACGTGCTAATTCTTCCAGTATTCATTGTCTATGCGTTCTTTGACCAAGATTATGTTATCATTTCTTGTCACACTACTCACCCACCCCTCTCTCCTGGTTATTTTCTCCTTTGTTATCGGCGACGCTTAGTGAAGGAGCGAACTTACCACATTGACTTTTGTTACGTGCAGTCTTTGATATCTTACAATATTATACATTGGTATACTTGTAATGTTCGCAAATATTTTGTAAACAAAATAGTGCTTAAGGAAAAGTCATTATTGAGTTACTTCCCTTGAAAGTTGTGTCGGCTCTTTCGATCAAACTCCGCGGATGAATCCATTTTACTGCGATTTATTCGTTGTTTGGGTAATAATAGATTGTTCTTGCTTCAGAATATCTATGGCCTGAATTTATGTGTATTGTTTGTCTGAGTAGGACGAGTCTGTCTTATATCTGTATATCTTTACATATCTAAGTCGAACTATATGTTCTGTTGTCTCTAGAGAGGTCAAAGGCTATTCGGCGGATGTGCCGCTAGAGTGTGGTGTGATTTGGCTTCGTCCTGATAGGGACTGTGTCTTCTATGTCGGCTTGTAGCCGGGGAAAAAGTGATCTCAGTATTTGTGGGGAAAGTGATAGTCGTCTAGACCTATCGTGTATGCTTTACCCCAGTGTTTATTCGTATTGCCAAGGAATGGCAGAGGCATATTTCTGATACCAAGGTAATAATAGACACTCTTATGAACTCTCGTACGAAGCCACCATTTTCGATAGGTACGATTTGAATGTCTAAGAGAATATATTTGACTCGATGAAAACGACTTCGATTCCTAGCAGCACTATATTCTGTAGAATGCAGTCAATTGTTCATGATCAAATCTACAGAGCAATGCAATGTTTTATGAATGACTAACTTTAGGACAGATTCATTATCTGTATCCAAACGTGAGTGACAGCTCACGAGTGAAGCCATCTTGGAACCAAACATGTAGTGACTTTCAAGAAGAGAAAAGGGATGCCCGTATTATCGCTTGTTTAGTCCAGAGATCACTGCTACACATGAGAACCCGTTATTAGCGGTTCAATATTATTATATGGAAAAAATATGTGCTGAACATTAGGTTGGAGAATCGTCGCTAAACGAGATTAGGTTTAGAAGCCATCTGAAATATTGTTTATAAGCTGACGTGCTCAGTCAGTGAAGTCAGATGATATATATGTATGGGCGATACTGAGGGCTTGGCTACTGACAGCCCATTATAATATTATTCTACATGAGTGCCCATGTAACATAACATTGCAAGACCAGTTATCCACTGTACCATGATGTATTATGCCAACCTGTGATTTGTCACTATCTGTGCTGTCGAGTGTGTACGTCCAATTAAACTTTAGTAAAGGTACACAGTCGTTGGTGTCGATGACTTCCAGCCATACATGAGTGTGAGAAAAGAACATTTGTCAACACCACGAACCCTTATTATCATTCGCACATTATACACTCAATCCATGTCTACACACCACTGCGTAGGTCAAGTTGACATTCCATACACTACAGTGGAGCAAACAACACCATAGAGATCTTATCAACTGATGATGATGATGTCTGCTTCCATCCACTTATATTTATCCTTTTGGTGGATATCATTAACGGGAATAAAATATCCAACTTTATCAACTGGTGGCCAGCTTTCTGGGTTTGACCTCGCAGAAGTTCAGAAGTCAACAGAGTACCGATACCAGACCGTTTCCTGTGGCTGATACGACACACTTGCAGTATTGGTTTGCTATTTGTCAACACTTCGTCACGTGACCTGTCAAGTGAATGCAGTATGTAGGTCAGCGTTGTTGACATTTTTACATTAGACATTACAGAGTTTCACGGAACAGTTGGATCAATTCTTGTAATATTAACAGGAAGACAGTATTAGTGAACTAAGAAGTCCTATTTTCATCGATGGATCTTCTTGTTTTCTGTATATGAACTTTAATATTTAAGGCCAGAATGTTTAATTGAATAAAGTGGCAGTTTGTTTATTTTCATAAAAATAACTTTGCCATTACTGTAAAACTGAGCCTATTTTGCAACACATACTATCATACACATAATTTATATATATATTTATGTTTACATGTTATTTGTTTGTATAGTATGTTAGTTTCTATGTCAGCGGGTTGTGTTTAAGGTTGGGCGGCGTCCTCACAACAGAATATCCCACGTCATAGAGGGTCCGTTGTGGGCGTTTTCTATAGGTGCAATTTTCTTGATTGAAAATTTGCTGCGACAACTGTTGCTTTTGTGTTAGCTGTGAAGTCTGTAATTATTGTTATTTTTGTAATATTTCTTTGTTCTTTAGTTTTGTTTTGATTTGTTTGTAATTTGTTGGTCTAACCTTTTCTATCTTTCAGTTCTATTCACAATTTATATTCATATATTGTGACGTCATTTGTGTTGTTATTCTTTGCAGATTCAGTGATTATTTTCATTGATTTCCCTATTTGATTTATTTTGATTTCTGCAAACGTTCTTGTATTGTCAGTCCTATTTGTACTTTATGTATTCTGTTGGTTGACATATGTTTTATATAGGTATATTTCATAAGACACAATTGCCTGTGCACTGCACTTGGATTATGGTATAAACCAGTACCTGATTATTATTACTATTATACAAGACCTTATTAAAGGCTTGTGACCCACAGATATTGGGATAGTATACTGATTAATCAAGTCATTAAGAACTTGTGGTATTATTATTATTTCAGGTGATTAGTATTATTGTTAGACATCATGTCTACATTGGAATACTTCATTACACAAGGGAAAGCCCTTGATAAGACTGGTCAACAATTAGAACAATGGGCTGTTGCTCAATATGACAAAGCATTAGCTGCAGAAGAGAGAAGAGCTATGGCAGAAGAGAAAAGATTAGAAAGAGAAGCTGAGGCTGCGGCTGAACAAAAGAAATTGCAGATGCAGGTGGAGGAAAGGAGATTTGAAGCTGAACAAAAAAAATTAGAAAGAGAAGCTGCTGCGGAACAAAAAAGATTAGACAGTGAAGCTGAACAAAAAAGATTAGACAGTGAAGCTGAACAAAAAAGATTAGACAGGGAAGCTGAACAAAAAAGATTAGACAGTGAAGCTGAACAAAAAAGATTAGACAGGGAAGCTGAACAAAAAAGATTAGACAGGGAAGCTGAACAAAAAAGATTAGACAGGGAGGCTGAACAAAAAAGATTAGATGCTGAAGAGAAAAAAGCAATAAGAGAACATGAATTTGAGTTGGAGAAATTGAGATTGACAAGTATGAGTAATGTTAATCAGGCATCTAGTGGTAATGGTAAACCTTCTACTTACAAGGTTAAGGTTCCACCGTTCAATCAGTCCAGTGACGATATTACATTCTGGCTGGATAGATTTGAACGTTCTTGTCGTACACATAATGTGGATAAATCACAATACGCTAATCAATTATCAGAAAACTTGAAAGGTGAATCTTTGACTAGATTATGCCTTGTAGGAGAAGCAGATAAGGATAATTATGATGTCATTAGGGCGGCTTTGATAAAAAAATATCAGCTAAGTGAGGAAGGCTATCGCCTTTTATTTAAAACGATGGTGCCTGAGACGGGTGTAGAATTCTCAGAATTCACTGCAAAGGCACGTCTCACAGCTGATCGTTGGATTGAGCTTTCCAAAACAGAGAAAACGTATGAAGGACTTATGGATTTGTTGCTCAGAGATAAGATTATGTCATGTGTGAACAAACCTTTCCTTGAATTTATACATGAGCGTAAACCTAAATCTCTAAAAGAAATGGAAGAATATTGTTCCCAATATGTCACTGCACTCCCCGACGTGACTTTTGGCAATACTAAGATTAAGGAGAGCATGCCAGTTGCTTCAGCAACACCATACAATCCCAATTATTCACACAGATTTCAGGGACCTCAAAACAGATTTGATAAAAAAGGTAACCATAATAGTTATCAAAACCAAGGTAACCAATCATTTCAGGGTTCTTCTTCAAAGAACTGGAGACGACCTGATAGCTCTCGACACAGGGGTGGTCATAATTATAGGAATTTCCGTAGAGGAAGTAATTATAGAAACTATCAGGGTTATCCGTCTTGGAGTCAACAAGATCATAATTACAGAGATACTCATTATAATGAATATGATAATGGTAACCAAGGGAACTATGACTCAAACCCAAATAGGGGTTACAATAGAGGTAACAATAACTACAGAGGTGATAATAACCGAGGTAGATCTCAAAACAAAAGACATAAACCACATTTTCAGGCAAACTCTGTACAACAAGAGTCCCATGAAGCCTATAAACAGAGTAAAGATAATAATGATGCTAGTAATATGGCATGTGCCGCTTTTGATTTTGGGAGAGCATCTCAGTGCCCCCAATGCAAAACGTTATTTGAGCCAACCACAGTGTCTACTTTAAGCTGTGGCCATCCTCTTCCTGCTCTTCCGGCATCAGTCGCGCATGATGGAAGAGGTTCTCTTGTCTTACATAAGGGTTTAGTGAATAACAATCCAGTCTCTGTGCTATTTGATTCTGGATGCACCACAATTGGTGTTAGGCAGTCACTCGTAGATCCTTCCCGCGCCACTGGACAAGTAGTCAAATGTGTAACATTTGGCGGCACATTAGAGAAATACTCTACTGCTATCATTAGGATTGCTACTCCTTTCTTTACAGGAGATGTACACGCATGTCTTCTTCCGAATCCGATCGCTGACCTCATCATCGGTCGCATTCATGGAGTCAAAGAATGCACTCCGCAACAAATTTCCACGTGGGAAAGGCAAAACATGCAGATTGCTAACGCTGTAGTCACTAGAGCTCAGGCTCTTAATATGCCTCAAACTTCATCTACTGAAGATAATGAAGTGCATAACCAAGATAATCCCTTGGTAATTTCTCGTGACTCGTTTATAAAACAGCAAGAAGATGATCCCACTCTGAAGAAATTCTTCATTCTTGCAACTAAAGGTGATCCGAATAAAGACACAAGTCGTAAATCGTGGATTACAAAGAAGAATGGCGTACTTGTACGTATGGTTCAAGACTCCATTACGTCAAGTCATTCTCAAATCCTGGTTCCCAAGAATTTGAGAGTTAAAATTTTGCAGCACGCTCACGACTCTCAGTGTGCTGGACACATGGGTTTTTCCCGTACTAAGTCAAGAGTCCTTGCGGCTTTCTTTTGGCCATTGGTAAACAAGGACATACGGATTTATTGTCGATCTTGTAAAGTATGTCAGGAAGTTAAATCCAAAGGTCCACGGCATGCTGCACCCATTCAGGCGGCGGACATTCCTATTCGGCCGTTTCAAAAAATGGCCATAGACATTATTGGTCCATTTAAGATCAAGTCTGCCAGAGGACATCAGTTTATCTTGACGTGTGTTGATATGTGCACACGTTGGCCAGAGGCTATTCCTCTGAAGAGCATTACTACTGCTGATATTGCAGATGCTCTTTGGCTTATATTTTCTCGTCTGGGGTTCCCCGGAGAAATATTGTCAGACCATGGCACCCAACTAATATCAGATACCATGTCTCAAGTAATGTCTACTCTGCAGATAGATAGATCTTTAAGTAGTATCTACCATCCAATGTCTAATGGTATGGTCGAACGCCTTAATAGAACACTTAAAAACTTACTGGGGAAGATAACTGAGGATCATCCTCAAGACTGGGACAGAGTTTTACCTGCGGCCCTCTTCGCTTACAGAGAGGTACCCAATGAACATACAGGATTTTCTCCCTTTGAACTCGTCTTTGGCGCGCGTCCGCGTGGCCCTATGTCGTTGCTTCACGATCTCATTACATCTGACAATATTGACGATGACACAAAGTCATCCTACGAATATGTCATCGCGTTGAGACAAAAAAATTATCGAAGCATGCAAATTAGCAACTTCTTCTTCTGAATTTGCGAAACAGAAGGCAAGGCAATTTGCCAATAAGAAGAGATGCTTACGACAACTTTGTCCTGGTGACAAAGCATTTGTATTACTACCTTGTAGGGAAAACAGACTACTTATTTCTTGGAAAGGTCCGTACGATATAATATCGAAAATTTCCGATGTCGACTATATTGTCGATATTGATGGGAAGCATAAAACCTTCCACATCAATATGCTTACGGAATTCCATGAACGTCCGGATTATTTGCAACCCATTTTCCAAGCAACGGACAATTCTCCAGTACAACATGGTCATTACTCATCACTGTCCGTGATACAGGATGAGGAAACAAGTTTTTCAGATGTAAATCTTCCTCTTCCAATGATCCCACTTCATTCTAGTGAATCATGGAAGAACGTTACTGTCTCTCCTGATTTGTCTCTAGGAGAACAGCGACAAGTTTCAACTATGTTGCAAACATTTCAGGATGTACTCACTGACATCCCTGGACAAACGCATGTCATTGAACATGACATTGTGCTAACTGACCATACTCCTATTAGGGTTAGACCTTATCCTATACCTATACATTTTCAAGCACAGGTCGAGAAAGAGTTGGATGAGATGATAGATCTGAAAATAATCGAACCATCCACCTCTGCATATTCTTCGCCGATGGTTATTGTTCGAAAAAAAGACAATAACATACGTCTTTGCGTTGACTATCGAAAATTGAATCAAGTAACGAAGTTCGATGCCGAACCTATGCCTTTACTGGAAGAGCTACTTACTCGACTCTCCAAATCTCATTTTTTCACTAAACTTGATTTGTCTAAAGGATATTGGCAAGTTCCTTTATCTGAACGCGCCAAACCTCTCACGGCTTTTTCAACACCTAGAGGTTTGTTCCAATGGAATTTTATGCCTTTCGGTCTTATGAACGCACCAGCTACATTCGTACGCATGATGCGCCGAATCCTATCTTATCGGTCAGATGTCATTGCATATCTAGACGACATCTGTCTTTTCAGCGATACTTGGGAAGATCACTATTCAGGGTTAGATGAATTGCTGTCTACTTTGCGTGAGCACAACCTGACAGCGAAACCCTCTAAAGCCTATATTGGTTTTAGCGAAATTTCTTTCCTAGGCCACCGAGTTGGTCATGGTTTCCTAAAGACAGAGGACCATAATACTAGTAAGATACTTAACATCTCAATCCCTAAGACTAAAAAACAGGTGAGAAGTCTGTTAGGTCTTATTCAATTTTATGGCAGATTCATTCAGAATCTATCCTCTATCATGGCACCTCTCTCAACACTTCTAAAGAAAGGTTCGCCTAATGTGGTCCACTGGTCTCAGGAATGCCAATGCTCTCTGGATAAGATTAAAACACTGTTTTCAACACCACCTATTTTAGTGCTACCCACTAAAGATAAGACATTCGTTCTTCGTAGTGACGCTTCATCCACTGGGATTGGAGCGGCACTAATGCAAGAGTACTCTGGAACTCTGCATCCTGTAATGTATATTTCCAGAAAACTTAATGCGGCAGAAAGGAATTATTCGGTTTTAGACCGTGAGCTATTAGCTATGGTTTGGTCGATCCTCAAACTACAGAGATTCCTTCTAGGCGCACATTTCATAGTAGAAACCGACCAAAAAGCTCTTACTGCTATACAGAGTAAGAATTTGAAGAGCTCGAGGTCTACTCGATATGCAATTGCTCTTCAACCTTTTCATTTCTCTGTGCGAGCTATTCGTGGATCAGATAATGTGATGGCAGACATTCTGTCAAGATGCCCACATGATTCCACATAACTATTAGGGCTTAGACTTCTTGATATGTCTAGTTCTATAGTAGTTCCTTTTCTATATCATGATAGATACACATTTGTAATTTAATAATATAATGATTGTATCACTACATAGCGGTTCATTGATGTTTATTCACCGCTGTGCTTTGATGATTTTTTCTTCATAAATCATAAATTTAAGATATCTAATACGAAATGATGATATGAATTTTTTAGGCATTGTGTAATTGCCAGAATTGTATTATACTTTGATGACACCTTCCTGGAAAAATATACTTGTAGAGAAATAATTTCTCTCAGTTTATGAGACACATTCTCACCAGTCGCTCCATAAGTCGACTTAGCCTCATATTAGGCGTTATAGGTATTCCTGATATTTTCATCTGCGCATTATTCATGCGTTGTGAGCCTATTGTACGTTGCTCCTAGATGTATTTCAAAAAAAAAAAAAAAAAAAAATGTTCCATTTTTTTTTTCCCGGGAGGTGTGGTAAGACTGTTACGTGCAGTCTTTGATATCTTACAATATTATACATTGGTATACTTGTTATGTTCGCAAATATTTTGTAAACAAAATAGTGCTTAAGGAAAAGTCATTATTGAGTTACTTCCCTTGAAAGTTGTGTCGGCTCTTTCGATCAAACTCCGCGGATGAATCCATTTTACTGCGATTTATTCGTTGTTTGGGTAATAATAGATTGTTCTTGCTTCAGAATATCTATGGCCTGAATTTATGTGTATTGTTTGTCTGAGTAGGACGAGTCTGTCTTATATCTGTATATCTTTACATATCTAAGTCGAACTATATGTTCTGTTGTCTCTAGAGAGGTCAAAGGCTATTCGGCGGATGTGCCGCTAGAGTGTGGTGTGATTTGGCTTCGTCCTGATAGGGACTGTGTCTTCTATGTCGGCTTGTAGCCGGGGAAAAAGTGATCTCAGTATTTGTGGGGAAAGTGATAGTCGTCTAGACCTATCGTGTATGCTTTACCCCAGTGTTTATTCGTATTGCCAAGGAATGGCAGAGGCATATTTCTGATACCAAGGTAATAATAGACACTCTTATGAACTCTCGTACGAAGCCACCATTTTCGATAGGTACGATTTGAATGTCTAAGAGAATATATTTGACTCGATGAAAACGACTTCGATTCCTAGCAGCACTATATTCTGTAGAATGCAGTCAATTGTTCATGATCAAATCTACAGAGCAATGCAATGTTTTATGAATGACTAACTTTAGGACAGATTCATTATCTGTATCCAAACGTGAGTGACAGCTCACGAGTGAAGCCATCTTGGAACCAAACATGTAGTGACTTTCAAGAAGAGAAAAGGGATGCCCGTATTATCGCTTGTTTAGTCCAGAGATCACTGCTACACATGAGAACCCGTTATTAGCGGTTCAATATTATTATATGGAAAAAAATATGTGCTGAACATTAGGTTGGAGAATCGTCGCTAAACGAGATTAGGTTTAGAAGCCATCTGAAATATTGTTTATAAGCTGACGTGCTCAGTCAGTGAAGTCAGATGATATATATGTATGGGCGATACTGAGGGCTTGGCTACTGACAGCCCATTATAATATTATTCTACATGAGTGCCCATGTAACATAACATTGCAAGACCAGTTATCCACTGTACCATGATGTATTATGCCAACCTGTGATTTGTCACTATCTGTGCTGTCGAGTGTGTACGTCCAATTAAACTTTAGTAAAGGTACACAGTCGTTGGTGTCGATGACTTCCAGCCATACATGAGTGTGAGAAAAGAACATTTGTCAACACCACGAACCCTTATTATCATTCGCACATTATACACTCAATCCATGTCTACACACCACTGCGTAGGTCAAGTTGACATTCCATACACTACAGTGGAGCAAACAACACCATAGAGATCTTATCAACTGATGATGATGATGTCTGCTTCCATCCACTTATATTTATCCTTTTGGTGGATATCATTAACGGGAATAAAATATCCAACTTTATCAACTTTTCGCTTATCGCCAGCTCTAGGCGGAGTAAGAATCTAAACTGAGCGACCTACCTACTGTTAACCCAGACTTATTATCTTGAAATATACACGAAAACATGTTGTCACTGGGGTGTAGGAGAATAACAATCTAGGTAGAGACTAAGACATAGAGAGGGATGTAATACTTTCGGCAGATGGAATTTGTTGTGATAATCAACTACAGGAAAGTAACATCTTGGAGGAGATTATCAGCGATAAATCTGTGCAGCAATAAGTTGTAAACATGATATGCTGCCATGGAGTGTTCGAAGTATTTCTTTAAGGACGTCAGTACAATTTATTCGCTTGGTCAAAACCACAGTTGTTCCCAGAGGATTATATTTCCGTGTTTAGTGGTCAACTGAAGACGCCACGATAAATCTTTTTTACTTTTTTTACGTGTCTAAGCAAGAGACGGGAAATAATTAACTCTGGACGTGAGAACGAAAAATGTTTTAACTTCATGCGAACAAATGCTGAGTTTTAAAATCACTTGCTGATAACCGTTGGAAGAGAACGCACGCTTATAGAAGAGAAGCCTCAAGCTACCTCATATCTACAGTATATGTGATGTGAGAGTAACGCTACTCAAAATCTATTTTCTTAAGCTGCGGATAAGTCCAGAGCGGTAAGCAAACTCTCAGTATTCGCTTAATTAGCTAACTCTAATAGCAAGGGATTAGTTAATTGATGTAAAGTGTGAAATACTTAATATTGTGGTTTTATTTCTTTACATTAGATTAATAGCTATTTTGCATTTATGTATTATGAATGTTATCATTGTTGCATTATAATGATGTAAGTACTGGCTGATATCTGAAAGTACTACAGGCTAATTATATTGGGAATGTGATGAAGAAAGCTGTTGTGAACGAGAGAAGAACCATATTGTTCAATGGACGAGTGAATGAAATATCATTCCTCCAATGCAGTCACGCATGGACGCACACTGCCAGACGTCTGCTTGTAACAAAGGTTGACCTGACTGACCCGACCAGTGTGAGACTACTGCTAGACAGGAATTTGTAAACAAATGGACAGTCGCCTTTAAGGAAAAGACTGACATTACGGTTCAGGTAAATATATTATTAGGCACCATTCTGAGACGAAATGTCCAGAGTGGCTGCAGGTAATATATCTGTATAAAATAGAAGATTGATTACCTGTATTATCTTCCACAGCGCAGTTGCAGAATCCTAGCCAGTTTCTGGATTTTGATTGCTGTAAATTGTTGCGAGTAAACCGCCTAGTTGCTCTATGCTACAGAGAGAACTAGTGCTTACGTCTCAAACCCTCTAGCGGTGATCACAAGTCAGCAACCCTGAGCAGTCTACAGCATATAAGCATTCAACACCTCGTCAGCACCTGGACATCATAACTCAACTTCACAACCAGGTTAACGAAAAGCCTAGTCATCTCTTGGACTGTAGCCCCACTGAAGCAAACTATCCAGTTGGTAATTCCTACCTACTGAGACGCCCAGGAGAAGTCCAAGTAGATAAGTCTACTTAAAACCCAGGCCAAAGTCAGAATTCATTTTTCCAAGAAATAGCCATAAGAACAAACTCCCGTCAGTGAGGACAATAGCCTCTTATTCTTATCTGAACCAAAGACACTGACAGTATTCTGAATCCTCGAATAAGTAATATCATAACTGTCTTTTTTAAATTTCCTAGTATTTATTTTTTTCAAAGTACATGACAACATTGATTTTATTTTCCACTGTAATTAAAGTAATTATGTACATTCTGTAACTCACCATCATTCTGGGTTTGACTTAATAGATTGTATGTTCTGTTCAGAAAAACATACTCAGCCCTCCTTGTATTACTTGTTACTACTAGTTCTTCTTTAAAAAGATTTGAGTAAGAAAGAGTTAGTCGTCGCCAGAAAAATACAAGAATTGGTAGTCTAAAAGGTGAGAGAATCACTGACACCAACCTGTGCCCTTCTGTTAACTCTTTCCCTCAACACTAGCTCACCTCTGTGAACAATAGTGTCTAAAGGTCTATGTGCTTCCTACACATTTTTCTTTATTTACTTACATTATCTCATCTAAAATAAACTCTGCAACACATGCGAAACGGAAGAAGCAAGACTTTATTTGATTATAGAGTTTGAAAATCACATGTACATGACAATATATGGCGTTTGAAATGCTAAGATAGACTGCTCTCTATTGGACTTCTCCTCTAAATAGCAACCTGCATGTGTAAACCAAAATTTCGCTTATATGCTGCGACATTGTAAAACTGCTTCACTGACTTCCAATTTCGTCAAGGAAAAATTATAGGCAGTCAAGAACACGGACTATTAGGACCCAAATATAGGACAGGCCATAGGACTGGAAGGGAATTATAAGATTTGAAGGGAGTAACTCAACAGATATCACTTTGCGCTTTAAGTTCTAAGATTCAACTTTCACTCAGTGCACTCAATTAGACATCTAACACACTTGAAAGGTACGGCGTCTTAAACAGTTGTCCGACAATATTCGGACGTTTTCTGTGCAAAAAGTCTGTGCTTGCCCAAATAAAACAAAATAGTGGTAAGTTGTAATATGCACATTTAATCATTTTATATTTGCAATTTGACATGTATAATTTGCTTGTGGATGTACAGTGGCATATGAAGCTGGCAACCTCTTGACTTCAAATAACTTGACACATGCACCACAACTGCAAAAGCTGGTGACTGCTTCGTGTGGGTTTCGTCACAAGAAATAGCAGCAGAGGTGGCCCCAGTCTTCATAGCAGGGAGTGGATGATGATATCATGGTGTACATATTTATTTACAAGCACTTTAGAAAATTTCATATGTATGTATTAATAAATATATATCTATATCAATTGCAGTTTTACGCTGTTGAAAAACAGTTTCATCTGAGCCACTGGGGTTAAAATTAACGCTCAAGGAAGGTAAAATGTATGAGGAAGATGAAGTGGTGGATGAAAGCGGAGGTCGTCTGATAACTATGTCAAGAGAAACAATACTTAGTAGAAACATTTTTCTACTATCAGTTTGTGGTACAAGTTTGTGGTTCAAGTTGCCATTACTGCATGGGACGTACTACAGCCACCAGACTTTACTACTGTAGTTAGGTACAGTTCAAAGCACCTGTGAGAACCAACAGGCGGCTGAAGCACACGCCAACAAACCCCACGCCGGAAACTAAGTACTATAAAAGCGCAACCTAAGAACATTTCACAATTTTCCAAATTGCCCACCACAGTTTAAATCATCCGATGATGATAAATGTCATCGTTTCCTTTTTATAAACAACTTTATTTATTTTACATTGTTAAACTATAAGTGATTATTAAACATGTGTATCTGTAACTGTAAAGCTATAGTTGGTTTAATCACTATTGAGTGAAGTCTATGTCTGCACCCGTATGACTCGTGTTGTTCTAAATACATAACGAGATGGAGCTATTAGAAAAAAAAAAAAAAAAACATTAACATTTTAAAAGAGCAAGACAAATTAAACAGAAAATGGCACAGTAAAAACCTATTTCCTTATATAAAGACTGATAGTTCTTTTTTTAAGCACTGATAGCGTGCAAGTATATGTGTAATATATGTGTGTGCGCGCGTTTCGGCCAACCGCAAGATGGACACTGGTATAGGGACTACTATTGTCTCTGTCATTTATCATACATCTACACTGTGGCGAAGCCAACTCTGCTAATTCACGGGTTCTCTCATTTTTAATTATTTTTCATATATTTTATTTAGTTCTTGATTTCTTTCCCTTATGTTTTTGTTCGTCTGTCCGTGACAAGGCCTTGTGGCCGTCAATGTTTTTTTCTCCTAGTAAGAGGTACTACACTTTTTTATTTTACCTTAATGTCTGTTAAACAAATATTTGTAACAGTGAGCATGAGTTATACAAGGTTGAGTATCGTTGACGACACGGAAGAGTTCTAAAACTGAACGTAGTGATCATCAGTGTTGCCACTCAAGTTCTAGAGATAAACCCAGATGCTCTTCTAAAAAAAACCCAGAAATACCCAGAATATTTTATGCCTCAAATACACGGGATAGACGATGCTTACATAATCTTTTATGTGCATCTTTAGCACAAATAATCTGTGTGCTACCAATTTGTATGTATTTCTTCATTTTTTTTTTTAATTACCAAAAATTCACAAATAAATAAAAATGATTTTAATAACACCCTAATATATGAACTCTTGAAAATGAGATATTTTAACAGTAATATACTTACATTAACAAAATGTTCCTCAAATTAAATATAAAATGTTAGTTGTAACTTGTTACTGTTGAAAAATGTCACTTGTCAGAGACTCGGCATCCATGTCGACAACTTCTCCTTCGTCAAGATCATATGCATGAATTGACTACGTGGAATCTTGATTGTGAAGTTCCAAAATCTTTGCATATCTCTGCCGACAACGTCCTTCACGCACATCTTCAACCACGCTTTTACTAGGATTAAACTTATGACAAACTCCGTCTTTGGCAACTGCTTGCTTGGCTAGTATTCGATTGGAAACTGTTTCACACAAAAGCTTGTTGGTTTGTTTAGTTTTAACTTAGTTAACCTTCGAAAACACTCTTTCGACGCATGCTGAGGAGTGACGTAGTGCCATAAGCGTGTACATGAGGTCAGCCAAAACATCAAATTTCTTCTGGTTATTAGCATCTGTTACTTGTTGCAGTCCCAGCCAGAATGCGGGCGGATCCTCATCCACTAGATGTCCAAGATCTTTTCGGTACAATGCCAGTTCTCGCCATTGATCAGACAGACGATCAAGGCTCTTTTCTGAAACAACTGTTGGGAACTGCGCTGCTAACGGAATGACAGAAGGTTTGTTGATATCGAGAGCTTGCTTTGGATCCAACAGCTGCATTTGCACCAGAACACTGTTTTGTTCAAGTGGGAACCTGCGTCGTATTTGAGTACAAAGTTCAATCAGGTATGCCAATGCATCCTTGCGAAACTGGACTTCTTTATCTCGTAACGGTTGTCGCATTAACTGCGCTTCACATCGTCCACCCAGCTCAATGTAATTCAGTTTCTTGTGCACCTGTACATCCGAATTATCAATGTCGGCAAGAGTGCGATGCTCATGCTGCAATACTTCCTGCCTAATAAACATACTGAGAAGAAAACGATACTCTCTTGTTACACTCGTGTACACTTTGTGAAGACGGAAGTTCTCGGACTGGAATTCCATGTTCATGACGTTAACTTTACCCAGTAAGTAGCCGACAAATAGAAGCATGTGCTTCGTGCCAGCAGTGTTCATCGTCTGCAGGATTAGCCCCGCACCATCGACGTTGTTCACTGAAGCTTCGGATTGGAGATACAAGTGCAGAGCATCCCATTGCTCAAGGATCCTCTCAATGACTGCTTCACGGGACAGCCAGCGTGTTTCACACAGCTTCAACACTTTTTGTTTCTGGACCTGAACTACATCTTGTATTAACTGGAACTGGAGATTTCTTTTACTACTACGCGACAAATAGAAGCAGACATACTTTATGAAAATTTCAAGCCAAGATGGTTGGTGGTTGCTGGCAGCATTTGCACAAAGTACAAATGAATGACAAACACAGCCGATAACAAAGGCATGGGGAATCTCTTTCTTCAGATGTGCCTTAAACCACTTGCAGTCCCCATCATAGTGGCACAGTTGTCTGCAGCAAAACCAATGACGTTACTAAGCGGGATTTCATGCGTGCTCAACAATTTCTTAACAGCGGTAAACATGCCAAGACCAGTCCCATTCTCCACCTCAACGAGGTCTAACAGTGAATCAACTACTTTTTTTGTTTTTGTGTCACAGAATCGCACAAAGACTGCCAACATCTGGTTCGTAGAAATATCAGTACTCTCATCAACAAGTATAGAAAATTTCTGATTTCAGTAAATGTTTATAACTTCAAGCCGCTCAAAATGAGCAATGCCGTACTGCATCACATAGGCAGCATTCGTGCGCTTCAGTGATATTTTTTGATCAATTGTGCTGTCTGGAAACATCTGCTTGCAACATTCAATCAAATGATCAGCTTGCGAAAATGGAGTATTATGTTCTGCCATGAAAGCCGACAACACTATCTCCGCTTTAGCAATTTTGTCTTGGAGACAGGGCTCTTTTGGTTTGATGAAAAACTTGTTAATGTTCAGAGTTTTGCTTTTGGCTTCGAAGTTTTTCATGTGCTTCTGTGTGCATTTATGTATCAATAAAGCTGTTTTGTTGGCATTAGTTAATGTACAGGAACAGACCGTACAAATCGCAGCATAGCGATTACCAGAGTCCGGCTTTATCCAATCCTTCAGTTCGCTGTCTGTTAGCCATTCCGCACAAAAAGCCTGCTGATACCATGGCTTCACTTTTTTACGCGGTGGCGTGTGTGTCGTCATGCTGCTACAACTACCTAGCGTACCTTCATCGTCGCTCATCTTATTGTGATGGGGCCGAAAAGGAGACGCCCGCCCCCTTCCTGATTTTGGGCAGATTTATCGCCCATGTATTTTAGAAGTGCGCGAAGCATGCTGAGATATAAAGAAGATTGATGAAAAGGCCATAATAATGCCTTAAAATTAAGTTGTGGTGTAGAATTGTGTTTTTGCTCTAGACATAGTTGTGTATATTTGTGTTTTCATGCCTTCTAGAGCAAAATATCGCGAGTGTTGTTTAAGTAGCGCATTACTGCGCGCGCGGACTAAGTTGAGTGTTTAGGCTTAGCGTTTTATAAAAAGAGATAGCGGCCGGCAAGCGGGCCTACTTTGCCACAGCCGCCCAGAGAGAACAGACGAAGTAAGACATACAGAGCCAAGCTGTAAATGCCTTGAGCACGTGAGTTAATATAAATTAGAATTAGTTTTATATAATTCTGAAATAATATCGATGTGGCTGTTTTAATGATTAGTGAAATAAATAGATAGATGTGTTCCCAAAGGAAATGTCTTTTTAGGGCATTTTGATTTAGTCTCGAAATGATAGATGAGTGAAAATAATGTTTGATAGGTTTTATTAGGCACGCTAAGCCCAAATCCAGATGTGAGAGTTTAGTAGCAATTATTTCAGTCATCAGACCGGGCAAATTTAGTAGGAGAGTGTTTTATACATGAAACTGGATAGAGAAGCATCTATTACTTGAATTTAGATAATATTAACTGTTATGAAGATGGCGGCCACGTGGTCATGAAAGGCGGCGAGGTGAATAAAGAAGGCGCCAAGGGGTCTGCGGTAACACTCTTAGTTATCACTTAATGTTACGCAGTTTTATATTGTGTGAATTGACACGTGGGTGAAAGTAGATTAAGATAATTTTCCCCAGTAAAGGAAAGAGATAGTTTTCGTGTTAATTCCAGTTCTGTTAAAGTCAAGAGTAATTATATTTTATTTCTTTAATGTAAGAGTAAATTAGTGTATTTCACGTTTATTGATTATTCTACTGTTTATATTTAATGAGTTACTGTGAGGTGGGAATAGTCATTTAGATTTCTGGAGAGCGCGAGGCCACTCCTTGTGCGTAAAGCGCATTTAAGACATAAATGTTGCTGTTTGCTCCTTGCGGAGCAGGGCGACACCAGTGCAGCTGGTGTCCATCACAAAGCCGACAAGAAGCATTTATATGCTATGGCAGTGATTTGTTTCGGTAACGATGTGTTTCATGTGATGAGTTCCCAATCTCATCAGGGGTTGTATACGACACGCTTGTTGCCAGGTGCACCAGTCGTCACATACGACATGCTTCAGAGTGCAGGGATGAATACTGAGATTGATCAATTGCGAGGTGGTGGTTTATTCTCATTACTGAGAGTATTTGTTGTACATATAGTTGAATATTATTTTATGTCCATTTTATGATTATTTAATTATGGTTATGTGAAGAATGGTTTGTGAGAGCACGTGGGCTCACTTGAAGATATATATTTCTCTTCTCCGCTCCTGAGGGAGCATGGGGCCACCAGTGTGGTTTCATCCGTATGAAGCATTCAGATGCTCGTGCAGTAGTGGTTTCGGTAGCAATCTGTGTTACACGGTGAGGTTGCCAGCCCCATGCACAACACCATACTAGTCTCATTGGACGACATGCATGAGTGTGTGTGTGTGTGATAGCTGAGTGTGTGCTCTTGCAGTAGTGGTTTCGGTAGCAATCTGTGTTACATGGTGAGATTGCCAGCCCCACGCACAACACCTTACTAGTCTCATTGGACGACATGCATGAGTGTGTGTGTGTGATAGCTGAGTGTGTGCTCTTGCAGTAGTGATTTCGGTAGCAATCTGTGTTACATGGTGAGATTGCCAGCCCCACGCACAACACCTTACTAGTCGCATTGGATGACACGCATATGTGTGTGCGTGTGTGATAGTTGAGGGTGTCAGGTAGTACATGTGGGAGGACTGTTTGGCAGGTGAGAGTATCATTGTTTAACTATGATTTTAACCAGTCGTTGCTTTGTTTGCTTCTCCAGAATTAGCAATCGGGCACATGCTGGGTGTTTTGTTTTGTTTGTTTAGTGTTTGGTTTGTTTAATGTTTGCTTCAGTGTGCTCTTAGTCACTGAATGGGTTGTAAAAATAAATGCAGCCCCTGCCTCTAGAATCAAGAGTTTTATTGTTGTTCGGGTCGGTGCGAGTGTGACAAGAGAGTGATCACACATCACAATACTATCATCACCATCTCGCCCACCCTATCACATTATAATAACCAAAAAAAAAAAAAATGCTGTTTATCTGCTTAAGTCTAAAATGTAAAAAGAAGACTTTATAACACATCGCAAAAATGACTGAGTATTGCAGATGACAGCCATTAACAGAATAACATAGCCATTAACAGAATAACAGGAAATAGATAGCTGATGTAAACGAGTAAAAAAACAGTAATTGATGTGGTTAAAAACAAGAATTAAATTTAAGTGGAATAAAAAATATATAGCACATAATGTTTTACATTTAATTATAATATACATATAATGTATAATGCTCAGTGCACAGAATATACATACATTGTAAATGCCAATTGTCAAATATACCCAGATTAATGCAGATTTTGAAAAAAAATTACCCAGATACCCAGACGGAAGCCCAAAAACCCAGATCTAGTCAGAAATACCCAGCTGTGGCATCACTGGTGATCATAAATCTTGGAACTACTTTTCTGTTTGCGGAAGCATGAAAAATAAGACCTAGTAACATTACCGTTACTTTATGTTCCGGTCTTATTCATACTGATCTTAAACAACGCATTAATGCATCCAAATTTAGTCCCTGATTTAAGACAAGAGAAGATATACAGTGTAATGAACTTTCTTTTCCTCCGTGGAGAGTTCCTGTTTGGTTGAAGTTCTTCTGTCCTTCAAGAGTTACCATGTGACATTGTATGTTTTGTCTATTGAGCAAGTCGCCGTCTTCACACACTTCACACCTGAGGTGACGTCCCGAGAGCTTCTTGAGGGCGACTTCACTCCACGCCGTGTTTTTACAAGAAGAATGAAAGAAACCTTGTGTTTTCTTTTTTATCCGAGTTCAGAGGTCTCCAAAGTAAAGGGGCACCGCGGGAAATCGGGGAGAGGCAGTTTGAAGGAGGTAAGAGGGAGGCGGTATGACAAGGCACAGGAAAAAAATTAATGAGAGATGTGGTACAATTAAAGAGACGACTGAGAAAAGAATAGAGTACGCTGTTGAGCTTTGTATGCTGTAGCGTTAGAATATTACAGTTTTGTTTTGTTCAATGTAAATCTTATGTATGTGTCATGAAAAAGTCAATAGTTTGGATGAAAAGCTGTAGAAGGAAATAACATTTTCACTCACGAAGGGTTAAATGTCAGATTTACAATGACAATAAAACAGAATAGAGGAAGGTACCCATCAAAGTGTCTTCATCACTGCACCTCAGTCTTCTATTTACGTTTGTCGTGAAATGTAGTGAGCTTATTCAGAAGTGCAACAAATAATGGCATAATGAAAACAACAGAAGTTGAGTAAGCGTCAAATCATCATCATCATCAGCTGTCATCTCCACAACGAAGGTTGACTGTAAAAGGTGTCCAACGTCTTCTGTCTCTTGCCTTGATGTTACACACTGATAAACTCTAACCTGTCCACCTCTTGATGTTATCTTCCCACTTATAGTACTGTCTTCCTCTTGCACGTTTTCCGTCAACTCTGCTCTCCATTATGGTCTTCAGCAAGGTGTTATGTCTTTTTACATGGTCAGAATATTATTATTTAAATGGCCATGAAAGTAAATTTTTTAAAATAAGTAAATAAATGCAAATGATAGTAGAGTAAGTTTTACAAATGAACACCACACTAGAAACACAGAACTAACTACAATAACACAGGACTTACTACAATTACACAGGACTAACTACAATAACACAGGACTAACTACAATAACACAGGACTAGCTTCAATAACACAGGAGTAACTACAATAATGCAGGACTAGCTACAATAACGCATGACTAACTACAATAACACAGGACTAACTACAATAATGCAGGACTAGCTACAATAACGCATGACTAGCTACAATAATAATAATAGCCCCTTCAGTCATAACTGACTATGGGAATGCGCCCCTGAGGTGACAGCCCTCAGCTGCTTATTTTCCTGGTGTTCCTTTCGACGTTTTCTCCTCACCTCTGCTTCTTGTGTGAGCCTCTCTTCGCCCAATCTGAGATGGCGCCGTAAACAGCATCGCCACTTAGTGCGATCGGCAGCTTCATCCTCCCATGTTGCTGGATCCATGTCCAGTGCCCTCATATCTCTCTTGCACACATCTTTGAACCTCAGCTCTGGTCGCCCAACTGTTCTCTTGCCATCTGCTAATTGTCCGTAGAAGATATCTTTTGGGATGCGACCATCTTCCATGCGGCGAACATGGCCAAGCCAGCGAAGTCTGCGCTGTCTAAGAAGCGTATACATACTTTGAAGGCCAGCACGTGACAACACCTCGACATTTGTCACTTTATCTTTCCACGAGATGCCGAGGATGCGGCGTAGACACCGCAGATGGAAGGTATTGAGCCTTCTTTCTTGCTTAGCATAGGTCGTCCAGGTCTCGCTGCCATATAGGAGTGTGCTGGTGACGCAGGCATTATATACCGCAGCTTTGGTCTTCATTGTGAGTTTAGAGTTTCCCCAAACACGCGATGTGAGGCGGGCAAAGGTAGCTGCAGCTTTGAAAATGCGGCTGTCGATTTCTGTATCCAGTGAGAGTTTGTCATTGATGGTAGACCCTAGGTATGTGAAGTGGTGCACCACTGCCAATTCATAGTTATCGATAGTGATAACTGGTGCAGCACCCACATCCTGACTCAGCACATTCGTTTTCTTTAGACTTATTGTGAGGCCAAAGTCCTTGCATGCTTTTAGTGAAGCGATTCATCAAGCTCTGAAGCTCCTGTTGGCTTTGAGTGACGACTGCAGCATCATCAGCGAACAACAAGTCTCTTATAGTGACCCTTCTGATTTTTTGTTTTTGCCTTCAGCCTTGAAAGATTAAACAGACGGCCATCTGACCTAGTGTGAAGGCATATTCCTTCAGTTGCATCTCTGAATGCATGTTTCAAGAGTAAGGCAAAGAAGATTCCGAAGAGGGTCGGAGCCAGAACACAGCCTTGTTTAACACCACTTCGTATATCAAAGGGCTGTGACGTGCTTCCAGCATATTGGACTGTTCCCTTCATGCCGTCATGGAATGACTTTATCATTTCCAGCATTTTAGAAGGGCAGCCTATTTTCAGCTACAATAACACAGGACTAACTGCAATAACACAGGACTAACTGCAATAACACAGGACTAACTGCAATAACACAGGACTAACTGCAATAACACAGGACTAACTGCAATAACACAGGACTAACTACTACAAGACAACAAGAATATCAAAGGAAATACATGAGTGTCCAGATTCATCATCATTATTTTCATGTTCGCTCCTTATGGAGAGTGGAGCCACCAACACATGTGGTTCCATTACAGGAAGCCGGCATGAAGCATTCAAATGCTCTTGCAGGCGTGGTTTCTTTAGTAATATAAATGGTTTGCGACAACAAAAGTAGATAAAAATAGATACTTCCACACAATAATGAACTCGTATGAAAGCTCGTGTGTTATGAATAAACAGGTAGTTCTTTGTTTACACGATATACGTGTTCCCGAGACTCTCGCGTAAACAGAAATCACGTAAATGGAACAGGATTTTATCATTCAAATACATGACAAGTAAGGGGGGTGTGTTTCACCAATGCGCTACGGAATAATAAAAATAAAAACATGTAATAATAAACAGTTTAATGAATACATACCATTCATATTAAGTACGTGTACAAAAATTAACATTAACAAATTATTCAACATAGGCTTTTCCATCATTTCCATTATGTTATTACGTATTTAGGTGGAAGTAGCAGTACCTGACGATGTGTCTGATATAATCCTATGCTTGATTATTTCCTTGTTGTCTCTAATGTGCGTAAAGTGCTTTCACTTAAACGCAATGCACTCCTTATCATGACAGTTGACTGATCACTTTCATAGCGCTTTATCGCCTTAGGATTTGCTCCAGTGTTATGAACCTTCTGTCACGTTTTCCAGCACAGTTAGTTTGCACTATCATGTGCTACACGCTTACATGCCATAGTTTATTTATTGATTTCACAAATAAAATATAAGTTGTCGTGGAATATTCTAATCCACATATATAAATTATCAAGTAAATATAAAGCCTAATAAATACATATAATAAATAAAGGAAGAAGAATGGTAAAGAACAGTGCTGTCACAATGACTGTACTCGAAATCCCCCTTGTTTTATGCTTCGTCTGCAAATTGTAACGCTTTCACGTTGATAGTAAAAGCTTACTGTATTATTACCCGCTTTCTTCAATGAAACGTGTGCTGCATTTCTAAGAAAAACATTGAGAGGCCCTGCGTAATGACCTAAATTAATCCTAACATTAATTATATTACGTTACCAAAACGAACGAACAGATGGACTCAAATATAGAGAGAGAGAGAGGGGCGAATAAAATCGGGAACGCATGCAACACGCGTCGCGCGATACACAAATGCTGCCATCACGCGTGTAAGTCTACATGCACTAATTGTTTTTCAGACGGACAGTGATAAAATACACTACCCTTTCCCAGAGTTAGGTTTATAAATCATAAAAAACTCTTATTAGGAAAGACAACATTAGATGGGTTTACGGTTGAAAACATAACAGTACCCAGACAGCACATCTTCGAAACAGGAGGTAGAAAATACATATTTTGAACGCAGCCACGTAGCTCTTTCAAATTGGTATATTTGGGTTCCTTAGGGCTTGCTGACAAATAATATGTAAAACGTTACGCAAATAGTCCAGGAATTAATAAATTATACCCAAAATAAAATAGTGAGGATGCCTGACAGCATGGAATCATTTCTGCTCATAAAATTTTTTTTATATAACGTGTTTGAAAAAACCTTACGTTACATAAATAGCCTACCATGTAAACTCCCAATTGATTGGAGCGCAACAAATGAAAGCCTAACCACGATTGGTCGGACTATAAATACTATCTTTCGTTGTTAGGGGAAACGGGGAAAGGTAACATTTTTTCAAACACTTGTCGAAACGGGGCCTCATTGGCTAGACTCGCTGGATATAATCACTTGGGAGCGTTAGTTCGAAACCACTTGTTTAAATAAGCTTGATAAAGCATCAGTGCGTTGAAGCCAGCTCACAATGTTGCTAAAATAAAAGCCTGGAACATAAGCAGATGGAAATTTGTGCCAGTAATTGTGCCAGAATTCATTGCTAATCAACGTATCTGTGTTTATTTCCATGAAATTGTGGGACAGTGGTCTTGATGGTACTGAGCAGCACCTGGTCAGAGCTTTGCTGAATCCAGTGTCGGACAGCATACTCCTTGGTCCTTTTAGCTATCAGTGAGGTGTCTCCAGAGCCCAGAGGAGAATTCGAGCAGAGGAGTCCTTTCCTGCCGCCATCACGCCAGATAAGCTAACTTGGCCAGCTGAGCTCAACATTATGTCCCCTCATCTTGAAATGACTTTGTAAAATTAACATTAAGAGGGGAATTTACTTGTCTTAATATCAGGAACTGAGAACATCTCCAATAATAGTCCCAAAAGACAAACTATTGAAGTCATGATGACAAATACCAACAGAGCTTGAACAAAACAAAACCAGTATTACCTCATATTACCACTACACAACTGACACACATAGAATATTTTTAATAATATATGTCACTACAATATTCATATTGATAAAGTCTGTACATATACTTGTAATTAAAATTGATTGTGATTCCTGGTTCCTTTGTATTTGAATCAGGACACAAATACATTATTGACAGCACTGAATACATATTGTTATTTGAAAAGTTACGAGTGACTTCTTTAAGATATTCTCATAGAGTGTTATATGTATGTGAGTGTCACAGTGTTGTTAAGAGTAGTGGCTTAAATTAAATTGTTTATCTGTCTGTTGTTGTGACTTACACTTCATCATACACATACCCTAGACACATAACGTAGTCATCACACTATTCCAGAATAATTCTGACTGAGATATATAGATATGTGGTAGCAAGTAAGGTTATATATAATACACTACTCTTATTAGATATATATACCTTCACAGCTGATCTCAGTCAGTACACTAAGTCCCCTATAAATATTTATAACATCCCACTTCACCACATATATTGGGGTCTCGCTCTTGGGATTTTGAATCTTTCCCTATTAAAAATATTGGGGGTAATTCACTTCAGGGAATATAAGAATTAAAAGGTATCCTTGGGTGGAATTAAATAAGGTTGAGCTCACGGTGCCTGTGTTGTCCATTAGAGATTGAATTGTTGGTTAGACATTGTATGAATTTACATAATAGACAATGGCGGACCTGGCCAAATTTCGATCTGCTGCGGTTCAGACTGCAAAAGAGTTAGGATTAGATGGGCAAGTTATGGTTGCCTATGTCACGACGGAATGTGACAAATTTATTGAACGTGAAGAAAGAAGGTTTGAAGCCGAAAGAAAGTTAGAGGCTGACAAGGAAATTAAGAGGTTGCAGATTGAGGCTGAGGCTAAGAAATTGGAGGCAGAAAGAGAAGACAAAAGATTAGCTGCAGAAGAGAGGAAATTAGCTGCAGAAAGGGAAGCAGAAGATAAAAGATTACAAAGGGAACATGAGTTACGACTAAGGGAGTTTGAGTTTCAAGGCCATGCTCCTGAAAATGGTGCCAGTCCCTTTGCCTCTGATGCTACGGTTACTCAAGGAGCCTCAACCTCAGCTATGAATTTTCATTTAGATCATTTTGTTGAGAAAGACGATGATATAGAGAGCTACCTAAATAGGTATGAACTATTAGCTACCACGTATGGGTTAGAGAGAGAAAGGTGGAGCTTAAAGTTATCTCAGGGACTTCGTGGGGCAGCTTACGAAGTTTTTGCAAAAATGAGCAGAGGTGATCAGGAAAATTATGACATGCTAAAGCAGGCTCTTTTGTTAAGGTATGAAAAGAATGCAGAATTTTATAGGAAAAAATTTAGGAATGCTAAACTACTGTCAGGTGAAACATATCACCAGTTCTCTGCACGAATAGAGACATACTTGGAGAAATGGACTTCTCTGGGGAAAACCCAAGATCTTAAGGAAATGGTCCTTATAGAGCAACTAAGAGAGTCCATGGCTCCAGACCTGAGAAAGTTTCTCATGGAACAAGGTGCAGAGAGGCTGGGTGAGTTGCTAAATGTTGCTGAAAGGTATCAAGCAGCTCAAGCAGAGGTAACAGGTAATAAAAAGAAACAGGTGGACAACTTTAGGGCACCACAGAACTTTAATAAATTTGATCCTAAGGATCAAAATAAAGGTAAGCACCAATTTGATAGGCCACGGTATGAAAATAAAAATAAATTCCCACAATTCGATGAAAGGAAATATGATGAAAGAAAATCTTTCAACCAAGGAAAAAGGTGGTGTAAAAATTGTAAGATGAACAATCATGACACTGACCATTGTAGAAGGAAACCTCCTCATTTTGCTGCTATGACATCGGGGAAAAAGGAAAAGAAGGGCAAACCTGAAGAATTACAGGAACCATACCACCCCCCAGTGTGTGAAGATGTCATCTGTAATGGTGTCACTATAAGATGTTTATATGATACCGGTTTGGATTACGATTCCGTTGTGAGTTCTCACCTGGTGCAGGCCGATCAATACACCACGGAAACAGTGGAGATTCAAACTGCAACCAAGGATGTAGCTACCATGACACTTCCCGTCGCCCGAATAAAAGTGAAAACGCGATATGTGGAAGGAATCATAAAAGCAGCAGTGATAAATGAGCCAATCTACCCTCTAATATTGGGGTGTAGATATGTCTTCTTGGGGAATCCCAAGAGACCTGTGATATTGGCAACAGTGCAGACCAGATCACAGACAAAGAAGGAGGAGGATAATCCCATAAATACTCACCCAGATGAGATGAGGAAGGCACAGGCTGAGGACAAAACACTCAAGCCATGTTTCAAGAAGTTGCCCAAATCTCATACACCTCCAGGCAAGGGAGAGTTTTATATGAAGAACAAACTGATATATAGGAAGGCTGGATCTGAATCCAATGGTCACGGACAGCTGGTCCTTCCCACTTCATATAGGACTAAAGTGTTGGAACTAGGGCATGCGATTCCCTTCAGTGGTCATATGGGAATCAGCGCAACAGGACAGCGAATAGCTTGTCACTATTTCTGGCCAGGAATAACTGAAGATATCAAACGATATGTAAAATCCTGTCCAGAGTGCCAACGAGTAGCACCTAAACATTGGACTGCACCAGCAACTCTGGGGGAAATGCCCATAGTGGGAACACCCTTTGAGAGAGTTGCCGTGGATCTTGTGGGACCTCTCACCCGAACCAAGAGAAGGAACAGCTACATTCTGACTCTGGTGGACACTTGTTCTATGTGGGGAGAGGCAGTAGCCCTGTCATCGATTGATTCAAAACATGTGGCAGAGGCATTGCTCACAATTTTCACAAGGTTAGGCTTTCCCAATCAAATCTTGACTGATAATGGCTCTCAGTTCAAGGGGAAACTAACTGAAGAAGTTTTCAGGATCTTCCAGGCCAAACACTTCCATTGTAGTGTGTATCATCCCCAAGGGAACGGCCAAGTGGAAAGATTTAACGGCACATTGATGTCGATCCTGAGAAAGTTGGCACACGAAAAACCAGATACATGGGACCAGTACCTGCACGCCGCCCTCTTTGCTTATCGGGAGGTACCCCATAGTTCAACCGGTATGGCCCCGGCAACATTATTGTTTGGAAGGCCAATAAAAGGTCCACTTGAAGCTTTGTTAAGAACGTGGACTGATGAAAAGGCAGAGGAAAACATTACATCTTCATACCAATATGTGAATGAGCTGACCACTCGGTTAAAAACTGGTTGGAAACTTGCCAATGAAAATTTGAAACAAGCCAGGAAGAAACATGCTGCCTATTATAACAGGAAGGCGAAAGACAGAAATTTGGCTGTGGGAGAGAAGGTACTGCTTCTTTTGCCCGGGAGTCAGAATAAGTTACAAATTGGATGGCAGGGTCCATATACAGTTCTAGAGAAGGTGTCTAGAACAAATTATAAGATAGATAAGAAGGGGAAAGAAAAAATCTATCATGTGAATATCCTGAAGAAATATTTGGAAAGAGAACATCAGGAAGAGACACACTTGTTGACCTTGTCCATCGCCATGGAGATGAAAAAGGAACCACTTTCATCATTTGAATATCCATTACACCCCTGTGAGACAGCAGCACAGGTGAAAATCAGTAAACATTTAACGAAAACTCAGAAAGAGAGAGTGCAACAGGTTCTAAATAATCATGCAGAGGTGTTAACAGACCGACCAGGGCATACAAACCTATTGGAATATGATATGAAACTGATAGACCCCACACCTGTCTGTATGAAACCATATTCGATTCCGTTTGCTAAGGAGAAAGCTTTGAAGGAAGAGATAGACTATCTGTTGAAGGAAGGAATTATTTCGCACAGTGAGTCTTCGTATAGTTCCGGTGTTGTACTTTTAAGGAAGCCCTCTGGAGAACATAGACTCTGTATAGATTACAGGAGACTGAACGCTATTACAGAAGGACAGGTGGATCCATTGCCGGATACAAATCAGCTGTTTGCCAGACTAAATAAAGCTAAATATTTCTCAAAAGTGGATCTGAGTAAAGGATACTATCAGATTCCAGTAAAGCCTGAGGTTAGACCATACTTAGCTTTTAGTACCTCAGAAGGACACTATGAGTTTAATAGATTGCCATTTGGATTGAAGAATGCGCCTAGTGTCTTCTCTAGAATGATGAGAAAAATTATTGGATCCTCTGAATAATCCCTGTATAACAAATTTTATGGATGATATCCTTATAGCAACAGAAACATTTGAGGAACACATTGACTCTCTGAACATGCTGTTTGATCGACTTAGGGAGGCAAATTTAACAGCCCGACCAACCAAATGTTGCGTTGGATGTAAAGAATTGGAATTTTTGGGACACACAGTTTATCAGGGAAACATGACCCCTGACCCAAAGAATTTGGAGAAACTACAGAGGGCCCCGAGACCACAAACCAAGAAGGACGTGAGATCCTTTGTCTCATTATGTGGTTTCTACCAGAAGTATATCAAAAACTTTAATTCCATATGTGCACCTTTAACGGAATTGACACGTAAAGGACATCCAGATCGCATTACATGGACACCACAATGTGAAATGACTTACCAAGAATTGAAGGAAAAGCTCACAAGTAAACCCATTTTGAAATTACCTGACTTAAGTCAAGAATTCATTGTAAGGACGGATGCAAGTAATATTGGGTTAGGTGCAACTCTACTACAGAAATCAGATGCCTTGGATGGGGAATTAAGCCCAGTGGCATATGCTAGCAGAAAGTTGAATAAAGCTGAAATCAACTACTCAACTAGCGAAAAAGAATGTCTTGCAGTAATATGGGCGATAAAGAAATTCAATATTTATCTATATGGGAAGGCATTTAAGTTGCAAACAGATCACAAACCTTTATCGTTTCTAGCACAGGCTAAGCATGAGAACTCCAGGTTACTCCGATGGTCTTTACTTTTGGCTCCATATAATTTTAGCATTGAGTATATATCTGGAAAAACCAATTTGGGAGCGGATTTTTTAAGCCGCCATCCGTGTGATGAGAATCACCGTAAACCCCAGAAATAATAATGAATTTCTCTATGTGTATATAGAATAAAGGACTGACATATAATGTCTGTTTTAAGAGGGGAGGTGTCGTGGAATATTCTAATCCACATATATAAATTATCAAGTAAATATAAAGCCTAATAAATACATATAATAAATAAAGGAAGAAGAATGGTAAAGAACAGTGCTGTCACAATGACTGTACTCGAAATCCCCCTTGTTTTATGCTTCGTCTGCAAATTGTAACGCTTTCACGTTGATAGTAAAAGCTTACTGTATTATTACCCGCTTTCTTCAATGAAACGTGTGCTGCATTTCTAAGAAAAACATTGAGAGGCCCTGCGTAATGACCTAAATTAATCCTAACATTAATTATATTACGTTACCAAAACGAACGAACAGATGGACTCAAATATAGAGAGAGAGAGAGGGGCGAATAAAATCGGGAACGCATGCAACACGCGTCGCGCGATACACAAATGCTGCCATCACGCGTGTAAGTCTACATGCACTAATTGTTTTTCAGACGGACAGTGATAAAATACACTACCCTTTCCCAGAGTTAGGTTTATAAATCATAAAAAACTCTTATTAGGAAAGACAACATTAGATGGGTTTACGGTTGAAAACATAACAGTACCCAGACAGCACATCTTCGAAACAGGAGGTAGAAAATACATATTTTGAACGCAGCCACGTAGCTCCTTTTCAATTGGTATATTTGGGTTCCTTAGGGCTTGCTGACAAATAATATGTAAAACGTTACGCAAATAGTCCAGGAATTAATAAATTATACCCAAAATAAAATAGTGAGGATGCCTGACAGCATGGAATCATTTCTGCTCATAAAATTTTTTTTATATAACGTGTTTGAAAAAAACCTTACGTTACATAAATAGCCTACCATGTAAACTCCCAATTGATTGGAGCGCAACAAATGAAAGCCTAACCACGATTGGTCGGACTATAAATACTATCTTTCGTTGTTAGGGGAAACGGGGAAAGGTAACATTTTTTCAAACACTTGTCGAAACGGGGCCTCATTGGCTAGACTCGCTGGATATAATCACTTGGGAGCGTTAGTTCGAGACCACTAGTTCAAATAAGCTTGATAAAGCAACAGTGCGTTGAAGCCAGCTCACATGTTTGCTAAAATAAAAGCCTGGAACATAAGCAGATGGGAATTTGTGCCAGTATTTGTGCCAGAATTCATTGCTAATCAACGTATCTGTGTTTATTTCCATGAAATTGTGGGACAGTGGTCTTGATGGTACTGAGCAGCACCTGGTCAGAGCTTTGCTGAATCCAGTGTCGGACAGCATACTCCTTGGTCCTTTTAGCTATCAGTGAGGTGTCTCCAGAGCCCAGAGGAGAATTCGAGCAGAGGAGTCCTTTCCTGCCGCCATCACGCCAGATAAGCTAACTTGGCCAGCTGAGCTCAACATTATGTCCCCTCATCTTGAAATGACTTTGTAAAATTAACATTAAGAGGGGAATTTACTTGTCTTAATATCAGGAACTGAGAACATCTCCAATAATAGTCCCAAAAGACAAACTATTGAAGTCATGATGACAAATACCAACAGAGCTTGAACAAAACAAAACCAGTATTACCTCATATTACCACTACACAACTGACACACATAGGAAATTTTAATAATATATGTCACTACAATATTCATATTGATAAAGTCTGTACATATACTTGTAATTAAAATTGATTGTGATTCCTGGTTCCTTTGTATTTGAATCAGGACACAAATACATTATTGACAGCACTGAATACATATTGTTATTTGAAAAGTTACGAGTGACTTCTTTAAGATATTCTCATAGAGTGTTATATGTATGTGAGTGTCACAGTGTTGTTAAGAGTAGTGGATTAAATTAAATTGTTTATCTGTCTGTTGTTGTGACTTACACTTCATCATACACATACCCTAGACACATAACGTAGTCATCACACTATTCCAGAATAATTCTGACTGAGATATATAGATATGTGGTAGCAAGTAAGGTTATATATAATACACTACTCTTATTAGATATATATACCTTCACAGCTGATCTCAGTCAGTACACTAAGTCCCCTATAAATATTTATAACATCCCACTTCACCACATAAGTGACAATAAAAATTTTTAAATTTTTGCAAGTTCTGTTTCAATCTATATGAATTATACGTATACTAGCACAATGACTAAACACAGATCACTTAGTTCGAGGTTTCAAGTACGTTAGTAAGTGATCTTAATTCAGCGAGATTGAAAACATGAGAATCAACGTCACATCGATTATGTCATCATCCTGCTCTCATTGGCGTACAGATTTTTTTTTTTGATTTTTTTTAACCAGCGGCACTTGGGCTTTCAGCCCTTCGGCCCAATGACATGTCATTGCGAGGCTGGGTAGCCTGTGGACTTTCTTTCCAACCCGGCCAGGAGCTTCGCTCCTTCCCATCCACAGAGGATTTATCTCAGGAGCCGTTATTCAGTCAAAATCCCGGTCGATGACACTCCTTCAAAAGCCCACGCCCGGGCTTGATCCTTGAACATCTGATCGCCAGCGCAATATGGTAACCATTACACCAGCGCGGCTTCCGATGCGTACATATTAAATACTGTAAAAAAATGTCAAAATAGGTCATTTATATTTGGACATGAGCCCTAATATAATCGATAGACCCTGTGTCTAGATTGAACGTGGCGCGCTGCTCGCTGTACGAGGAAAATTAAAAATTAATAAATAAATATCAGGTCGCGTAACTTCGAGTTTGGTGCGTGTCGTATATGATTTACTAGGCCGGGCATCAATGTTTTGCACCGCTACAGATGGGGATGGCTTATTGAATATTCTCAAGGTTTCTAGAAACTGGCTCATTAAGAAAGAAACAGACCTATTCAAGATATGGACAAGAAGAAGAGAAAGTGAATATTCTCCACTAGATAGTGTTGTCTTATAAATCATGGAAAGTTTTCTATTTCCCTATGCATTAACTTCTTTCCTTGATCTCGATAACGGAAAAGCCCTCAACAACCTAAATGAAGGATTTTAACTATATGTAAACACTTAACACAGACAGCACTTTAGTACATTATATACTGAAGCACATTAAAAACGCACCACCTGTATAATCCAGGAACAGAGTGTGAAATGTAAATATAAGTGTTTACAAGTTTACATATTTGGAATCTTTATTCATTTTCCTATGAATCCATGCTGGTCATTAGTTTGTACATTTGATTGTTATGAAATTCATTGCATTCTGTGCAGGCAAGGAAGAAAACAAAAAATGCAACCAATAAAAAAATTCATTCACACTATCCTCAGTATCTGGTATGTCCACCGTGTGCTTGCAAACAAGCTTGGCAGCGGCTCCGCATGGAACGCACAAGTCTCTGAAGGAAATTACGGGGAATCAAGTCCCATTCACGTGTAAGAGCAGCTTCGAGCTGTTGCAGATTAGCTGGAGAACCTTGCCTGTAGACTCTGCGTCCAAGCTCGTCCCACAGATGTTCTGTAGGGGACATGCCTGGTGATAGGGCAGGCCAATCAATCGTCACAATGTTCTGCTGCTGTAGATATTGCTGCGTAATGCATGCGGTGTGCGCACGTGCGTTATCCTGCTGGAGAAGCTGCAAGTCTGGATAATTTGTGAACGCAGGAGCAACCAATGCATCCAGAACCTCATCTCGATATGTCACAGCATTACATTTCCACGGAAGACGTGAAGAGGCAAGCGATGGTGAAAACTGAATCCTCCCCAAATGTGAATACTGCCACCTCCGAATTGGTTGTGCTGACGAACACAGCAATCTGCAAAGCGCTCTCCACACCGTCGCCAAATCCGCATACGTCCATCAGCAAAGGATATGTTGAATCTGCTCTCGTCTGTGAATAGGACAGCATTCCACTGCAGTCTAGTCCATATGACATGCTGCTCTGCCCATTGCAGGCGCTGCTGACGATGTCTGTGAGTCAAGTTTGGCCCAACATAAGGTCGTCTTGCAGTAAGGCCTGTATCTCTGAGTCGTCGTATGACTGTCATTCGAGAGACTTGCCCACGTCTACCCACTATTGCTCATGCTGTTTGACTTGCCGGGAGAGAAAGATTCCTTAGGTGACTCAACACAATATGACGATCTTGCGCAGGGATAGTAACTCGTGGTTGGCCACTCCGAAGTCTATCCCGGGCACTGCCAGTGGTTCTGTAACGTTCATTGAGACGTACAATAGTGCTGTGGTGGCAATTCATCCTTCTGGCAATGGCCCGCGAGCTCATTCCGGTCTCCAACATACCAATGGCTCGTTGGCGGTCGTTTTCAGATAGTCGTGACATTTCAAGCACATGTACTGGGTGTTTTGTCTCAACGGCCTTTTTATACCGAGTATACTGCCAAAACGCGTACCCATTTTCAGGGTCATAGCTGTTGGGAATCGTGTTGCACGTGTAACTTTCATGTTTTCATGTAGTCTGTATACAAACCTGTGGGTTGAATCTTACACTTTCCATTCCAGCAGCCGTTCGCTCTCTACCTCATGACAAACACGGGGAAAATCCATTCCCACACCTTTTTTTTTCCAGCTTCTCGGCATCAGTATGTATAATAGTGGTGCGTTTTTAATGTGCTTCAGTATATAATTAGGTAATGATCAACGCGGTTATACAGTTTATTATATAAATATATACATATATAGGGTTAGTAGACAGTAAAAAGGATGATGGTGAAAGACAATTTATGACGCATTGAGTAGCTGAACTTGGTTCAGGCTATACGCTTTAATTTTTATAATTATATATATATATATATATATATATATATATATATATATATATATATATATATATATATATATATATATATATATATATATGAATCAACTTTTGAGCCCTTGATCTTGATACCTTGATGGATCACGTGTGGTTATGTGATCTTGATATATATAGACTCATCAACTTGGTATGTGATCTTGATTCAGAAATACGCTTTTGATTGAGGTGAACTTGATGTATTGGAGAATCAACTTGTGTGTGTTTTAACTTGACTCAGGCGATAAGTTTTTTAGTGACTTGAACTTGATATATGTATTTGCGAATCAACTTGTGAGCACTTGATAACCAGTTGAAAACAATGCTGCGTCGCCGTCGTATACAAGCACCGTCGTGGCTCTCTTCCTTGTAACTATGGCAGTGTATCATGTCCTATCTTGTGCATTCTTCTGTCTGGAGTTTCTGTCTGCTAGTTTCTTTCCGATTAGACGCCAAACACGTCCTTGACTTCTGCAACACTGTTACCAACAGATTACTGGTGGCAATGTAGGTAGTTATTATAATATTTATTTGTCTGAGGGAAAGTATTTGTTTTTAGAATCAGGATGCTTTCCTGGCCAAAGATATATCACCCATGATTGATTGATACTTTTGTTATATAGGTTATCTCCCTGGATATCGAATTTGGCGTATGAATCTAGATTTTGTTGGTCTGTTCCTTGTTGGGTCAGAAACAGATTGTTCTTGCTTAGGTTTATGCAGGAATGTTTATGGTCCGAGTCTATGTTTACTCCGTGTCTATTTCAGACGATTCGGTCTTATATCGTGATATCTTTGTATGTCTAAGTGGGACTATTTTTCGTTGTACTGAACTTTGGGGTGAGGCAGTTTCTGCGCATGCATATACGAAAGAGGGTCTTCCGTGATGATGGAGCCTGGTGAATGCCATGTCGGAGACCAGACCGAAGTTTGTTGATCGCTGTGATCTATTATGGGGAAGAAGATAGTTTCTGATATGATTATTAAGTCTATGAGTTCCCCAGTGTTTATTCTGTAACGCCAGGAGAGGGCGTATGTGTTCTGCTAGTGTATTTCCCATGCCCAGGTAAAAGAACTTTTTTGCTGAACTTTTCCTTGCTAGGCTTAGATGGGCAGACGTCTACATGATGATTATTTATATCAATATGTCGGGATGACATGTTACCTAGCAGCACTGTATATGATTGTATGCAGCAGTTATGATGAAAGAATATGCTGATTCTTGTAGAAACATTTGTGTTCATGAACAAAGCATTTATTAAAACTTTGCTATGCATCTGTATAGTGAGTAATGCTCATTGGAACCAGAAGCCATTTTGGATCCTATATTTTGTCGATCATCGATCAGAGAACAGGGATGCCCTTATTATCAGGTGATGATTAAGAGATCACAGATATAAAGAAAACCCAATACTGGTGGGTTAACATTGTCTTCAGACATATTTGCTGAACTTTACCTAAAGGAATCTTCGCTAGAAAAGAGGTTCTGTCTAGGAGTCATGCTTGAACATTATTTATTAACTGACATGCTCGGTCAGTAAGGCCTAATGATTATATTTATAAACAGTGGAAATCTAAGTGCTTGTCTACGGACGTTCCATTGTAATGTTCTTCAACATGAATGCCAACTTAAGATTGTAGACCATTGATCAACAGCATGATAATATATGTCGACCTGTTTTCCTGTAACTATACCCGTACTGTCCAAGTGTGTGCGTCCAATTAAACAGTATGAAACGACCACAGTAGTCTGCATCATTAACTTCTAACTACGTGTGAGTGAGTGTTTGATCTTCTAGTCAACTCTTCAGAACAGTCCATGCATTCGCGTAATGACACTCACCTTAATACTCATAGTCAACATTACATCCTTGTCGGGGCCTCATTACGTTTTTGGACAAGGTGACCTGTATGCCCAACACTGTGCCGGTTTTGAGTTGACCATCTACACCAATACCAGCTTTATTAACGTGGTGACCTAAAAAAGACACTTATCAATGTGGTGGCCAGTGTGGGGATATGTATATATCCCGACAGTGTGCGGAGACGAAAAAGGGTCTTCCGTGATGATGGAGCCTGGTGAATGCCATGTCGGAGACCAGTCCGAAGTTTGTTGATCGCTGTGATCTATTATGGGAAAGAAGATAGTTTCTGATATGATTATTAAGTCTATGAGTTCCCCAGTGTTTATTCTGTAACGCCAGGAGAGGGCGTATGTGTTCTGCTAGTGTATTTCCCATGCCCAGGTAAAAGAACTTTTTTGCTGAACTTTTCCTTGCTAGGCTTAGATGGGCAGACGTCTACATGATGATTATTTATATCAATATGTCGGGATGACATGTTACCTAGCAGCACTGTATATGATTGTATGCAGCAGTTATGATGAAAGAATATGCTGATTCTTGTAGAAACATTTGTGTTCATGAACAAAGTCTTTATTAAAACTTTGCTATGCATCTGTATAGTGAGTAATGCTCATTGGAACCAGAAGCCATTTTGGATCCTATATTTTGTCGATCATCGATCAGAGAACAGGGATGCCCCTTATTATCAGGTGATGATTAAGAGATCACAGTTATAAAGAAAACCCAATACTGGTGGGTTAACATTGTCTTCAGAAATATTTGCTGAACTTTACCTAAAGGAATCTTCGCTAGAAAAGAGGTTCTGTCTAGGAGTCATGCTTGAACATTATTTATTAACTGACATGATCGGTCAGTAAGGCCTGATGGTTATATTTATAAACAGTGGAAATCTAAGTTCTTGTCTACGGACGTTCCATTGTAATGTTCTTCAACATGAATGCCAACTTAAAATTGTAGACCATTGATCAACAGTATGATGATATATGTCGACCTGTTTTCCTGTAACTATACTCGTACTGTCCAAGTGTGTGCGTCCAATTAAACATTATGAAACGACCACAGTAGTCTGCATCATTAACTTCTAGCTACGTGTGAGTGAGTGTTTGATCTTCTAGTCAACTCTTCAGAACCATCCATGCATTTGCGTATTGACCCTCACATTCACACTCATAGTCACCATTACATCCTTGTCGGGGCCTCATTACGTTTTTGGACAAGGTGACTTGTATGCCCAACACTGTGCCGGTTTTTGAGTTGACCATTTACACCAATACCAGCTTTATTAACGTAGTAACAAAAAAAAAACACTTATCAATGTATTCAGAAATACGCTTTTGAGTGAGGTGAACTTGATGTACTGGAGAATCAACTTGTGTGTGTTTTAACTTGACTCAGGCGATAAGCTTTTTAGTGACTTGAACGTGATATATGTATTTGCGAATCAACTTGTGAGCACTTGATAACCAGTTGAAAACAATGCTGCGTCGCCGTCGTATACAAGCACCGTCGTGGCTCTCTTCCTTGTAACTATGGAAGTGTATCATGTCATATCTTGTGCATTCTTCTGTCTGGAGTTTCTGTCTGCTAGTTTCTTTCCGATTAGACGCCAAACACGTCCTTGACTTCTGCAACACTCCTTGTTCCTTTGCAAATTCCTTAAGAAAACTATATAAAATTAAATTTCATAGGTATGAATTATAAATTCGCACAGAAATGAAATTATGGAACAGGATATGAACAGGTTAAGCTCTGGGAAACACTTCTACGTATGCTCAGCGTGTTGGTAAAACTGTACTAACTTCAGGCAAACGTGTCCTTATAATTCTGGATTACCAATGTGCGTGATTTCTGGGGCTGTGTCCTATGACTCCCGCCCCGCCTCCACTAATTCGTAGTCCATCTCGCCATGTGATGCATGCTTGCTCGCTTTCAATTTCTGTGCCCATCAATTTATAAAAGTAGGTGGACTAACGTAACCAACTATTCGCCTCCTTGCTGAGTGTTCGGTGAAGAGACAAACCATGGTTTGGGATTGGTCGCCCAATAGAGAAACGGTGTACCCTTGTCACAAAGATATTTGTCTCTTTTGCAGCTTCGAGTTAAATCAACTTGTGAAGCCTGCCTGATAATTTATTTTTCCCTTGTCCTATGGCCCACAGGCGGTTTCCTTAAATCTCTTTCTTCATTGTCTCGTCTCGTACACGACATCTAAGTGGCTACCGCAATCCAAAGGTACACAGTTTGGCTTCTGCATCTCGCAAGTCCTTTGTTTTCAGTCGCTCCGGCTGATCGTATGAGGGGAACGGTCCATTCCGCGCTAAACAATAACTTATCTAACGAGCAAAGCCTGTTCCAAATGATAACGTAAAGCTCGGAAATATCAAAGGTGTGATTAAAGTTACACTTAATTGAAATCCATGATTAGGAAAGCTTACTTTAAAGATGATGACAGAGCAAAAACGGGAGAGAAATAAAATAAAAACGATGATGAAACAGGTAAAAGGCGGTAACGAAAAGAAACACTATATCACAGAGTGTAAACAAATCAAAAATGCTTAATAATTGGTGCGCGTATGGTTGAATTCACACACACACACACACACACACACACACACACACACACACACACATATATATATTTCGTACGCCCGCTAATACTCGAGGTGAAATCTCAGGTGAGTATGACTAACCTGAGACTGATTTTACGTGAGTATCCCCTTTTTCTTGCACAGAGACAGGTGTCCGTCGCCATTCAGGCAGATACTTGCCGATTTCGGAGGTACCCATTAGAGTTGGGTCGGCTCAGGAGCCAGTCCCTGGTCGACGACACTACTTCAAATGCCCTCGCCAAGGCTCGAGTTAATCCAGTCCAAATCCCAGTCGACGAAAAATCTTCAAATGTCCTCGCCCGGGTTTGATCTTGGGTCACCTGGTCGCTAGAGCAGTATGGTAACCACTACGCTAGCGCGGCTCCCATTTATTTATATATATATATATATATATATATATATATATATATATATATATATATATATATACATACATACATACATACATATATATACACATACATATATTGTGATGATACGGTTGTGCGATCTCACGTCCACTCCGGCAGTATCACTTTGGTTCTTCATGTTTTTCTTCCTCTCACTCATCGCTATTATTTGGCATATTTTGTGCCCTTTCATTCATTATTTTGCTCTCTACGTTGGATCAGTAGGGTGACGTCTCTAACACCCCACACCCCTACGGAAGTATCGACCATGGGACTATCTTTACTTGTCACATGTTTGCTTTGAGCCGATCCCAGACAGAACTGTAATAATGCCATGTAATTTGACCGATCAGCGACTGATAAGTTTTCGCTTCATTCGTCTGACCAGATTTGATAGAGACGGTCATCTCTATTGATCCCTTTGAACGTGACGTTCCGGCACTTGACTCCAGGTGGCTAGCGACTATCCCTATGTTTGCACAAGACGGGAGATAATGAGGTAATAGCTTCCGATGTACGTTCTGTATCGAGATTACAGATAAATCTGGCTGGAAACTCAAGATTTGCAGACGATAGCATCGGGGCAGTATCAGTGCACAACATTTGTTTATGAAGAAGCACAAGATGCCGGCGGAAGTCTGACGCAACGATATGAATAGGTCACGCGTGGATATTAAAATTAATATTTTAATCACGTAGGAGATATTTTGAATTTAAACACCCCTACCCACGTAGTGCTAAACGAGATTCGATTGGATTGGTCGATTTGAGAGGCCGGAATATACGATGTATCTCATTGGAAAATTAGGCAGAAACACAGCTGGAATTTCAACTGAGGATTGTGAGATATAATGAAATAAAATCAAAGTCAGTACACACTTAGAAATTCTACAACTATAAGTAACAGATCGAGTATTGGGTAACTTACGAATTTACAAGTAAACCCACATTTTTAATACAAGTCTGGAAAGTTAGGAATTTGATCACAAGTCATAGAGGAATTAAACAAAAGTTTTCCCAGGCCCAGTGATTTCGAAGAACACCCGCCGTCAGAGGAATTAACTCTAATTTCCAAAACCAAGACATAAAGGAATTAAACCAAAGTTTTCCCAGGCCAGTGATTTCGCAGAACACCCTCCGTCATAGGAATTAACTCTAATTTCCAGACCTAAGTGATTTGAAGCATTTAATACAGAGCGTGTCCAGTCTAAATCTGTGCAAGGAGATTGTGTATTCCCAAAAGTTTTGGGATAAGTGTAAACAATTTATTTACTAATATAAATTTTACAGGTTTCTTGCTAAGTGGTTATATACGAGGCTGGCAATCTCAACATATGAAAAGAGTATATTCATGAAACACTACAGCAAGAGCTGGTGATTGTTTCTTGCTAGTCGTGCGGGAAAACCCGACAGCAGAGGTGACCCCATATTCCGGCTGGAGCAGTGATTACTGATGACTACATCATATGTGCCTCAAGTGTAGCATATCGTTTTCTGAGATTTATGTAACTTGTTAATGTTAATTCAGGCACACATTATTGTTCACGCTGTCCAGACACATTTCCCAGTTAATACACGGAAGAATATTTATGAATTTTAATCATATTCATTGAGCTACGTTATGTGCTCAAGAATTTAATTCTTCTGAGAGATTAATATTGGTGGGTGGACAACGGAAGAGTGAGCCTGTCAGAGTGTTTCAAACAAACGTAATAAGCAGAAGCATTTGTTTTCTATTTTGTCCAATAGTTCGTGGAACGAAGCTAGTTGTGAGTGAAACACGCAGGGAATCAACACCAACCGCCTAAATCGGACACGTTGTGTGAAGTGCCCCCATTACCAAGCAGTGACGACAATCACAGCTGCAAGACTCACATAAATGTTAAGTGCTTATAAAAAGGCACCAGCAAAAAGGACATAATTTTTCTAAACTATATCCTCACTCTAAATCTATGTAAAGAGAAAATTTGATTCCAATATAAAAGCCACCAGCAGATTATTATTCTAAACTGTTAATACTAATTGATTATTAAATTTGTTACCTGTTGTTTTAAAACTAAACAATCATAGTCGATTCAGTTTTTTATATGTATGAAAGCAAACGTATGAGCAAGAACAATATATACATATATATATATACATTTACCTCTAAACAGAGCTATACCATTATAAGAGGAATTCGCTGAATTAACTCAGCTGGTGGCTTGAACGGGCAAAAATCCATTGCTTAAATCCTTCAGAAAAGATGACGGACAGATATAAGTTAACCATTGCTCAGCTCTATGTCGCATGGTTCTTGACTTCTGAATTATCTTGTGAAGACTACCTTTGGATAGAAGCGCCAATACACTTCTATCTACATTTCTGCCAAGAGTAATCTTGTGCGAAGGAAACCCCTTTGACGACCCATTTAGATACTCTTGAGTTTTGGCTATTGTTGGACCACTATCGCAAAGCAGGGAGGTAATCTGTGTCAACTTGTACGTTTTTGCCGTACAGTGTTCCTTTTTTGATACTTTTAGCAGTGTACGGCCGTACATACTCGTTGTACGGATTTTCTCTATTTAAAAAAAATCGAACCCACGTTATTTTAAATCAGAAAATATTTTCTAGCCCAGGTTCTTTTTCAACCATTTTGTTTTGTTTTAATTCCGGGATTCGCGGAGTCTGTTTTTAAAACGAGGTCTCACCCAGCAACCAATCAATTTCTTTAATATCCAACAATTCGGCAAAAACGTGGAATTCGGCCTCAGACACTTTTGGTTTTCAGCGTGACATGACGAGTTTTTAAAGTTATCTGTTATCAACCATGCTTGCCACCACACCCAGACCCCACTTTTTAAGAAAAAAAGTTAAGTACTTATAACTTGGTTAAATATTGCTGTTGTTTTGCTTTGTTGCAATTTAATCGCTGTCTTAATCTTTCCAGTTATATCTCGCCCTTGAATATATTTCCGATAAATTAATGTCATAATGTGCTGTGTACATAACTAGAAAAAAAATGTGTTTGCTTCAACTTTTCTGTTTAAAGAGTAAATCTATACAATACTTTATTCCAGCGGTCGAGATCCACTGCTTTTTTTTTTTTTAATAAAGGGGCGATCTATTATCACTGCTCTACCAACTTTTAAATAATAATTATGTAAATTTTTTGTAGTACGTTTTTTCTTCCTATATTTGATATTCTGTTCATAATTTGGTAAATGTTGTTATTTTTTTTTTTTTGCGTCAGCTGTTTGCTTTGCTTCGTTGCATTTTTTAAATCGTTCTCTTAATCTGTCCATTTTAATTTTGACCATTTAAATATTTCCAATAAATATGTCATAATATTCTGTGTAGGTCCTACATAACTAGGAAAAAAAAAGTTTGTTTGCGTAAACGTCGCTGCTCTATTTTTAAATTAAGTGGCGATCTATTATCACTGGTCTAGCAACTTTGTAATATTAATAATTTTGTAAATTTTGGTAGCACGTTTTTTTTTTTTCTTCGTAGATTCGATATTCTGTTTATAATTATTTTTAGCCGTTTGCTTTGCTTCGTTGTATTTTTTAATCGTTCTCTTCATCTACAAAGATTATTAGTTGAAATATTTCTGAGATGAAATTGCGAAATATTTACCACGGCACGTTGGATAATTTAATCAGCAAAGTCGATTACGCGGGAGCATGTGTGCGATTATCGTATGTTATTACTGCGTTTGTTTGGTTTGTTTAAATAAATTAATTCATTTTTATTATTATATTAGCACGGACTGGGTGGTTTTTCTTTTAACGTACGCCCGCTATTACACGAGGCAAGAATTTCCAGTTAGTATATCTAACTTGAGACTGATTTTTACGTGAGTATCCCTTTTTTCCCTGTACAATGACAGGTGTCCACTCGCCGGTCTGGGTGTTTGTGCACGTTCTTACGCGTGAAAAGGCTGTATATACGATTTTCTATTTTTTTTTTTCTGAGCGAAACGGTGAGAAATATGTACTTTACCCTTTTTGGTGGCAATAAAGCACAGTGGGATAATTATTCGGGGCTATTGAAATAAGTCGTTAGCGTCAGAATTATAGTTAGGTTACAGAGTTAGGTTTACGATTCCTAAACCTAACACTTTACATTCCCGACCATTTTCCTTTTTATTGCATCTGTAAATTTGGTTGAAATGAAGGATAGTGGGCCTCTGTTTGGTACAGCCTAAAAAAAGATTTCAGAAACGTAAGTTCAGAGGTCGTAGTAGTAGTCACAGTATTTTATGCACGGGATGAAATCTTTAATTTAAAACTTGCATAATCCCAAGCCCAGCTGAAAAAAGAGGAGGGCGGCCTGCATGGAGGCCGTAAGGAGGCAGCCCCTCCACCATGCAAAGGCACAAAAGGCCAATCCCCTGTTTGCTTTAAATCACTTACTTACTTAGTCGTTCCCCTTCTACCGTGAGGTGTAGAGGTTTGGAAGAGAGAGCGCCAGACCATTCTATCAGCTGTCTTCTTCCTGGCCTGGTTCCATTCTAGTCCTCGGTCCTTCAAAGATTGTCTAATGTTGTCCTCCCAGCGGACTCTGGGTCGTCCTGGAGGTCTGGATCTCTGGCTCTTTGTTTCCCATGCTTGTCATGGTAGCCGATCTTCTCCCATTCTGCAGACATGGCCAAACCATCTTAGTTGGGACTGTTCTATTTGGGTCTGCAGCGGATGGGATTTTAGGCCTTGACGGATCGTCTGGTTGCGGACCATGTCTCTTCTTGTTACTTCAACCACTTTCCTCAGATACCTCATTTCTGAGGTTTGGATCTGGCTTTTGTGGGTTGTATGCTTTAAATCACGATTATGCAAACTACAAGAGAGAAAACAGGACTGATTCTAAAGGCGACGAACTGGAACGGACTACGACGAAAGAAGAGGAGCTGGTGGAAGAGATGAGGAAAGCAAAACTAGAAATCCTGGCTATAACGGAAACGAAGAAAACGGGACAAGGAGTCATGGATCTCGATGGCGACACGCTGCTCTACTGTGGTGTACTCACATCTGAAAGAGCTAAAGGGGGCGTGGGTTGCATTATGTCCAAAAACGAAAAAGATAGTATCAAGGGATGGAAATTTGTCTCGGAGCGCATTGTGGTTGTTAAACTAAAAGGAGAAACCATAGTCAACCTGGTTATAGTGTATGGGCCAAATGAGGATGAGAAAGCAGAGGTCACGGAGGAATTCTTCGAGCTGCTTCAAAAGACAGTGGATGACGGCCTACATGAAATTATTATGCTCGGAGTTGGAAATGACCATGCTAGATGGGGTGGAGTTATCGGAAGATATGGAGAAGATATTCTCAATGACAATGGAAAGCGACTCCTTAGATTCTGCAGTGAGCAGAATCTGATCATTACAAACACAAAGTTCCCCCATAAGCGCATACATGCATACACTAGATGTGAATCAAGTAAGAATGAGAAGTCAGTGATCGACTATGCCATTGTTAGGAGGAGCTAATTCAAATATGCCCGGGATGCTAGAGTCTGGAGGGGCCCAGAGATTGGAAGTGATCACTACCTGCTTACAATCAAAAGAACAACTGAAAGAGTTAAACAGCCTAGGAACTGCCCAACATCACGCAAGAAACCAAGTAAACGAACGGGAGAAATGAGCATTAAGACCTACAAGCTGAGAGAGCCAGAATATAAGACCAGATATCAGGGGCTTATTGCTGCAGCGGTGAGCAACACAGAAGAACAATCTGAGGACTTGGAAACACTCTGGCTTAAATTTAAGGACATCATAAAGACAGCTGCTGCAGAAGCATGTGGTGAATTCCGACTTGGGAACAAAAGAAAGAGGACACCTTGGTGAACAAAGGAAGTCAAAGAGAAAATAAGAGAGAAGAAATGGCATGGAAACAATACTTAGGAGCTAAAAACACAGCAGGACAAATAGAGAAATATAGAGAATATGTGACACTCAGAACAGAAGCAAAGAACAAGGTGCTAGCAGTAAAACAGAAGTCCTGGGAAGAATTTGGAGAAAAGCTAGAAAAAGATGCGCAAGAAAACCAGAAATTGTTCTATAAGACCCTAAAGAACACGAGGAAGGAAAAACAATGCCCTCTCAAATTTATAAAGGACAAGTAAGGCAAATTGCTTACCATATATATATATATATATATATATATATATATATATATATATATATATATATATATATATAATATATATATATATATTATATATATATATATATATATATATATATATATATAGATATATATATATATATATATATATATATATATATATATATATATATATATATATATATGGGCCAGATAGTGAGATAGTGACATCACAATAGGAATATAAAAGACAAGACGAGCTTAGATTGCACTGGGAAAATATGGAAATTAAAAAAAAAATCAAGTTCAACGCTAAAATCTAAATAATCAAATCAAATCTGTCCTGTTGAATGACTCTGAAACATAAAGAATAATAAAAACAACAACCAAAAAAGTTACCGGTTTTGATAAATGAGTGCTTGTGTAGATTAGAAGGATTGCAATAGTATCGCCAGACTACCAATGTGGAGCTGATAACAAACATCAGACAAATGTCAGTGACAAATGAGATAAGAAGAAACGTTGGCGACGGATAGGACACACATTGTGAGAACCCTCTGATATCACGGTGTTGCGGGTCTTTTGTATGATAATAACAGTTGGAGTAAATTTAGTATTACTCTGGCCAAATTCACATAGGGGATGTCTAGCAGACCACGCACACAGTAAAACAACTCCACATCTTCATATAAATGTTAATGCAGCCTGGACAATTTCAATAATATTTAATCGACGAGACGAAGCTCCGCAGATACATTCTTGAAATGCGTATACGGTAGTTTATGGCGTCAACTCTACAGTCTTTAGTATCGATCTGTAAACGTCTTCTAGTAGAACAATGTCGAGGACATTTTCACACATTATATTATAGTTCAAACACTCACGTTCTGCAGATAATGCATAATTCCTTTTCACAAATATACTAGCATCGCCTCACGGAGGATTATGGACGATCTAGTGATGTAACATAGTAGGAATATCTCATGAAATGCTATAATACTCAGAAGCTCATAAAACACACGTCCATCTGCCACTATAACACACACCGAAGAGACCGCCAGTCGATCGTAGACGTATTTGTTATACATGTTTATACGGTCATTACGCGGGAACTTCTTGTATGTCTGCATAGTCACGCCTGTTTCTGCTAACGCTCGACACCTTCGTGGCAAAACTTACCTGCCTGGGTAAAGCCCACCAGAAAAACTGTAATATCCTAGCACGTGCACAAACAGCCGATGACAGACTAAGCAATGCCTTTTTTTTAAACTCCCGAGCGCCGAACGAAGAAAAATCTGAATTGAATATCTAAACCCTTTCTGTATCTGGCTAAACAGTTTTCTGCATTGCATCAAAGTAATGGCTGAAATCGTTCTAACAATATCCTTTCAGCGCTGCCAACAAACATCAACCGACAATAAAAAGAGGGCCGCACCGAAACGTTTACCTGCCTGGAGTTGTGGGAGCGGATACTTCTGAGGAATTACCTCTTGATGTGTTGATCTGCTAGACAATTTCCAGTCGTATTCATCTTTATAAGAGTCATGGACACATAGTAAACAAGTGGGGAAACAAACAATCGTGGTCACACAGTTGTGGTTTCACAGAAGAATGTTAAACATGCCATGGACAGCTCAAAAGAATAACGAGGAAGTGCTGAAATCGACTACAAGAGATCTCCATCAGAGATACCACAATAGATCTCCATGAGACTGGCTGTAACAGATCTCAGAGACAGAGAGAGAGTGTCACGGACTGCCTCCCCTGCTTTGCAGTAGTGGTCCAACAATGGCCAAAATTCAAGAGTATCTAAACTGGGTAGTCAAAGGTCTTTACCTTCGCACAAGATTACTCTTGGCAGAGATGTAGATAGAAGGTTAATGGCGCTTCTATCCGAAAGGAGTTTCCACAAGATAATTCTGAAGTCAAGAACCATGCGGCATAGCGCTGAGCAATGGTTAACTTATATCTGTCCGTCGCCTTTTGTGAAGGATTTAAGCAATGATTTTTAGCCCGTTCAAGCCCCAGCTGAGTTAATTCAGCGAATTCCTCTTACAATGATATAGCTCTACTCAGAGGCAAATATATGTCTAGGTATATATATATAATGTGTGAACTTTACGGATGGGCCCCACCTCTGTTCTTGGGATTGGCTTACTCATCACGAGTCACCAGCTCAACATGATATTGCACGTGAGAGTGGAGAAGAGCGTACTCGATATGTCCATATAACCATTAAATTACGAAATCCACTCTTTTGTAAAATAATACATACCATCTTAAAATATCCCCTACTTTTTGTGACAGGTATATATATATATATTGTTACATGTTGTTTTAAAATTAAACAATCATAGTCGCACCAGGATTTTTATATGTATGAAAGCAAACGTATGAGCCAGAATATATATATATATTATATATATATATATATATATAAAGTAAGGGATATTGAATTTAAAAGTTATCCAAAGACAATTTGTTTCAAATTAGTTCATTTATTCCTTCGTACAAGTAAACTTGAGCATCATAACAAGACATTTGCAGTATAAGAAGTGTTATGGCCGTACTCACATGATTTTAGCCGCACTGGCAACCAAGTAGGTACTTCATGTTCACAAAAATATTCCAATATTTCTAAAAACGTGTAGGGCCCCGTTTGCCGCTAAACATGCATTGTAACGACGTCTCATACTGCAAATAAGCCTTCTGATGTTTTCTTGAGGAATTCTCTGCTACTCCTGCTGAAGGGCCTGGGCTAACTGCTGAAGAGTCTGTGGAGCGGCTGGACATTGTTGGACGCGTTTATTCAGGAGGTCTCACAAATGCTCAATAGGAGACAGGTCGAGTGACATCGGCGGCCACGGTAACGTTCGGATATGCTGCATCTGATGGTGATCTTGGACGACGAGAGCACGGTGAGGACGTGCATTGTCATCCTGGAAGATGAAATCTGGTCCGTGCCGTTGAGCAAATGGCACAACGATAGGCTCGATGATGTGGTCACGGTAGTAGAGCCCTGTGATATTGACCTGGCATATGTGAAGGTCCACCCGTGTGTTACCGGGGCCCGAAAGGGGAGCAAAGAATAGTAACACTGTCCCCTACCAAGCATGTCGTAAAAAGCGACTAAGGAGGGTTGGGCATGGGGCCGGTTACACCATCCTGTAAAAAAATTTAAACAACAAAAAACTTCAACAAATATGGACAAGTCAAATGGAGAAGATAGGGCACGGCCATCCAAGACAGGGGAAGGTCCTCTCGCGGGGAGGCGTATGATGCAACACAGAGAAAGCCGAAAGGAGTCTGTGTTGCTGACTGACCTTCTTTCTTCTAGGAGAACTTCCAGATTTGGCACCTGGAATGTTCGGACATTAAACGAGCAAGGGAAAGTGGCGCAGGTGGCAGCAGAAATGATGGAATACAAAATCGAGGTTCTGGGAATGTGTGAAACAAAGTGGAAGGGGGTAGACAGGAAGAAACTCATCACAGGTGAATTGGTGCTGTCCTTGGGACATGGGGACGAGGGTTCACACCACGGTGAGGGGGTGGCTCTTATGTTATCTAAAGAAGCACAGAAAGCACTCATTGAATGGGAAGCTGTTGGACCAAGAATAATAACAGCTTCTTTCAAAACAGCTAAAAAGAAAATTCATGTAAATGTCATCCAATGTTATGCACCAACTAATGACAAAGAAAAGTCTGTGAAAGAAGCATTTTATACTAAACTACAGGAAATTGTGGATGGGGTGAAGAGAAGAGACATCACAGTTTTGATGGGTGGCATGGGTGCAGGGATAGGTACAGTCGGCACTGGATTTGAGGAAGTCATGGGAGAGCGTGGGCTGGGAGTGGTGAATGAAAGTGGAGAGCTATTCGCAAACTTCTGTGCTTCATATCAACTGGCTATAGGAGGAAGCATGTTTCCACATAAGAGAATACACAAGGCAACATGGATATCACCAGACCATAGAACAGAAAATCAGATTGATCATATATGCATAAACAAGAAGTTTGGATCATCATTGCAGGATGTAAGGGTATATAGAGGAGCAGATGTGGCATCAGATCACCATCTTCTGATAGCCAAAGTAAAAATGGGACTCAAGAGATGTGCAACAATGCAAAATTATAGACAACAGTTTAATGTAGGACAGCTAAGAAATCAAGAAACAAGAGACAAATTTGCGGTCACAGTGTCCAACAGATTCCAAGTGCTCCAACAGCTGGAGGATGTGGAGAGTGCAGAAGACTGTTGGCGGCGGGTCGAAACAGTGTGGAAGGAGACATGTGAGGAGATACTGGGGAAAGGGGAGGGACAACAGGGGGCATGGATGGCAACAGAGACCATCAGTGAGATAAAAGACAGAAAAAACAAGAGGGCAGAGTTGGACACAGGCAAAGCTAGAGGCTCCAGGGCCAGGGCTCAAGAGGTGTGCACAGAGGCAAACAAAGATGTATAAAGAAGTATCAAAAGAGACAAGAGGAAGTATATTGAGGAGTTGGCGGGAGAGGCAGAGGATGCTGCGGCCGAGGGAAATGTGAGAGAACTGTATAGCATTTAGAGATTATGAAAGAAATGCATGGAATATTAAATCATAAATGCAATAGTGTACATATATAAGTACTATACTAGTTAGTATTATTAAAATGTTCTAGTAGTCATCTACTTGGGAGGATAGTTAATGTTTGTGCTGTTGGGGTGGCCTCATCACACCTGTCTATATATTGACTACACAGTGTCCAGAAAATGGTGGGAATTTTTATGGGGGTATTAGTAACTACAAAGCGTTGGTGAATGTCCAGCAGACCAGAGGCTCACTCATCTTGTAGTTGTAGCTCTGGTGCTGAAATCAGGTGGTCCCACCTCTCCGTGCTGGCGGGCAATAATGGTGGTCTCTGTCACAAGTACTGCACAGATACACTCGAGTAAAGTCACCAACTGAATAGACACTGCTTTGTTGACAACAGAAACTCACAGCTCTGCAATCAAAGTATGGGCCATGTGTCAAAATCTATTCTCTACCCACGTCTGGACACAACACTGACACAACAACCACATCATACAGACAGGTCAGATCTCTCTGACCAAACAGCACATTTACCATGGTGGTTTTACATCAGATAGATCCTCCCAAACTATAGATTCTGAAAAATATTTATTAGTTTTCTGCCCTAAAAGAGGATAGGTAATATGTTTCATTATTCTCAACACTTGATCTGTCTTGCCTAACCCTTGCTGGAGTTTATGTACATTGTTGGTCCCTAGACCCTGACTAGGGCGGGGGGTCTAGAGCAAATCCCTACTTGTTTGTAAGGCTAGATTTCGATATGGCAGTATCAAATCACTCAAACATGAAACAATATTCAAAATATATAAGGAAATAATTTCAATCTTACCAGATTATGAATAAATAACACAGAATTGCTAGCAAAACTCAGCTGAGCTGCTGGCTATAGTATGGCGTCCCCTAAATTTCTTTCACTTCCTTTCATATGGAAATCACCACACTTTAAAATCTGTGTCTATCACTGAACAACTATTGAAGAATGGCCCCACTTGCGCTCTGAGCGCTAATAATATGATTGTCTGTGGCCAATCACTGCCTAGGTTTATTTTAAATTCAAATTTCCTACCCTAAAGTCATTTCAGTCATGCTTCAGTCAAGTATGGATGGTTATCTGTTAGTCTGTCCGTCTCTACTTGTGTTTCTACAAAAAATGTACTTGATTTTTGAACCAACCTTTCTCTCCCCTCCAAAATTTTGTCGTTAAAAGTTATATTTAGACACAGCTACCACCCAAAAAACCCTCTCTCTTCCATACTAAGTAGATTTGAACACCTGCGTCTCGAGGTCGTGTTTTTTTGTGCAATTAGCGACACTTTTAGATTCAATACAGTCTGTCGATGATGTGAACAACACTGTCTTTTGTCATTATCTTCAATATTATCTATCCGTCTGTAAAATTAAGAACATATTAGTTCACTGCTCAGAATGGGCCATCCGGCCAGCTAATTTTTATATCCTAACATTAATATTAAGAAAAAAGTACTTTTTAATTTTTGTAATATTTCGAACATCTGCGTTTTAGCCGCTGAATTCAAATCAAGGGCTTGGTATTGCAAAAGCGTCCAATAAATGACTGTGGCGTAACATATCTATGGTCCCTCGAGTCTTACTTCGAGTTTGCTTACGTGATACTTTTTTATGTCAACTTGGGAAACGTGACTTTTCTCCGTTTCCCCCCCAATTGCGTCTCCTTAGCCTTTCTAGTCTCACGCAATCTTTCCAGTCATATTTTTTTTTCCTTTTTTGATCCGCCGTTCCCCTCCTGTCTAGCAAGTCAATTTTATGGAGGGTGATGACCCGCGGTCTGGGCGATCATGTCTATCAGCAGCCTACGCATTATGTTTTTATCCTTAAATGTTATCTGTGGAGGTATTTTACCGTTGTATCTCTGTCAATTTCACTACACATCTCCCCACTTGAAAACATGCCTATGGCAAGTTCCAAAACCAGCGATACACATAGGTAAAATTACTCCTCACGTCTGCCACTACTCTAATTTTGATCACAGGGGTGCCGACTGAGGAAATCTGCACCGACATTCAATTTGCCTGGGATATATTGGATACTAAACTGATAAGGTTGAAGCAACAAAGACCACCTCAGCAATCTTGCGTTTTCATGCTTAGCCTGAGACAAGAACACGAGAGGCTGATGGTCCGCCTCCACCACAAAAGTCCTACCATACAGATAGATTTGCAACTTCTTTATTGCCCAGATTAATGCTAAACATTCTTTTTCGCTTGTGGAGTATCCTTGTTCCGCCTTATTCAATTTGCGGCTTGCATAAGCGACTGGTTTAAGTTCCCCATCAGGTGAAGATGATCTTTGCAACAAAGCCCCTCCGAGTCCTACATTACATGCATCGGTTCTTAAGACAAAGTCCTGTGTCAAATCAGGCAGTTTGAGAATAGGCTTGCTAGTGAGTTTTTCCTTTAACTCTTGGAACGCTAGTTCACATTGTGCAGTCCAAATAATTTTATCTGGAAGTCCCTTGCGAGTCAGATCAGTCAGAGGAGCACAAATAGCGTTAAAATTTTTGATGTATTTCTGATAAAATCCGCATAACGACACGAATGATCGCACGTCCTTTTTTGTTTGCGTCCTAGGTGCTCTCTCTGCAGTTTTTCCAAATTCTTAGGATCAGGGGTCATATTACCCTGATATACAGTGTGTGTCCCAAGAATTCCAACTCTTTGCATCCAATACAACATTTTGTTGGCCTAGCAGTTAAGTTCGCCTCCCGAAGTCTATCAAACAACATCTCCAGAGCTTCAATGTGTTCTTCAAATGTCTCTGTGGCGACGAGAATATCATCGATGAAATTCGTGATACATGGGTTATTCAGGGGATCCAACAATTTGCGCATCATCCTTGAAAACACACTCGGAGCATTTTTCAGTCCGAATGGTAGCATATTGAATTCATAATGTCCATCCGAAGTGCTAAAAGCCAAATAAGGTCTCACTTCAGGCTTCACTGGGATCTGGTAANAGCCTTTACTAAGATCCACCTTTGAAAAGTATTTTTGCCTTGTTCAGTCTGGCAAATAACTGTTTTGTGTCTGGTAATGGATCCACACTTGTCCTTCTGTGACAGCATTCAGTTTCCTGTAATCTATGCACAGTCTGTGTTCCCCAGACGGTTTTTCAACAAAACGACACTAGAACTAAAAGATGATTCACTGTGCGAAATAATCCCCTCCTTCAACAAATACTATATTTCTTCCTTCAATGCCTTCTCCTTCGCGAACGGAATAGAATAGGCTCTCATACAGATTGGGTTTGAGTCTACCAGTTTCATGTCATACTGTAGCAAATTTGTATGGCCTGGTTTGTCTGTTAATACATCTGTATGTTCCTCCAGAACCTTTTGAACTCTCTCCCTCTGGTTTTTAGTCAGGTGCTTACTGACTTTTACCTGTGCTGCTGTTTCACAAGGATGTAATGGGTATTCATGTGAGGTGAGTGGTTCTTTTTGCATCTGGGTTGCAATAGCCAAGGTCAATAAGGGGGTGCTTTCCTGGAGTGGTCTGTCCAGATACTTCTTTAACAGGTTTACATGATAAACTTTTTCCTTCCCCTTTTTGTCAATTTTATAGTTTGTTCTAGACACCTTCTCTAGAACCGTATATGGACCTTGCCAACCAATTTGTAATTTATTCTGGCTTCCGGGTAGTAGAAGCAGCACCTTCTCTCCGACTGCCAGTTCCCTGTCCTTTGCCTTCCTATTAAAATATGCTGCATGTTTCTTCCTGGCTTGTTTCAAATTATCATTTGCCAGTTTCCATCCAGCTTTCAAACGAGTGGTCAGTTCGTTCACATATTGATACGATGAGGTAACAGTCTCTTCCGCCTTCATCTGTCCAGGTCCTTAATAGAGCTTCTAATGGACCTTTTATTGGCCTCCCAAATAGCAGAGTTGCGGGAGCCATCCCGGTTGAACTATGTGGTACCTCCCGGTACGCAAACAATGCGGCGGGCAGGAATTGATCCCACAGATCCGGTTTTTCGTGTGCCAGCTTTCTCAGGATAGAAATGAGAGTCCCGTTGACCTCTCTACCTGGCCGTTCCCTTGTGGATGGTACGGACTACAATGAAAGTGTCTGGCTTGAAATAGCTTAAAAACTTCTTCCGTTAGTTTCCCCTTGAACTGAGAACCATTATCCGTCAAGATTTGATGCGGGAATCCTAATCGGGTAAATATTGTAAGTAGTGCCTCTGCTACATGTTTTGAATCAATTGATGGCAGGGCTACCGCCTCTCCCCCCATAGAACAAGTGTCCACCAGAGTAAGGATGTAACTGTTCCTCCTCTTGGTCCGAGTGAGAGGTCCTACAATATCCACTGCAACCCTCTCAAAAGGTGTTCCCACTATGGGCATTTCCCCTAGAGTTGCAGGAGCAGTCCAGTGCTTTGGAGCTACCCTTTGACATTCTGGGCAGGATTTGACATATCTTTTTATATCCTCCGTTATCCCTGGCCAGAAGTAATGACAAGCTATACGCTGTCCTGTGGCGCTGATCCCCATGTGACCACTGAAGGGAATCGCATGCCCGAGTTCCATCACTTTATCTATATATGAAGTGGGAAGAACCAGCTGGTTGTGACCATTTGTTCCAGTTCCGGCCTTCCTGTATAAGAGTTTGTTCTTCATGAAATATTCCCCCTTGCTCGGAGGTGTGTGGCATTTGGGCAATTTTTTAAAACATGGCTTGAGTGTCCTATCCTCAGCCTGCGCCTTCCCCATCTCCTCTGGATGAGCATTTATAGGTTCACCTTCTTCCTCCTTCTTCTGTGACCTGGTCTGCACTGTCGCCATGATCACAGGTCTCTCGGGATTCCCCAAGAAGACGTATCTACACCCCAATATCAGAGGGTAGATTGGTTCATCTATCACTGCTGCTCTGATTTCTCCTTCCACATAGCGAGTTTTCACCGTTATCCTTGCGATGGGAAGTGTCATGTGTGGTATGTCCTTAGTCGCCCCTTGTATTTCCACTGTTTCTGTGGTATACTGACTTGGGTCCACTAGGCTAGACTTCACAACTGAATCATAATCCAAACCTGTATCATAAAGGCACCTTATGGTGACCCCATTACAAATAACATCCTCACAAACTGGGGGGTGATAAGGTTCCTGTTGTCCCTTTAGGATTAACCTTTAATCTTTGCGTCCCCGACTTCATTGCAGCAATGTTTGAAGGTTTCCTTCTACAAAATTCGGTGTTATGGTTATCCTTCTTGCACCATTTACACCATCTTTTTCCTTGGTTCAACGGTTTTCTTTCATTGAACTTTGGGTCATTGAACTGTGAGTTTCTGTCGCGATAGTCATTTCTTGGCCGCTCAAAGTTTGTCCTACCTTTATTTCCCTGCTCTCTATTATCAAATTTATTAAATTGCTGTGGAGCTTTAAAATTGTCTATGTGCTTCTTCTTAGCACCACTTACCTCTGCCTGGGCTGCCTGATACCTCTCAGCAACATTTAAAATTTCCCCCCAACTTCTCTGCACCTTGTTCCATGAGAAATTTTCTCATGTCTGGAGCCATGGACTCTCTCAATTGCTCAATCATGATCATTTCTTTAAGATCTTGGGTCTTCCCCAGAGCCGTCCATTTCTCCAAATAGGTTTCTAGTCTAGCAGAGAATTGGTGGTATGTCTCCCCAGACAACAGTTTGGCATTTCTAAATTTCTTACGATAAAATTCACCATTCTTCTCGTACCTTAATAACAAAGCCAATCCTTGTGATAGCTTTAAACTCCACCTCTCTCTCTCTAACCCATATGTAGTAGCTAATAACTCAAAACGTCCTAAGTACCCCTCTATGTCATCGTCTTTTTCAACAAAATGGTCTAAATGAAACCCCATAGCTGAGTTTGAGGCTCCCAGACTGGGCGTAGCATCTGAGGCAAAAGGGCTGGCACCATTTTCAGGAGCCGGGCCTTGTAATTCCAGCTCCCTTAGTCGTAATTCGTGCTCCCTCTGCAACCTTCTATCTTCTGCCTCCCTTTCGGCAGTCAACCTTTTTTCTTCTGCCTCCCTTTGCTGTCGTTTTTCTTCTGCCTCCCTTTGCTGTCGTTTTTCTTCTGCCTCAATCTGCAGCCTCTTAATTTCTCTATCAGCCTCAATTTGTAACCTCTTCTCTTCAGCTAACCTCACTTTCTTCTGTCCCTTTCAATATATTTAATATCACATTCAGCCGTTACATAATTGAAATTAAAATTTGACCATCCATTCCCATCTCCTTCGCGGTGAGAAGCACAGCAGGCTGATCTAAAAATTTTTGCCAGCTCCCGCCATACTTTTTTAGACAATATAATAATATACAAGACTAAATCTCTAACCAGTAAATACACTAAGTACTTCTTATGACTATAGTCTAACTAATTCTAACTAACCAGTTAACTAATTAATTTATTACTGGCTGTGAAGATTCACCAACTTTTATCTGCAGGGACACTTTTAGATTTAAAGGGAATTTTACAATTTATTTCCCTACTTTTATTTCTCCTCCACCAGGAGATCCTAATATTTACCTGTTGGGCTAGGATTAATTCCCTGGACAAGACCCCAATATATGTAGTGGTGTTGGATGGTATAGTATGATGGTGATATTACTAAATGTAAATTGTATGAGGGCCAGCTGTGTGAAGGCTCTCTGAGAATAAAAAGTAGTTGAGAAATTGTCAGAAGGAGGCCTTTCCATTTTGACTATGTCTACCCAGGGGGACTACGACCTCACACGGGGGGTAATGTGTTTTTTGTTTTATTTATGAATGTGGCTACGTAAAGTGTCTAGGAGTCTATGATATGTAGTGTGGTTGTTAATAAAGGTTATAGATTATACCCCACAGATATATTTAACAAGACTAGAAGTAATATTAACCAAATGTTAAAAGATACACTGAACTAACACATCAGTGTGTGTAAAAAATTTTTTATATTCGCGAAATTCATAAAATATATTACATATAAATTTTACAGTTTCTGGTATCAATTTATATATAGGTTGACCAGTAAACCTAAACGGATTTAATAATGTGAGAATTATAGGGAAAGAAATTTGCATGGGAATATTATATCACATAAAAATGCTCAATAGGTAGTACATATATATGCGCTACACTATAGCTAGGTGTTTTGGTGAATTTCAATTAAAAATGGTAAATCTAGTACATTCATCTACTTTGCTACGAGATGGCAGAGATAGTTACTGTAATCAATTGTTGGTGGGCTGTTTGGGTAAGGCCTCATCACACCTGTCTATAATTGACTAACACAGTGTCCCAGAAAATTGGTGGGAATTTCACTTTCATGGGGGTATTATAAACTAATAGTAACTAAACGTTCACTGGTGAATGTCCCATTGCAGGACCAAGTCTCACTCTCATCGTTGTAAGTTTGTATAGCTCAGGTGCACTGAAATCTGGTGGTCCCACCTCTCTCCGTGCTGGCGGGCAATAATGTGGCGTCTGGTGGTCCCATCTGTCACAATGTACTTGCAACAGATACACTCGAGTAAAGTCACCCAACGGTGAATAGACAACTAGCATTGGAGTGACAACAGAAACTCACAGCTCTGCAATCAAAAGTATGGGCACCCATGTGTCAAAATTCTATTCTCACTATAACAACCCACGTCAGGTACAACATACACAGACAGCAACATGGACAACCTCAACCACATCAGGGGGTACAGGACAGGTCAGCGTACATCTCAGACCAAACAGCACATTTAGACCATGTGTGGGAAGGTTTACATCAGATAGACATCCTCATCCAGACTATAGAATTCCTGAAAAATTTATTGTTTAATAGTTTATTCTGCCCTAAAAGAGGAGGATAGGGTAAATATGTTTATCATTATTCTCAAACACACTTGAAGTTCTGTCTACCTGGGCCTAAACCCTATTGGTGCAAGAGTTTTCATGTACACATTCGTTGGGTCCCTAGAACCCTGACTACATGGGCCGGGGGGTCGCTAGAGCAAATCCCTCTCCCCCACTATCATGTTATATGTAAAGGACTAGATTTGCAGATATGGCAGTATATCAAATCACATCGAACATGAAACAAATAATCAAAAATATATAAGGAAAATAATTTTCAATCTTTTAGCCAAGATTATGAATAAATACGCACATGAAATTTGCTAGCAAAAACTCAGCATGAGCTGCTGGCTATATAGTATTGTGCGAAATCCCTAAACAATATTCTTCACTTTCTTTCATATGGAAATCACCACACTTTTAAAATCTGTGTGTCCTATTCAACTGAACAACTATTGAGTGAAAATGGCCCCTACAAATCCGCGACTCTAGCGACTGAGCCCGACAAATATGATGTCTGCTGTGCCAATCACTGCCTAGGTTTTTTTGATTTCAAATTTCCTACACTAAAGTCATTTCAGTCATGCTTCAGTCAAGTATGGATGTTTATCTGTTAGTCTGTCCGTCTCTACTTGGTGTGTTTTTCTAAAAATATGATACTTGATATTTATGAACCAACCTTTCTCTCCGCCCTCCAAAAATTTTAAAAATCGTTAAAAAAAGTTATATTTAGACACAGCAGCCTACCCACCAAAAACCCCTCTCTCCTCCATACTAAGTAGTTAAATTGTGAACACCTGCGTCCCAAGGTCGTGTTTTTTTGTGCAATTAGCGACACTTTTAGATTCAATACAGTCTGTCGATGATGTGAACAACACTGTCTTTTGTCATTATCTTCAATATTATCTATCCGTCTGTAAAATTAAGAACATATTAGTTCACTGCTCAGAATGGGCCATCCGGCCAGCTAATTTTTATATTCCTAACATTAATATTAAAGAAAAAAAGTACTTTTTAAATTTTTGTAAATATTCCTAACATTCTGCGTTTTGCCGCTGAATTCAAATCAAGGGCTGTGGATATCGCAAAAGCGTCCAACAAATGACTGTGGCGTAAACATATCTATGGTCCCCCAGGATTCTGTCGAGTTGCTTACTTTTTATGTCAACTTGGGAAACGTGACTTTTCTCCGTTTCCCCCCCCAATTGCGTCTCCTTAGCCTTTCCAGTCTCACGCAATCTTTCCAGTCATATTTTTTTTTTCCTTTTTGATCCGCCGTTCCCCTCCTGTCTAGCAAGTCAATTATTATGGAGGATGATGACCCGCGGTCTAGGCGATCATGTACATCAGCAGCCTACGCATTATGTTTTTATCCTTAAATGTTATCTTTGGAGGTATTTTACCGTTGTATCTCTGTCAATTTCACTACACATCTCCCCACTTGAAAACATGCCTATGGCAAGTTCCAAAACCAGCGATACACATAGGTAAAATTACTCCTCACGTCTGCCACTACTCTAATTTTTATCACAGGGGTGCCGACTGAGGAAATCTGCACCGACATTCAATTTGCCTGGGATATATTGGATACTAAACTGATAAGGTTGAAGCAATAAAGACCACCTCAGCAATCTTGCGTTTTCATGCTTAGCCTGAGACAAGAACACGAGAGGCTGATGGTCCGTCTCCACCACAAAAGTCCTACCATACAGATAGATTTGAAACTTCTTTATTGCCCAGATTAACGCTAAACATTCTTTTTTCGCTTGTGGAGTATCCTTGTTCCGCCTTATTCAATTTGCGGCTTGCATAAGCGACTGGTTTCAGTTCCCCATCAGGTGAAGATGATCTTTGCAACAAAGCCCCTCCGAGTCCTACATTACTTGCATCGGTTCTTAAGACAAAGTCCTGTGTCAAATCAGGCAGTTTGAGAATAGGCTTGCTAGTGAGTTTTTTCCTTTAACTCTTGGAACGCTAGTTCACATTGTGCAGTCCAAATAATTTTATCTGGAAGTCCCTTGCGAGTCAGATCAGTCAGAGGAGCACAAATAGCGTTAAAATTTTTGATGTATTTCTGATAAAATCCGCATAACGACACGAATGATCGCACGTCTTTTTTTGTTTGTGGCCTAGGTGCTCTCTGCAGTTTTTCCAAGTTCTTAGGATCAGGGGTCATATTACCCTGATATACAGTGTGTCCCAAGAATTCCAACTCTTTGCATCCAATACAACATTTTGTTGGGCCTAGCAGTTAAGTTCGCCTCCCGAAGTCTATCAAACAACATCTCCAGAGCTTCAATGTGTTCTTCAAATGTCTCTGTGGCGACGAGAATATCATCCATGAAATTCGTGATACATGGGTTATTCAGGGGATCCAACAATTTGCGCATCATCCTTGAAAACACACTCGGAGCATTTTTCAGTCCGAATGGTAGCATATTGAATTCATAATGTCCATCCGAAGTGCTAAAAGCCAAATAAGGTCTCACTTCAGGCTTCACTTGGATCTGGTAATAGCCTTTACTAAGATCCACCTTTGAAAAGTATTTTGCCTTGTTCAGTCTGGCAAATAACTGTTTTGTGTCTGGTAATGGATCCACTTGTCCTTCTGTGACAGCATTCAGATTCCTGTAATCTATGCACAGTCTGTGTTCCCCAGACGGTTTTCTCAACAAAACGACACTAGAACTAAAAGATGATTCACTGTGCGAAATAATCCCCTCCTTCAACAAATACTCTATTTCTTCCTTCAATGCCTTCTCCTTCGCGAACGGAATAGAATAGGCTCTCATACAGATTGGGTTTGAGTCTACCATTTTCATGTCATACTGTAGCAAATTTGTATGGCCTGGTTTATCTGTTAATACATCTGTATGTTCCTCCAGAACCTTTTGAACTCTCTCCCTCTGGTTTTTAGTCAGGTGCTTACTGACTTTTACCTGTGCTGCTGTTTCACAAGGATGTAATGGGTATTCATGTGAGGTGAGTGGTTCTTTTTGCATCTGGGTTGCAATAGCCAAGGTCAATAAGGGGGTGCTTTCCTGGAGTGGTCTGTCCAGATACTTCTTTAACAGGTTTACATGATAAAGTTTTTCCTTCCCCTTTTTGTCAATTTTATAGTTTGTTCTAGACACCTTCTCTAGAACCGTATATGGACCTTGCCAACCAATTTGTAATTTATTCTGGCTTCCGGGTAGTAGAAGCAGCACCTTCTCTCCGACTGCCAGTTCCCTGTCCTTTGCCTTCCTATTAAAATATGCTGCATGTTTCTTCCTGGCTTGTTTTCAAATTATCAAGTTGGCCAGTTTCCATCCAGCTTTCAAACGAGTGGTCAGTTCGTTCACGTATTGATACGATGAGGTAACAGTCTCTTCCGCCTTCTCATCTGTCCAGGTCCTTAATAGGGCTTCTAAAGGACCTTTTATTGGCCTCCCAAATAGCAGAGTTGCGGGAGCCATCCCGGTTGAACTATGTGGTACCTCCCGGTACGCAAACAATGCGGCCGGGGCAGAATTGATCCCATCAGATCCGGATTTTCCGTGTGCCAGCATTTCTCACAGATAGAAATGAGGAGGCTGTCCCCATTAGAACCTCTCTGACCTGGCCGTCTACCCTTGTGATGGATTACGGAACTAAACATGAAAGTGCCTGGCTTGAAATAGCTTCTAAAACTTCTTGCCAGCTATATATAAGTGCCTGTGACCAGATAGGGGATTGTCCGTTCAAGATCTGATCGCTGGGTAAAATTTCTCATTTCTGGTAACTCTTCGCTATAGTAAGTAGCCTCTGTTACACCATTGAATCAAGTGAAGTACTGGGTTTGAAAAGGGGGCATACCCCACATAGTCCTACTTTGTTCTACCCGATTATAGATGTGAGTTGTTCCTCCTCTTCAGGTCCTAAAGTTTGTGCCCCGTGCGTTATCTAGTCAACCCTGGCATCATATAAGGTGTTCCCACTTTGTGTGCAATTATCGCCTAGAGTCTCTTTGAATGAGCAGTCCAGTGCATTTTGAGCTTCTACTTTGACAGTTCTGGGCAAACATTCTTGACATATCTTTTTTAAAATCCTCCACCTTATCCTGGCCAATAGTAATTTTCGGGAAGCACGAATCTTTTGGCAGATGGTACCAGCGGCAGACTGATCTGCATGTATCACCACTGATCATTTTCCAACATGCCCGAGCCTCCTTCCATAACCTTTGCCTCTATATGAATCTTGGTGGAAGAAAACTAACTGGTCCGAGACCATGAGTGATTTCCTAGTTTATCCTGTCATTCCGGTATATATAAGAAACAAAAAAAAAAAAAAAAAAAAAAAAAATAGTGTGGTATTCTTCCAATGAAATATTTCCCACACATGCACGGATGGTGTGTGTTGGCATTTGGGCAATTTTTTTTTTTTTAAAACAGGGGCTCCTTTGTTTTTTGGGGTGTGTTCCTAATCCTCAGGCCAGCTGGGCGGCCGCATTCCTCAAAATCCTCTCGATGGGATGTGCCATTTACGCTTTTAACATTTATGATTCACTTTTGCTTCCGCCTTCTTACTGTGGACCATGAGGTCTGCACTGTCGCCATGATCACAGGTTTCTCGGGATTCCCCAAGAAGACGTATCTACACCCCAATATCAGAGGGTAGATTGGTTCATCTATCACTGCTGCTCTGATTTCTCCTTCCACATAGCGAGGTTATTCACCGTTTTAGCCTTGCCGAATGGGAAGTCTGTCAATGAGTGGTATTGGTCCCCTTAGTCGCCCCTTGTATATTTCCACTGTTTCTGTGGTATACTGACTTGGGTCCACTAGGCTAGACTTCACAACTGAATCATAATCCAAACCTGTATCATAAAGGCACCTTCATGGTGTACCCCCAGTAAAAATTAACATCCTCCACAAACTGGGGTGATGATTAAGGTGCCTGGTTTTGTCCATAAGGATTATCCTTTATAATCTTTGCTTCCCCGACTTCATTTGCAGCACTGTTTGAAGGCGTTTTCCTTCTACAAAAATTCGTGTTTATGGAAGGTTTATCCTTTCATGCACCAATTTTACAACCATCTTTTTCCCTTGGTTCAACGGTTTTCTTTCATTGAACTTCTGGTTCAGTTGAACTTGTGAGTTTCCTGTCGCGATAGCTCCCCATTTCTTGGGCCGCTCAATAGTTTGTTCTAACCTGTATTTCCCTGGCTTCTCTATTACTCAAAATTTATTAAATTGCTGTGTGCAGCTTTAAAATTGTCTATATGACTTCTTCTTAGCACCACTTACCTCCTAGACCTGGGCTGGCCTGATACCTCCTCAGCAACATTTAAAAATACTTCCACCAACTTCTCTGCACCTTGTTCCATCGAGAAAATTTTACTAATGTCTGGGAGCCATTGGACTCTCTCAATTGCTCAATCATGATTCTTTTTCTTTTTAAGGATCGTTGGTGGGTCTTCCCCAGAGCCCGTCCATTTCCTCCAAATAGGTTTCTAAGTCCTAGCAAGAGAATTTGGGTGGTATGTCCTCCCCCAGACAACAGTTTTGGCCATTTCTAAAATTTTCTTACGGATAAAATTCCACACATTCTTCTCGTTCCTTAAATAACCAAAGCCCTGCTTTAACATGTCATAATTGTCTTGGTCTTCCCTTGTTCATTTTGGCTAATACTTCATTAAGAAGTACCCCGTCTCAACATTCCAGTGGAGTAGTTTTTTAAAACTCCACCTCGTCTCCTCTCTAACCCATATGTAAGTAGCTAATAAACTCAAAAAAACGTTCCTATGATGTACCCCTCTATGTCATTCGTCTCTTCACTTTTTCAACCAATAATTGGTCTAAATGGTAACCCCACCCCGATAGCTGAGTTTTGAGCCCCCCCCCCCCCCCCTTCCCAGGACTGGGCGTAGCCATCTGAGGCAAAAGGGCTGGCACACCACTTTTTCAGGAGCCGCCGGGCCTTGCGTAATTTCCAGCTACTTTAAGTTCGTAATTTCGTGCTCCCTCTGCAACTAATCTTTTTAGCTTCTTCTTCTCCTCCCTTTCGTCAGTCCCAACCCTTTTATTCCTTCTGGGCCTCCCTTTGCGGTCTGCTTTTTCTTTTGCCTTCCCTTTGCTGTTCGTTTTTCTTCTTTGGCATCAGGCCTCAATCTGCTACCACTTAGTCCTCAGCCTCAATTTTATAACATCTTCTCTTCAGACCAACCTCCCCCTTTCTTCCCGTTTCAATACTTAATTTATCACATTCAACCCGTTTACGTTAATTTGAAATTAAAATTTGACCATCACCATTTCCATCTCCCTTTCGCGCGTGAGCCAACAAAGCTGCTGATCTAAAATTTTGCCAAGCTCTCGCCATACTTTTTTTTTAGGGACACTATATAATAATATACAAGCTAAATCTCTCTAACCAGTGTAATTACACAAAGTACTTTCTTTATGGGACTATAATTCTAACTAATTCTACAACTAACCAGTTAACTAATTAATTATTACTGGCTGTGAAGATTCACCAACTTTTATCTGCAGGGACACTTTTAATTTTAAAGGGAATTTTACAATTTATTTCCCTACTTTTATTTCTCCCACCAGGAGATCCTAATAGTACTGTTGGGCTAATTATCCCTGGACAAGACCCCAATCTATGTAGTGGCGTATGATGGTATTGTATGATGGTGATATTACTAAATGTAATTGTATGAGGCCAGCTGTGAAGGCTCCTGAGATAAAATGTAGTTGTGAATTGTCAGAAGGCCTTTCTGCTACCACTACGACCTCACACTTAATTTTTTTTTAACATGAATGTGGCGCTTTCCGTAAAGTGTGCTAGGGTTTTGATTATTTAGATGTTGTGGTAAATGGGTTTATAGAATTATACCCACAGATAATTAACCAGACTAATAATATTTAATAAATGGTAAAATTCACTGAAATAACTCACGTTGTGTAAAAATTTATTTGATCTTAGAAAATTATAATTACATTTTATTGTTGTGTTTTCTGGGAATCAATTTTTTTAGATTTAGACCACAGAACTTAAAAGGATTTAGAGATTATGAAAGGAAATGCATGGAATATTATATCATAAATGCAATAGTGTACATATATATGTACTATACTAGTTAGTTTTATTAAAATGTTCTAGTAGTCATCTACTTGGGAGGATAGTTACTGTTTGTGCTGTTGGGGTGGCCTCATCACACCTGTCTATATTGACTACACAGTGTCCAGAAAATGGTGGGAATTTTTATGGGGGGTATTTGTAACTACACAGCGTTGGTGAATGTCCAGCAGACCAGAGGCTCACTCATCTTGTAGTTGTAGCTCTGGTGCTGAAATCAGGTGGTCCCACCTCTCCGTGCTGGCGGGCAATAATGGTGGTCTCTGTCACAAGTACTGCACAGATACACTCGAGTAAAGTCACCAACTGAATAGACACTGCTTTGTTGACAACAGAAACTCACAGCTCTGCAATCAAAGTATGGGCCATGTGTCAAAATCTATTCTCTACCCACGTCTGGACACAACACTGACACAACAACCACATCATACAGACAGGTCAGATCTCTCTGACCAAACAGCACATTTACCATGGTGGTTTTACATCAGATAGATCCTCCCAGACTATAGATTCTGAAAAATATTTATTAGTTTTCTGTCCTAAAAGAGGATAGGTAATATGTTTCATTATTCTCAACACTTGATCTGTCTTGCCTAACCCTTGCTGGAGTTTATGTACATTGTTGGTCCCTAGACCCTGACTAGGGCGGGGGGTCTAGAGCAATCCCTACTTGTTTGTAAGGCTAGATTTTGATATGGCAGTATCAAATCACTCAAACATGAAACAATAGTCAAAATATATAAGGAAATAATTTCAATCTTACCAGATTATGAATAAATAACACAGAATTGCTAGCAAAACTCAGCTGAGCTGCTGGCTATAGTATGGCGTCCCTAAATTTATTTCACTTTCTTTCATATGGAAATCACCACACTTTAAAATCTGTGTCTATCACTGAACAACTATTGAAGAATGGCCCCAAATGCGCTCTGAGCGCTAATAATATGATTGTCTGTGGCCAATCACTGCCTAGGTTTATTTTAAATTCAAATTTCCTACCCTAAAGTCATTTCAGTCATGCTTCAGTCAAGTATGGATGGTTATCTGTTAGTCTGTCCGTCTCTACTTGTGTTTCTACAAAAATGTACTTGATTTTTGAACCAACCTTATTCTCCCCTCCAGAATTTTGTCGTTAGTAGTTTTTTTTAGACACCGCTTCCTCCCAAAAACCCTCTCCTCCATACAAAGTAAATTTGAACACCTGCGTCCCAAGGTCGTGTTTTTTGGACAATTAGCGACACTTTTAGATTCAATACAGTCTGTCGATGATGTGAACAACACTGTCTTTTGTCATTATCTTCAATATTATCTATCCGTCTGTAAAATTAAGAACATATTAGTTCACTGCTCAGAATGGGCCATCCGGCCAGCTAATTTTTATATTCCTAACATTAATATTAAGAAAAAAGTACTTTTTAAATTTTGTAATATTTCAAACATCTGCGTTTAGCCCGCCTGATAATTCAAATCAAGGGCTTGGTATCGCAAAAAACGTCCAATTCCTTAACCTCGTGTCAATATTGGGGGACGTGAATTTTTTTACTTTCCCTCCCATCCACCCCCCCCCCCCCCCCAATTGCGTCTCCTTAGCCTTTCCAGTCTCACGCAATCTTTCCAGTCATATTTTTTTCCTTTTTGATCCGCCGTTCCCCTCCTGTCTAGCAAGTCAAAGTTTATGGAGGATGATGACCCGCGGTCTAGGCGATCATGTACTATTCGCAGCCTACGCATTATGTTTTTATCCTTAAATGTTATCTTTGGAGGTATTTTACCGTTGTATCTCTGTCAATTTCACTACACAAGCAAACGGGTTGCCTCATGAGAGACAAGAGTGGGAGGCTGCTCAGCAATATACAAGAGCGAGTGAGGAGGTGGACAGAATATTTTGGGGACCTTCTCAATAGACCAGCTCCACAAAACCCGCCGGACGTCCAGCCAGCGGAGGAAGAGCTACGGATTGACGGTGGGAGACCAACGGGGGAAGAGATAAGGAAAGCCATGGAGCTTCTGGGAGAGGGAAGGGCGTCTGGACCTGATGGCATTCCAGCGGAGGCCATCAAAGTAGATATCAACACGGCTACAGAGATGTTATATAAATTACTTGGTGGGGTCTGGGAGGGGGGAGAGATGCCGGCGGAGTGGAGGGAGGGATATCTGGTTGGGTTGCCTGGGAAGGGAAATTTACAAGAGTGCACAAATTATAGAGGAATAGTGTTACTATCAGTGCCAGGAAAAGTATTAAACAGGATTATCCTTGAGAGATTAAGAGAGTCCATGGACAGAAGACTGAGAGATGAACGGGAAGGTTTTCGGCAGGACAGATCATGTGCAGACCAGATGGCCACTTTGAGAGTAATGGTTGGGCAGGGTCTGGAGTGGAGTTCACCACTGTACATCGGATTTGTGGACTGCGAAAAGGCATTTGACAGTGTAGACAGAGAATCACTTTGGAAATTGATGAGGCATTATGGAGTTCCCCTGGGGATCATTGATTTAATGGGGAAAACATATGAAGACATGACATGCAGAGTTCTTCACGAAGGACAGCTTACAGAACCGTTTGGGATAAGAACAGGAGTGCGACAGGGATGCCTCTTGTCTCCATTTCTTTTCTTGCTGGCAATAGATTGGGTTATGAGATCATCGACAACACACAACAGAAATAGAATCCAGTGGACTCTGACTAAGCAGTTGGATGATCTGGATTTTGCTGATGACTTGGCTCTTCTGTCCCATAACCGTAATCAGATGCAGGACAAATTGAAAACACTCGATGAGAGGTCACAGCGGTTGGGTCTGGAGGTGCACAGGGAAGGGACAAAGATAGTGAGAATAGATGCAGGTAATGATAGCAGGGTTGAACTTGGGGAAACACCGGTTCTAGATGTGGAATCATACGCATATCTTGGCGGTAATATAGACAGAGTTGGAGGGACAGACAGCGATGTCAAAATAGGGGTACAAAAGGCAGGAGGAGCTTTCATTGCATTGGGAAATGTATGGAGATCAGGAGGGGTCGGATCCAACACGAAAATAAGAATCTTCAACTCAAATGTGAAGTCGGTCCTGTTGTGTGGCTCGGAGACATGGAGAACGGCAGGGACAACGGCCGGGAAGCTGCAGACTTTCGTAGGTGGGTGCTTGCGTAGAATGGAGGGATTGAAATGGTATGGCAGGGTTGCCGGCGTGGAACTGATGACGGGAGCTGGACAGGTGCCAGTGGAACAAGAGATGAGAAGAAGACGATGGCGATGGATAGGACACACGCTGAGGAAACCTGTTGATAGCATTACAAGGCAGTCCTTGTTCCGGAACCCCCAGGGCAAGAGAGGCAGAGGAAGACCAAGAAGTACATGGAGAAGAGAGTTGGAAACAGAGGTCAAAATGATGAGGAGAACATGGAAAGAACTTGAGATGATGGCACGTGACAGGAGGACTTGGCATGTGTTTGTTGAAGGCCTATGCTCCTTTGGGAGTGGAGGGTTATGATGAATATGTGAAGCTCGGTCCTGTCATTCATACAGATGTCTGCCCACACCATTACACTGCCACCTCCATAACGGTTGTGTGCAACAGTTTCAGGAGGCTGGTAACGCTTACCTCGCCGTCGCCAGACACGTATTCGACGATCACGAAAATCCAAAACGAAACGGGACTCATCAGAAAACATCACTGATGCCCACTGTTGATTGGTCCACCGATGATGACGTTGGCACCAATCCATTCTTGCTCGCCTGTGTTGTGGTGACATGGGCAAAGCTACAAACGGTCTGCGTGAGGCCAGTTGCACTTGGTGCAAACGGTTTCGTATTGTCTGTGTTGAGACCCGGATCCCAGTGGTCTGTTGAAGGTGTTGCTGAAGTTGAGTAGCATTTAGAGTCCGAGTTCTGAGGGCCTGAGTAACAAGAAGTTGATCTTGGCGGCGTGTAGTGACTCTTGGGCGGCCAGTCCGAGGCAGATCAGCCACTGTGCGGAAATTTTGATACCTGTTCCACAGTCTGCTGACAACTGACTGTGAAACATTGAGGTTCCGAGCAACATCCACTTGCCGACTTCCGGTTTGCAACATGCCTATGCCTATCCATCTCTGCTGTTCTGTCAAACGTTCCATGACGAAGAAAAGAAATTTTATCTGTTGCAGAGTCTTTTTATACCTGTCCATGGTGAGTCGTGTTCATCAAACCCGAGATACACGCATTTTTGGGAAAAAGAATAATGTGTGAACTTTACGGATGGGCCCCACCTCTGTTCTTGGGATTGGCTTACTCATCACGAGTCACCAGGTCAACATGATATTGCACGTGAGAGTGGAGAAGAGCGTACTCGATATGTCCATACAACCATTAAATTACGAAATCCACTCTTTTGCAAAATAATACATACCATCTTAAAATATCCCCTACTAAAATATATATATATACCTGTCACAAAAAGTAGGGGATATTTTAAGATGGTATGTATTATTTTACAAAAGAGTGGATTTCGTAATTTAATGGTTGTATGGACATATCGAGTACGCTCTTCTCCACTCTCACGTGCAATATCATGTTGACCTGGTGACTCGTGATGAGTAAGCCAATCCCAAGAACAGAGGTGGGGCCCATCCGTAAAGTTCACACATTATTCTTTTTCACAAAAATGCGTGTATCTCGGGTTTGATGAACACTACTCACCATGGACAGGTATAAAAAGACTCTGCAACAGATAAAATTTCTTTTCTTCGTCATGGAACGTTTGACAGAACAGCAGAGATGGAAAGGCATAGGCATGATGCAAACCGGAAGTCGGCAAGTGGATGTTGCTCGGAACCTCGATGTTTCACAGTCAGTTGTCAGCAGACTGTGGAACAGGTATCAAATTTTCCGCACAGTGGCTGATCTGCCTCGGACTGGCCGGCCAAGAGTCACTACACGCCGCCAAGATCAACTTCTTGTTACTCAGGCCCTTTGAACTCGGACTCTAAATGCTACTCAACTTCAGCAACACCTTCAACAGACCACTGGGATCCGGGTCTCAACTCAGACAGTACGAAACCGTTTGCACCAAGTGCAACTGGCCTCACGCAGACCGTTTGTAGCTTTGCCCATGTCACCACAACACAGGCGAGCAAGAATGGATTGGTGCCAACGTCATCATCGGTGGACCAATCAACAGTGGGCATCAGTGATGTTTTCTGATGAGTCCCGTTTCGTTTTGGATTTTCATGATCGTCGAATACGTGTCTGGCGACGGCGAGGTAAGCGTTACCAGCCTCCTGCAACTATTGCACACAACCGTTATGGAGATGGCAGTGTAATGGTGTGGGCAGACATCTGTATGAATGACAGGACCGACCTTCACATATGCCAGGTCAATATCACAGGGCTCTACTACCGTGACCACATCATCGAGCCTATCGTTGTGCCATTTGCTCAACGGCACGGACCAGATTTCATCTTCCAGGATGACAATGCACGTCCTCACCGTGCTCTCGTCGTCCAAGATCACCATCAGATGCAGCATATCCGAACGTTACCGTGGCCGCCGATGTCACTCGACCTGTCTCCTATTGAGCATTTGTGAGACCTCCTGAATAAACGCGTCCAACAACGTCCAGCCGCTCCAGAGACTCTTCAGCAGTTAGCCCAGGCCCTTCAGCAGGAGTAGCACAGGATTCCTCAAAAAAACATCAGAAGGCTTATTTGCAGTATGAGACGTCGTTACAATGCATGTTTAGCGGCAAACGGGGCCCTACACGTTTTTAGAAATATTGGAATATTTTTGTGAAAATGAAGTACCTACTTGGTTGCCAGTGCGGCTAAAATCATGTGAGTACGGCCATAACACTTCTTATACCGCAAATGTCTTGTTATGATGCTCAAGTTTACGTGTACGAAGGAATAAATGAACTAATTTGAAACATATTGTCTTTGAATAACTTTTAAATTCAATATCCCTTACTTTATATATATATATATATATATATAATATATATATTATATATATATATATATATAATATATATATATATTCTGGCTCATACGTTTGCTTTCATACATATAAAAATCCTGGTGCGACTATGATTGTTTAATTGTAAAACAACATGTAACAATTTTAATAATGAATTAGTCGGAGATTAAATAGAGGGTTTTATCAATGTCCGTTGCTTTTGCCTGTTAATAAGCACTTAGCTTGCCGAACTCGTCTTATGTACGGGGTCAGTGTTGATTCCCTGCTCTCACAACTAAAGGCGTAGAAACGTCAGTCTTGCCGCTTCGTCCTCGAACGGTCTCATAGCTTCGTTCCATAAACTCAAAGTTTTGAGTTATACAATCTCATTGCACAGCTTTGGATGGAGGCAGCTCTATATTAGAAGCTTCGAAATCACTTGGTCTTGGAAATTAGAGTTAATTCCTCTGACGGCGAGGGTTCTGCGACATCGCTTGGCCTGGAAAAACTTGTGTTTAATTCCTCTATGACTTGTGATCCAATTCCTAGGTTTCCGGTCTTGTTATTTTAAAGTCCTGGTCCCTTATTGAAGTTGCGAAGCTCTCTGTCTTATTGTCTCTGAGTTTGCTAGATTATATATCTCATTTCTCAGTTCAATCACAGATTGTGTTTCCGCCGATTTTCCAATGGAATTCATTGTTTATTCCGGCATCTCAAGTCAAACCAATCAAATCTCTCCAGCACTGGGTTGGCGTGTTTTAATTCAAAATATCCCCTACGTGGTTTAAAATGTTACATTTAATATTCCACGCGTGACCTCTGTCTAATAAGTCGTAATACGTCCGATGGCATCTTCATATAAACAAATCTGTGACTCATCCCTCGATATTACCTTCCGCCCACACAGGTTATCTGTAATCTTGATACAGACAGGGGCCAGCAGAAGCGAATTACGTATTTATCACTTGTGTTTCATCTGTCCACCATACAAAGTCGCCGACAGACAATGTGTCTATCGTGCACTCCCGTCTTGTGCAAACACAGGGATGGTCGCTATCCACCTGGGGTCAAATATTGGACCGTCACGTGCAAAGGGGTCAGCCGGCGTATGTGATAACGTATAATCGGCTGGCAGTTCTAATTACATGGCGCAACGTGAACCCAGTCTGGGATGGTAAACAATATAAAGACAGTCCCTTAGCCGATACTTCCGTAGGGGAGTGGAGTGCTAGAGACTTCACCCTACTAGATTCAGCATAGAGCAACATAATGAATGAAAGGGCAAAAATTTGCCAAATAATAAGCGATCGGAGAGAAAAAAGAAGAAGAAATGATACTGCCGTAGGGCTGAAGGTGTGAGAGAGCCACAAAAAAGAACACGTACAGACGTTTTATCACAGAGAGAGGGTGGAGAGAGAGAGACTGTAAGAGATCTAAATGAGATTGGCTGTAACTATCGCAAATCTTTATCTGTGTCCTTAAAATATATCACCAAATATATATTATTCAAACTCCAGACGTTCACTGGAATGTGTCTACTTTACATCAAAAAGCCAGATGTGATAACAAATACAAATTTGTGGAATGGAACCAGACAATAACCAATACAGCAGGAGATCACAGAAATAAAGTGGAGATGTGGATTGGACACGCCCTCCGAAAATTAAAATAAACCAGACAGTATAACCAGACACGCATTTGGCTGAAATACGCAAGGGAAGAGAAGAGCGGGAATGCCTAAAGAGTCTAGATAAGAGCGACGGAAGAGGAAGCCACATTAGCTGGGACCTGGTGGGCACAGCTGACAAAAATAAAATTTTAAAAAAAGCTGCTCAAATTGGATTTGGTGGCAAAAAACAGTAACAGCCCTGTGTTCCATAGGGAACGAAAACGATTGATAATAAGATGTCACACAACGTTTTGTGCATCTACTTTTACACCCTTCTCTCTCTCCTTCATCGCCCTATTATTTGACATATTTTATGCGCCTACGTTTTTTGCCTATCCGCTCCAAGACTTATTTACCTTTCACCATGTGAATCATAGCATGACAAAGCTAACTTAACAGGTCAGCAATTTTATCAATTAAGTCGTCTAGCCACATTTGATGCAGACAGTAAACGCGAAGAGGAATAACGACCTTGACGTAATTCATTTCCGGGGCCAGCAACAAACAGGCAAGTGACCACCTGGGTTCGCGGTCTGTTTGTCTGAGAAAGCCGCCTGAGAGATGTGCGAAGACACAGGCGCTAATTAGATAGTCGCTTCCGATGGTCGTACTGTATCAATAATACAGATAACCCGTCTGGGGAGATTATGGTGGGAAAGGCATTTAGACAGGAAATGAGTTCACAGATGTGTTTGTGAGTTTGCATACAGGACAATCGGAAGTATTACGGACATATCTGAGAGAGGTCACGTGTTTAAATTTTTTTTAAGTTATAAATTTAAAACACGCGGCGGATAGAAATGATTTAAGACCCCAACCCACCTAGTTCTAAAGAGATTGGATTGGTTTAATTTGAGAGACGGAATAGACATTGGATTTCATTGGCAAATTCGTCGGAAATACAATCTGGGACTTGAACTGAGAAATGGGAATATAATCTAGCGAAATCGGAGACACAAATCAGACTGCATCGCCACGTCAAACTAGAGATTCCCCAGAGCCAAAGAGAAGGATCGGACAAAGAATTCCAAAATTATAAATGACAGATCAAAGTATTTGAGCGTCTTTATAACTTAAAAGAGAACCCGCATTTTTAAATACAAAGACTGAACACTTAAGGAATCAGAATCAAGTCATAAGAGGAATAATAAAATTACCCAGACAAGTGATTCGAAGCATGGCATCAACGTGTTATGTCCATACATCTGTGCCAGGAGATTGTGTTCCCAAAAGTTGCTTTGGGGTAAGTGTAAATATTTATTTTACCATGTGAATGTGACATGTCTGTACTTATTAAGTGGCTATATAAGTCATAGAAGGCTGGTAACCTCAACATATGGAAATAGTATGTTCATAAACCACTTCAGCAAGCGCTGGTGTTAGTTTTATGCTAATTTGCCCAGGAAAGCGAAAGCAGCAGCAACCCCAGCCTCCGAATGGATCAGTGATGAGTGATGATTTCTTCCCATGTACATCAAGTGTATCGTATCATTTTGTGAGATGTGTAAATTGATAATTTTAGTTCAGGCACAAATCATTGTACTCACGCTGTCCAAGCACATATTTTCCAATTAGAATACCCAGAAGAATACCGGTGATTTTTAATCATAATCCATGAGTTACGCTGTGTATACTCAAAAGGTCTAATTATTCAGAGAGGCTAACATTGGTGGGTTGACAGCGAGACAATGCGCCTGTTAATTTGCAGCCCACAAATGCACTTAGCAGAGGTATTTGCTTTTACGTTTCGTAAAGTTCGTGGTACGAGGCTGCAAGACTAATGTTTCTACGCCACTAGTGGGAATCAAGAGCAGGGATTCAACACTAACTACCTACATTGGACGAGTTGTGTGAAGAAATGCCCTCATCACAAAAGAATTGACGAAACCACGGCTGCAGGACTCACTTAGATCAGCTAAGTTCTTATTAAAGGAAACGGTTTTTTTTTAAATAAATCCTCACCTCTGTCTCAGTGAAGACACTTTTTAATATACATCTAAAATTCACCATCATTCCATCGTTATTTTAATCTGTTAAAAATTAATTGATTATTAAATTTGTTACATGTTATTTTAAAACAAAACAGTCATTGTTGATTCAGTTTATTACAGGTGTCGTGAAACATTCTAAATCCACATATATAAATTAAAAGGTAAATGTAAAGCCTAACACATAAAGTCAATAAAAGGAAAGAGAAATGGTTAAAGACCCGTGCTTTCCAATAGCGTACGCCTGTGTTAATAGAACGTCATGCTAGTTGAACAATAAAAACCCCTTTTTTATGCTTCGTCTGCATATTCTCACGCTTTCACGTTGATAGTAAAGCCTACTGCATCAATACACGCGTTTCAACAAAACAATAAAACGTGTACTGTGTTTCTAAGAAAACCTTGAGATAGACACACTGCGTAATGACCTAGATTAATATTCCATTAATTTCATTTTATACACTACGTTAACATAAACGAAAGGACAGATGGACTTAGGATAGAAAGAGAGAGGGCTGAACGGGGGGAACGCATGCAACATTAACACGCGTCTCGCGATATACAATTAATGCCACCCTCCCCGCGTAAGGCATGAAGCACTAACTTTTTTTCAAATAGACAGTAATAAAAAACACTACAACTACGAGGGTTAGGTTTAAAAACCTGTTTAATGCTTATTAGTAAACATGACATTATACTGTTTTATGTCTGAAAGCCTGACAGTACCCAGACACCACATCGTATCGAAGTGAACGGGAGGTAGAAGAAAATGCATATTTTGAATGCAGCCCCTTGGCTCCATTAAAATTATATATTTGGGTTCCTTAGGACTTGCTGACAAAGAATATGTTAAGTGTTACGCAAATAGTCTAGGAATTATCAAATTATAGCCAAAAGAAAATAGTGAGGTTGTCGGACAGCAACAAATCAGAATTGCACAGTGACATGTTTTGAAACCACCATTTTACGGGAAATAGGCCACCATGTTAAATCCTATTTGATTGGAGGGAATGATATGTAAGGCTAAACATGATTAGTCGGACTGCAAATACTAATTTTGGTTGTTAAGGGAAACGTAGGAAGGGTAAATTTTTTCAAAAGCTGTGTAAACATGGCCCTATTGGCTAGACCCGTTAATATAGTCAATTAGGAGCGTCTGTTCAGTGCCACATTTTAAAATAAACTTACTAAGAAACAGTGCGTTGAGATCCAGATCATATTTTTCTAAATAAAAGCCTGGGACAGAGGCAGATCGGAATTTGTGCCATAATTCATCGCCAGTCAACGTATTTGTTTATTATTTCCATGAATTGTGGGACCGTGGTCATAACTTATTGAAGCAGCACCTGGTCTGAGTTGTGCTGAATCCAGAGGCTGATAGCATACCCCTTGGTCCAGATAGCGACCAGTGAGAGGTCTGAAGAACACAGTGAAGCAATCGAGTAGAGGAGACTGTTTCCTGCCGCCATCACAGCAGATAAGATTCTGTGGCCAGAGCAGCTCAATCCTATGTGCCCCCTCTAAAATTGACAGTATAAGAATTAAAGAGGGACAATAAATTGTTTCAATTGACAGGAACTGTGAACTTTTCCCAATACGATTTCCACCATAAGTAAACACTTGAAGTCATGATGACAAACAACAACCTAGCTTGAAAAGCCAGTATTACTTCATAGTACTACTTCACAAATTACACACATAGAATAATAATAATAAAATATGTCAATACAAAGATCATATATATAAACTGTGTACATACAACTTGTAATTACATTTGATTGTGATTCCTGGTTCACTGTGTAGTTGAATCAGGATATCTATTATTGAAAGGAATTAATACATATATTTTTAAACTTAAACACTTGACTCATTTAAGATAGTCTTATAGAGTGTTATATGTGTGTGAGTGTCATAGTGTTGTAAAGTGTTGTGGAATAAATTAAATTGTTTATCTGTCTGTTGTTGTTGTGACTTACACTTCATCATTATCATAACCCTAGACATTTAACGTAGTCATCACAATATTCCAGAATAATTCTGACTGAGGTATAAATGTGGTAGCAAGTAAGGTCATCTGTAATACACCACACTTATTAGATACAGATACCTTCACAGCTGATCTCAGTCAGTACACTAAGTCCCCTATAAATATTTATAACATCCCACTTTACCACAACAGGTATGAAAGCAAACGTATGAGCAAGACTCTTTAATATATATATATATATATATATATATATATATATATTATATATATATATATATATATATATATATATATATATATATATACATCTATAGAGCAAATACGTATAAAAGAATTTCGCTGGATTCCACCAGATGGGGGCTTGAACAGGATAAAACCATTACTTAATTTTTCACGAAAGGCGACGGATCAGATATAAGTTAAAATAGTGCTCAGCCCTGTGCAGCATTGTTCTTGACTTCTGAAAACATCTTGTGCACATTCCCTTGAGATAGAAGCATCATTATCCTTATATCTACAAGTCTGCCAAGAGTAATCTTGTGCGAAGGTAGGCACCTTTGAAGAACCATTTGATACTCTTGAGTGTTGGCCACTGCAGAGCTTGGGGGGGGGGGGGAATCCGTGACATAAGATTATATGTCTTTGTTCGTGTCTAGTGAAGAAAGCATTGTACCTACATACTTTCCTACCGACCTACCTACCTAAACTATCTACCTACCTGCTTGTCTGCCTACCCACCTACTTACCTACCTTACCTACTTAACTACCTGCCTTCCTACCTACCTACCCACCTACCTACTTACCGATTTACCCACACACCTGTTTGTCTCTTTGACTGCCTTTCTGCCGGTTTGTATCTATCTATCTATCTATCTATCTATCTATCTATCTATCTATCTATCTATCTATCTATCTATCTATCTATCTATATCTGTCTGTCTGTCTGTCTGTCTGTCTATCTATCTATCTATCTATCTATCTGACCGTATCTGTATGTATGTTTACTCCTCTACCCGTCCGTCCATTGTCTGGCTAATAGATAGCCTGTCTGCCCAACTTATTTTCTTCATATATATATACATATACCTTGTACATACATACATATATATACACACACACATTCATCGATCTCCCTTTCTGTCTGTCTACCTCTCTACACGTACAATATATCTTCTATACACTTTCTGTATCTGTTTTTCTTGTGGCCAGCACATGTTTATCATCATCATCATCATCACTCTTTAGTTCCCAGGCAGCATTGACCTTGAACAAACTTATGCCACGTTTTCCTGTCCCATGCTATCGACTCAAGGTCTTTCCATGTTTTATGTTCATTCACCAACTTAATGCATAAAAACCAGGAGGGGTGGGAAGAATAATCCAGCTAATGAAGTACTGTAAGACAATAACAAAGAAAGGTTTCTTGTATATTTTTTTTTCATGTTCCATGTTCAAGTTTTCTTTTTTTTGTAATAGGAGTTTTGCCTCGTTTTTGGAGAGGTGCGAATTGAATGGCGCCCCGCTCAATCTAGACACAAGGTCCGTCGGTTATATCAGGGCGCATATCCAAATATAAAGGCCTTGTGGTCAACTACTACTACTCCATATTCAAATCATTCCTGGTAGCATCAAATCCTTATGTCGAGAAATAAAACAAAGTTCTGTGGTGAGTGCTATTCTATCGCCCAGGTCATTCAGAGATTCCAGATCGATTCATCATCTTAATATGACCTGGACACCCAGAGCGAGAGCCAGGAAGATTAGACAGCGGCCAGAAATTAAAAGTGTTGCAGATAAGAGACTTCGAATTGATGTATGAGTCAGGGGAAACGGACTTCTCTTAATGCTGACTGGCCACTGATGGCATTTCTGAATCTCATTCATCACTATCTTAACTCACTAGGGTACGTCAACTGTCAAGGGACGGCCGTTCATCACAATGTTCCTATATCTGGGTTTTTCTTTTAATTGTCTGACTTCGTTGTGTCTGACTCTACTGGTGCTGAATTTGGGAGATCGTTGTCTTCGACTGTGGCATATATTTCAGTATTCCAATCAATCATGGTATATGCGTTTGTGCTGAATTTAGGAGATCAATTTCTATTTTGGCGTATATTCAACTACTCCAATCAATCATTGCATAAGTATGCGTCTCTATTCTAATAAATCATTATGCATCTGTTTACTAATTATTTGTGCATTTGTCTATTTCGTCCACGGCAGTATAAAACATTGATTTGTTTCATCTTTGTGTATTTACGATATATTTTAGGGAATATACAGTACTTTCATTACCTGTAATGGCAATCATTTACTTTTAAACCAACAGTTTCAGAAATTGAAGGCGCGGGCTCACACACACTCTCAACAGATAGACAGAACGGAATATATTTCATACATTCTATGAAGTAGAGATCTGATATGCAGGGCTAGAGGCAAGTTTTATCAAGCACTGTTTGGAAACCTAACTTTGCACAAAAGAAAAAAAAAACCATATTATCATCATAACCAAACGACAGAAAGAACTAAATGAAGCAAACGTCTAATTCGTCATGTCCCATCTTGTTGCTGTTGGAACATGGAGCCGCCACTGCAAGCCCCCCCCCCCCCCCCTCTTTGCAGGAAGCCTATTTCAAACATTCATATGCTCTTGCAGCAGTGGTTAATGTAACAATTTGGTTAACATGATGAGGTTGCCATCACATGCACAGATTCATATTAATCGACTCTTATGATATGCCAGAGGGGGCAGTAGTCACATTGTATGTTTGTCTCCTGGTAGACCACGTGATTACACCGATACCTAACTAAACTAACAAAATATCGTGCAGACGTAGTTTTCTTGTTGTTGTCGATATTGTACAGGAGTCCTGCACCTGCGCTATTCCTTACTCCCACACCACTTTTCCATCTCAGCATATTCAGTGAAGAAAAAAAAATTATAAATGTACTTGTCAGCCATATACAAACAAACACAATAGAAACTATCGCTAATTATATTCACCAATCAAAACAGGTAGTACAGTAAACCACAGTGAAACTATACTAATCACTTCCATTGTGCTAGCTTTCAGAAAATAATTGACTTCCAGATAATAAAACGTTGAAGGGAAAGAAACTATACTAATCTGCAGTCTTCAGTATCATATTATTGAACCAAGTTGAGAGATGCACACCAGTTGATAAAAATTTAGGCTCAGGGAAAAAAAAAATTTCTGTTCTCACGGAGTCAACGGGTGCAAAAAGCTGAGTCATGGAAATTAGAAACCTTTATGAAAGAAGTTCAGAGAAAACAGGAAGAGGTGAAGTATATAACGTCAACTAAGTCGTATAGAAATAGTGGGTACAAAGATAGCGAAGTGGGGAGAATGTAAAAAAGTGACATAAAAATAAAGACAGACTTTAGTGAAGCAATGAGAGTTAAGGAGAGCGGCATAGAAAACAAAGAGACACATTTGAGTGAAGCGTGAATAATGCGGTATGGACACAAAGATATAAACAGTAACGAAGCGGAGAGAATGTAAAAAAGTGACATAAAAATAAAGACAAACGTTAGTGAAGCGGGGAGAATTTAAGAAAGTGTCATAGAAACAGAGACACCTACTTTAGTAAATCGCAAAGATTTATAGTCATTGTTATTATTGATCAGAATCGACATCATTGCACTCCGGGCAAACCCATAGGTGTTCAGTCTCCTTCAGCAAACATCAAAGAGTATAAATGCTTACTGCTCCTGTTACGCACATATTGTATAGCCGTCAGATGCGTCATCTCGTACGCCCACAGCTGCTAGTCTCACGTTTGATGTCACATTCCATCAATGTTAATTATTATTACAACACTAGTGTAAAAGCCCGTCATAAGACGGGAATTGAATTCAAAAGCATCAATACCTAACGGCAATTTTCCTTATTTAAAAGTATTTTTTTAAAAACCACTGTGCATAACCACAGTATACAAACTACGTAGCAGCAGCGAAGATCCCAATGTGTGTATACGTGATCACACATTCTATAACTATTTTTGTGCACACTGTTACGTTGGTATGCTAACACATGACAACGTTATATTTTTACCCTTCAGACTCCGAACTTGATCCAAGTCGGACGTATTTTTTATGACTCCCAGTATAGATTGAATTGCGCTGAAGTCCTTTTGAAGATAGGCTACGGGGTCAGCTATCTTGTGTTATGAATAGAATAATGGAGTATTCTTATCGATGATTAAGGTTTTCCTGAACTAGGAACAAAAGGGAGTATACATTTATGATTAATAGAATCTTTATCTTCGCCAAAACGACGGCTGTTCGTTACCGGATGACAGACATACGACATCGCGTGTAAACAGTCCGACCATTTGACGACAGAGCAAATAATATATATGAGACGGTAATGGACTGCGCAGAAGAATCTGGTATAACTATTTGATGTAAATGAATTCAACAATATATATTGTATGTGAAATAAATATGTGCTGTTTTGTGGACTCGAAGAAATCGCATCTTTGTTGATTCAATACAATGGACTTGATTAAACAGATCATAGAAACAACGGGGCATATGTGTCCGTACGTGGGTTCGTACTCAGACAATTATTAAGTATGGGTTAATTGAGATATTGTCTGTCTGTATCGTAGTCGTCGACACTTCATTGTTTGTTCAGTGCGAATATCATTCCTCATAAATACATGAAGAACTCTTCCTCATAGAAGAGTAGTTAGTATAATGCGAATACAATCAATAAAACATGGCATGCAGACCAACCTTCAAGTCAAATGACGAATGCGGTAAGTCCTTCATACTGAGTCCAATATATACATTTATTTGACAAGACATGTGAAGAACATCATATGGTGATTCATCAATATAAGAAATGTACATCTGCATTAATCAATGGGAATCCATAATACCGTCACTCTTCCAGTCAAATAAGTTCATGTCAGAACATCAAGGCGATGTACACGCTCTGCTGTCATCCAGTCAGACGGTAATGATACGCCTGTGTATTTGACGAATATTAATATATAGATCATCCACTGATCTACTAACCTTATATTTCATTATCCATTAAGGAACTATGGACCGACCCTGCGCGTCCATCAATAATTATAATTCGGCAATACGTAGCCTATCTCTGGAAGAATTCAACAATGCGACTTCATGGCGTGACGGTCAAATACAAAAGGGTCCCCTAAATTGGTCACTACGCGTGACCATACCAACGCTCACGCGTCACAATCCGACTGTGCGGATTGCGTTCATTAGACCATGAAGTATAACAATGATTCTACATTAATTCTCTTATCATCAAATATGCGTGCTGCCAAATATAGCAGACGACGCCGATAAAACACCGTAACAGTTCCCTTCACGCCGGGGAAAAAAAATCTATCTAATAGATTTTTTTTGAACTATCTTATTCAGAGATCCCAAAAATTTAACCAAAACCCGACATATGGCCTACGATGTTCTGAAAATCGTCGTGGTCATGTCGATAATGTATCAGTCATACTAATCATGTAATATATTAATAGTTATGTTATCCATGGACATTATAATAACTAAAGGAGTGTCAACTGTCGCTAAATAATTTAACTTAAAGTTTGTCGTGACTAAATAATAAGTGAAGAAAATTATTCCAATCAATTAAAATGAAACTAATTAATTATAGTATGTATGTAAGGTGTCATTAAATTGTAAGTAACTAAACTAAATGATATTGTTATAGTAAAGGAAATGAGAAGTAAAGACAAGTAAAGTAGAGAAAAAGTAAAGTATAAATTTAATTATTGATGTGTGCTGAAAATTAATCATGTGTATTAAGTAACTAATAACTAATTAACTTAATTAACTAAACAATAATATGTAATATATTCTATCAACATATTTGCCAAATATATATAAGAATAATCATTAATCTAAGTATATTATTCAGTGGTGTGAGATTTTTTTCTGTTCATATATTTTCTTTCTTTTATATTTCATTTTTTTATTTCCTCATCATTCAACTTTATTTATTAATGAAATCAATAAGTAGAACTAACTACTATTGGATATGAAGATCCAAACATAGTAATGTCCATAGGTGAATCTACCATTAGTTCCATTGAGTCTACCATGAGTTCCATTTGAATATACGATTAGTTAAATTTGAGCGGAAAAAAGTTTATCCGTATTCACAGTGTTCAATTAGTTATTTCAATTGCTGAAGTATAGCGGTATTTGTCCAGCCGGAATTCAGATATTCTTCCCGATTATTTCGAAATGAGCTGCATCACGAATGGACACTAACCAAAGTCCAAACATTCGTAATGAAAAATCGAATTCTGTCTCTTGTTATAATCAATTTCGTTTGAAGAACGTATCCATGAATTGTTTCATTCGTAGTATAAATCATAAGTATGCAATGTAAACAGTCATTGACGAAGTACGTAATCGTTACGAAGGACTTATTGTTCAGCATCTCTTTGAAATATTGAATTCTAGTTTCTTTTCACTTGAAAATATCATCATAAACGAAGAGATGTAACGTAAGTTGAATGTCCAGACTCCTTGCGGATTGTAAACATAAATTTCGCTTGTTTGCTGAAACCGTGATATTCAACATCATCGATTGTACCAACGTTACTTGAGGTACGAATTTCGGTATCATAAAGCGTTGTATGTCCCAGGAGAACTTGACATCCCGTAGACTCGTGACATATTTAATATTATCGTTAACGAAATTTGAAATATCGTTCCACGTTTGAAGTAGTAGAACAGTCACGTTAGTTGAATTTGAAGTTCATGAAACGATTGCAAGTCCTTAAATGTAAACGTCGCTGACGGTGATAGTTGTCGGCATCTGACGGAGATATATTTATGTATAATTTAGTAGCATCTGTTTACCTCAAATTTAGGAGGTATTTAATAAAAATGTTCCCTATAAATTTTGAAAGCGTTGATGATACCATGTCACTTTCAATAGCATGTCTTTGATATAGACAAATAGACGATATACGAAACTAATGCTGCATTGGGCTGAGCATAGTTAAAACCAATAACCATGTTACTGTATATTGTAGGCATGGTAAAAACAAATAAGACAGAAAACATGTGTACAAAATATAAATGTCACAAATAATGTTTTTCTACTAGAAATATTACCAACCAATCTATATAGATGAGAATAGATGATTAGTAAAGAAAAGATACGATGACTGCATATGCTAAGTCATCAAAGAATGTGACAACAGTGTTACTACAACATGTTATCTGCGTGACGCAGAATCAGGTACCATCTGTAGCCTGAGTGAATGGTGATGAAAGTAAACACCATTATCACGATCGACAACAAAACGAGCGTCTCTATTGTTACAGAATGTAACCAATGCCTCACTATTCTGACCATTAAATGATGGCAGAAGACGAACAAATTTAACGTTTGCCGTGTAACTAAAGAAATTTCTAAGTGTCTGCCATGTAGTTACATGTGGCAGATTACGCACTAACACCGTGCGAGAATACGCATATTTCCCAATATATGTAGGACCATTGTCACTGATATGGGAAAACGGTTGATGTGCAACCTTAGTTGCTTGAGGTACATTGCAATGTATGTCCCTCATGTAATTATTATTCTTCCTATTGACTGTATGATTATCTTGAGCTTGAGTAAAATGACCCTTATCCTGTAATGATACATTTGTAGAACGTGTAGTAGTAGAAGATTGAGAAGAACTACATACGTTCTTTTGTTTCAGTATGCTGGTAGTAATTTTATTTGGTATTTTCTCATTACTCTTATTCCAACATTATTTTTCCATACATTACTTTTCTTAGTAAAATCCTTTACCCTACTGACAGTGTTAATAGTTTTCTTAGGATCAGTTGTAATCTGAGCTTGTCGCCAACTTTTATTATCAGAATTGGCAGTAGCATCCTGTCGAGGGAAGGTATATTTCCCCCGGAATGACCTCCTAACTACCAATGGGTGTATTGATAGTTTAGTATCAGTCCTCGTACTTAAATCATGTTGCAAAGTACGTTTCTCTCCTCTGTTGTTCCTCAATATATTTTTACCTGCCATTACATCGAGTAGACAATCGACCCTCTTTCTTAAATTATCCCTTTCAGAAGTCAGGAAAGTAATCTTCTGCTTCTGTTTCTTATTTATTTTATCCAAGTTGGGGTTAATATTCTTATCCTTATCCATTAAAGAATCAAGTGTGATCAATGCTGTTGAAAGTTCATAAATTTGTTGTTGCGTTTCCTTTTTAAGTTCAGCATAGCTATGTTTCTCATTCAGGAGGGACGCTTCTAATGCAGTCACCCTGTCATTAATGAGACAATCATCACTCGAGGAAGATATAGTAACATCAATACCAGATTCTGTATTCTCATCATTTTCTGATTGCACTTCATCAGATACTTTCTTATTTGTTTCGTTACCCCTATGGGAATTAACCAAAAGTGTCTTATTATCTTCACGCAACAATGCCAAGTCAAGCGTGGAAGATTTCACTTTACTTATCTGGTCGTTCAGCATCTGTTTCAATGAATTTGCCTCATCGTCCAACTTTTTTTCCTGTCTAAGACAAAATTCATAAAATTTATCATTATCTGTATGACATACATCCATTATCTTATTGTCATCAAATGATACACTACCATTTTCCCTTTTTTTTATTTCAGTTTTTGTCTTAATGCCCCTATTTAGACAGAACTGTTTATATTGTTCCGTATCATAGTAAAGAGATCCTAACTGTACATCATCAGTGAGAATCAATTCACATTGGATGGCCTGGTCTATACATTCTCGACTCCGGTTATGCACTTGCATATCTACAGTTGATTTCAAAAGTGAAATTTCAGCTTTAAGCTCTTGAATCTTAACACCCTGTGTATGATTTTCTATCTTTAAATTTACATTTGTTTGATCAAGTAATTTCAGTCGATCAACCTCAGACAACAACGACTGAATGTGCGCCCTCTGTGCATGAAGTTTTCTTTGGTAAGCTGAGGCATTATCTTGTGCAATCTTCAATGAGAGTTTCTCAACCTCAGACTCCAAAGATTTATTTTTTTCCATAGTGGATTCTAATGAGGCTTCTAATTCCTTCTTCTGACTACGACATTTAGTAATATCTACTATCAACTCCGACAATCTATTATTCGACCCTGTAATTTCAAAATCCATTGCTGACAGCTTTCTCATATTCACCTTTTTGATGTATCAGCTCATTAGTAAGGGTAATCTCCCTATCCTTATGCCTCGTTATGGTTTCCTTCAACTCATTCAACTCAGTACTACTACCTTCCTGAGTAGTCATTTTACATTCATCGTAAAAAATAGTGGATAATATTTTATAAAGTCTCACTGCTTTCTTCTGTGAAGGGGCATATCTACACACATTCCAACCAAACTCCTCAAGATCATGGCTCATTTGAATTAAAAAATGTTCCATGGCATACTCCTCACAGCTTGCACCACGTAAACCCAATCTATCTCCCTCCTGGAGAAAATGTTCAAAAATACCCATAGTGGATTCTGATGAGGTCCTAGAATTTGCAAGCTCCACTTCCAGTGTCCTCAATCTCGAATCATCAGTATCGGTCTCAAACTTCAGTAAACTCGCCTCTTTTCGCAAGTCCCTTATAGCCTGTTCTTGACTGGCAATAATCTCCAATAACTCCTCCTCTCTTTTCTCATCAATGGTTTCTAAATTTGTCACTCTTCCTGCCCATTCCGTGAGTTGTCCATTTGTTTATCATAATCATCGTCGCAAAGAATAGCATTATGAATGTTATTCAATATAGAACCATGTTGGACATGTACGTAACGTTCCACAAAAGTACGAAACACTCCATCTAGTAAGTCTGCTATGTCCATAGCCATATTCATATGTGGGACAGAGTGTAACTTATTGTTAGCAAACTCCGTCAAATCCGACGCTGTACGACATAAAAATTTATCTAATAATAAATTTTCATCTAATTCTCTTAATCTGTTTTCCTTCTCAATTTCTTCTATTTCCTCTCTAGCTTTCCTTATGTCTTCTTCTTGTCTAAGTTTTTCTTTCTCCTGTTTCAATGTAGCTTTCCTCTCTTCCTCTTCCTCCTTTAAAGCAGGTACAACTTCTTCATCACTATTCATCAAATTATTACAAGCCAACTCTCCCTTGACAATAGGTTTTAACATGTTACCTCTACACCAAGTTTTACTGAGAACTTATTTAATCCCACATCAACACACTGTTCTTTATTAAGTAACTTGTCTGGAGAATCCCTATATTCCTCCGAGACCTTCTTCTCCTCTAATGCAACCTCCTTTAATTTATCCTGACGTTCTTCTTCTTCTAATTTTCGATTCCGTTCATCAAATTGCAATCTATGTAAAAACTCATTGTATGCATATATTTCTAATTCTATACCATGTAAACCACAACTCTCACCAAGCCACCTATAATAATCTAGCGTAAACGTGGTCATGTCAAATAACTAAAATACTTATTTAGTCAATAATATAATTATTATTCAATAATTCACTCAATACAACCACCTATAATAATCTCTTAATATGAACTGTAAGTTCAACAACTATATAATATTTTTTATAATAATATTATATGTACCTATTAATATGTCATAAATAGTTATGACATTTATTCATTTAAGATGCTGAATTCATATCATGCACCTAATATTAATATTTAATAATTATGGGAATTGTCCTACCATAAGTATATTATGTTATCATTTATGTGTGCCTAGACAACACTGTAGTACCATGTACGTGTACTTTGTACTATATCACATATAGTTTTCCAATTCAACACCTATGCATGGTGTGAATACCAAATAATTATTCAATAAAGTTATTTTACTTCAATATTTAATTGTAATCCTTATGCCCTAAGCATCATATACAATGTGCCTCACTCATGTATTGGACCAATAATGCACTATGATGACACACCCTAAGTCATCATCCAATTTAATAAAAATTAATTAAATTAATTTGTTATCTTGATAAGAAGCAATATATGTAATATAATTAATTAATGAAATGGATAAATACAATACAAATGATTAACCAAGGCTTTACAGTACAATAGTACAATACAAAAGTGACATTTTCACAAAACTAAATGATTTTATAAACTAAGTCGACCAACAGGAAATGAATATAGAAGGAATGAAGGTTAACTGAAAAAAAAAAAGAAAAAATTTGGACTACGAATAATGACGTTACAGGACTCATTTGACGATCATACAATACATTTAAATAAAATTAAAGATAGCCAGGTCAGAATAAACGGGATAGACTACGAACATATGACTAGAACTGAATAAAAATAAAACTGAATACACTAGAAAACCCCAGTTATAACAGAACTAGACATCTAACATACAAGGGAATTAATAGCAAGTACGAACGAACAAACCACCGGCAGTGTCCTCAGTGAGTCCTTCGCTAAAATGCGATTAATTCACGGCCTTATAGAACAATTACACCTGATCTGGTCATTCGTAAAGACATGTAATCAGATGTAATCCTCCTGCCCAACCACCCACGAATATCGACAAGACTACAGAAATATATATAAAATGACACACTTAACATTATTGTCAAAAACATGCTTATGAAATGGCTGACGTGGACTCAACATTTGTATACGGACCAAACAGTACTTATCTTTTGAATTTCGGAATAGTTACCACAGAGCCAACATGCGCCACTCTACCATGGATATTTCATGCAGAAATGCTGTCTGTGTGACCAGAAATCTTTCGGTAGTTGATGCTTGATAAGTTTAATTTCATGTCGTTGAATTTTGCTTGTCATTCATGATCGTTCGACTGTTGCTATGCAATGACGTCATATTCGCATGCGCAGAAAATGTCAATGAAAATCGAAGAGATATATTTTTTGCGGATTCGATTTGATTGTAGATAAGTTCATAAACGTGAAATAGAAATTCCACAGCCAACATCCGGCCACCAGTTGATACAGCTAAGCGTTAGTTGATATCGCAGTTGCGTTTATGCGGACTATCAGTTTGATCACAGATCACTTGATTATATGTGTCCGTACGTGGGTTCGTACTCAGACAATTATTAAGTATTTTAATTGAGATATTGTCTGTCTGTATCGTAGTCGTCGACACTTCATTGTTTGTTCAGTGCGAATATCATTCCTCATAAATACATGAAGAACTCTTCCTCATAGAAGAGTAGTTAGTATAATGCGAATACAATCAATAAAACATGGCATGCAGACCAACCTTCAAGTCAAATGACGAATGCGGTAAGTCCTTCATACTGAGTCCAATATATACATTTATTTGACAAGACATGTGAAGAACATCATATGGTGATTCATCAATATAAGAAATGTACATCTGCATTAATCAATGGGAATCCATAATACCGTCACTCTTCCAGTCAAATAAGTTCATGTCAGAACATCAAGGGCGATGTACACGCTCTGCTGTCATCCAGTCAGACGGTAATGATACGCCTGTGTATTTGACGAATATTAATATATAGATCATCCACTGATCTACTAACATTATATTTCATTATCCATTAAGGAACTATGGACCGACCCTGCGCGTCCATCAATAATAATAATTCGGCAATACGTAGCCTAACTCTGGAAGAATTCAACAATGCGACTTCATGGCGTGACGGTCAAATACAAAAGGGTCCCCTAAATTGGTCACTACGCGTGACCATACCAACGCTCACGCGTCACAATCCGACTGTGCGGATTGCGTTCATTAGACCATGAAGTATAACAATGATTGTACATTAATTCTGCTGCCAAATATAGCAGACGACGCCGATAAAACACCGTAACACATAGAAACAAAGAGGTATATAAACAAAGTAGCAGAAACAAAGTGGTATTTAAACAAAGTGGCATAGAAACAAAGTGGCATAGAAACAAAGCGGCATAGAAACAAAACGGCATAGAAATAACGCGCCATAGAAACAAATTGGCATAGAAACATCGAGATAAACAGATGCAGAGTGCAAAGAATTTAAGAAAGTGGTCCTACAACAGAGAGACTAATGGTAGTAATGCTTCAAGACTTAGGAAAACAAGAGAGAATTGAACTTTTTACTAAATAATGTAGGAAAGGGGATACAAATTCACAACAGAAGAAGGAAACAGGAGACAAGGAAAACATGTTATATACAGGGATAGTGTTCATCGACAGAGTAGACCAAACACAATTAATAAGAGTGACAAATACAATAGAGAAGATACATTGGAAAGAAATAGATAAAGCGATACAATAGAAGGAAATGAAAATAAACCAGACGACTGGTGGGATAAAACCATAGATGGCTTATCTGTACGAGGAGAGTGATTGATCATTGTCCACAGACCGGATATTTGATCAACTGGACAGTGGTGGTCAAGGCTTATCACCATCAGTAAGTGGACAGCAAACGGACATTAAGTGGTGGACTCGACGAGACGAGATTTCTGGAGGATGGAAGAAGAACTCTCCTGTCTTTACATGGACTTGATGGACTTCCTCCACAGTAACATAATATGTGTTTATGCGTTTTGTGTTGTATTGAAGAGAAATGTAATAAAAACTCATACAATTTTGTATTAACAAAACATAAAGAAATGTAATAATAACAACTCATGAATACATGTAAATAATTACCCGTCTAGTCCCACGGAGCGTCTCATTGACAGAGTGGTTAGAGCGTTGGTCTCTAGCTGCTAAGGTGCCGGGTTCGATTCACGGTATCGACACGCTGCAATCTACCTAGCTGTAAGTGGGCATCTGACGTTGCTCTTGAATTAGGGAAGGAAAATGCAGCGAGGATGGGAACTGGTTCTCACATCTCTAACACTTCACTTCCCTACGACAATATCTGCTATGGGACTACCTTGACCTAGTTCCCTGGGGTCTGTCATGTGATATAGCAAGAATAGGGCTACTGGTTCAAGATGCATGTCGTAAGAGGCTTCTAATATATAGGTGTGTATAGTGCTGGCAACATCACCAGGTAAAGGAAATTGCACAAAAACCACGGCTTATACGCACATAAATGATAGGTAAGGATGTAGGTAGTGTCACGTAGGGTTTATATTCATTTAATTTCCTACACCTTCTTCCTATTCTTTCACATAAATTCTCTCTTTTATTATCTCTGTATACTTTTTTTTCCTGTGTATTTTTCATCCATTCGTTTTGCGAATATTATTCTCATATAATTCGCAAACTTTACCTGTTTTCCCTTCTCATAAACTGAGAATCGCGCTAGGACGATATTACGTAGATGTCAGGGCTGCAGGGCGTCAGAAGGCGTGATAAGTCGGTTCGCTGAACATAGGACGTAGCAAATCGTCTACATTCTCACCGAGCGCGCGAGCTTCTTCTCGGTATTAGTCCCGGTGAGGTGTGATACTTTACATCTGCACCGGTCAGTATCCAGACTTTTGGCTGGAAAATCCCAAACTGACACGGCGCTCACTTGGGCCATGGTCAGCTGTAGTGTGAAAACTGCCCTGAAATGGAGTCAGGCTGTCTGGGATTTGAAACTGACACGCGTACATCGTGGTCAGTAGGTGACAGTTACGACACGCGTTAAGCGGACGTAAATGTTGGGAGTAGGGGAGATAATTTCGCTTGGCGAAGTAAGTTTGGGCCCTTTGTCTGATTTTAAGATATTGGCCAAGTTTGAAACTTTAATTTCATTCTCGCTCATAGACTCCACAGTAGATAGGTCGCTCGAAAACAGAATAGCTGTTAGCGAAGATCTCAGTTTGTTTCGGCAATTTGTCGAACTTCTAGACTTCCAGAAATATTTTCAGCATTTTAATTCTTAAGTTGTGCGACTACCTGTAATTCTGTGGTTGAGGTAATTAATATGATAGATATATAGATTTTGTGAGTGTTAAAGTGTTAAATCGCTTAATTCATTTTAATCTATTTCTTTAGCGCAGAAGAGAAATAAAGTGGTAGGCTATTATAATTTCTAGCTTATAACGGCAATTGTAGCTATTTATGAATTTAATTTAACTGCTAATACTCAGTCGAGTGTATTTTTCTAAACTAACGTATAAACTCTAGAATCCAGCCTCAGGAATGATGACGGGATACGCACGTGTTCCTAATTTATGAGGAATGCTGATTTTTAAATATAACTTACGTCACGGGAAGTTTAAATGATAAGCAAAGCTCTCTGCTTGCAAGTTTAAATGTAAGTTTTAACCAGTACAGATTCTGGTTATTATATTATATGTGTTATTTTTCCTCCACACAGTGAAAGTTTTGGGGTGACCCTAACTTTACCAGCACCTAGTAGTAGTTTCCATACTTGTGAAGAAATAGACAGTCCTTATTTTGAACCACGTGGGTTTTCTCAAGTAACACTGATCTGACGGTGCAAGTTAGACAGAAATACTAATATCCCTATAACGGGTTTTTAAAGACTGTAATGATAAATACTGGACCTTGGAGCCAGCACTTAATTTCTTCTAGAAACTCTATATAATTTGCTGCCTGGTGGCGTGAATATTAACAATCATTTCCCGACTAGATTATATCTTGTGGACAAATCTGTGCTCTGCTAACTCCCGCGCCTGGAATAATTGTTAGGTGACTTAATCAGACATTTGAACAAATTTGCATACCCAAGTAGTCGTTCCCGGAGACTCCGAGTTAAATACGTCTTTTGGAACTGGGGACTTCTTGGCAGAAGACTGCATTTTTTTTGAGTCTGTGTAAAGATCTAAAATCAGTGTGTTCCAAGAGGCAGCGAGCAAAGTCGTGAGTACCTGAATGAGAAGCCATGGCGGAATGAATGAGTGTACGCTGGTCTGAGTGACATTTTCACTATTATATCTTTGACACCCTGTTGCTGTCCTAATTTTTTTTTTCAAATCTGCATAATTTGTTGCTAAGGCTAGAGTTCTTGTGTTTTTGTCTTAGGTTAAATCAGATTTTTTTTTCAAACTCTGTGCATATAATTACGAGATAAACAAAGAAAAACTCTTAGACTCAAACCCTATGTATCTGTGACTCTGGCGCCATCATCTGTTCTCTTAACGGGGCCGGGCTAAACCTAGAGTTAACACTATAACGGGGCTATCATCCTTGCAACATTTCCTTGATTTTTTTTATGACTATGTGTATATGTATTTTCCTTGATGTACTTTCTTTGATGTTGTGAGCCGATTTTTCCTGATATTAAAATCGCTCTTGAACTTAATAATCGTGTTTGGTCAGCTCGTTCTAGATAATATATATATATCATTGTTATAGTTTTCCCACGTCTGTGTGTTTACCTGTCGTCACGTGTATGTGCGTGCCTGTGAGTGATAGAAATATACGTAATATGTATATTGGTGTAGTCTGTCTGACGCTGTAACAACTGTTGTAGAAGATAGGTGAGAGAGAGAAGAATTCTTTTCGCTTTCAGAGACAGCCACTATATCAAATCTATCATCTCACGTGTGTGGAAATTCTATTACCTTTCACTAACTCTCACTGAGTCTATCACCTATTCAAACCTATTCAGAAGGGACCAAACCTAGTCTTAATTCTCCTATCGGAAATCTACGACAAATGAGGGCTCGTTTCCGGTCTTTGAACTTAGAATAGGAAGACGAGTACGACAAATGAGGACTCGTTTCCGGTCTTTGAGCTTAGAATAGGAAGACGAGTACGACAAACGTGGACTCGTCTATCTGGATTTTGTATTTAAGATTCTTATTCTGTAATAGAGTAAGAGTGTGATGTTTTGTGAGTTGTGTATCTTTTTAAAAAAAAAAAAAAATTACCCCTAGACTAGCGATCTGTTTACGGGCGTGCTGACCACACAAACTAATAAGTTTTTTTCCACAGCATCTTTGAATAATATACATTTTGGTTACAGGTTGATTTTGTCGGGATATATGTTAACTGCTGATTGTAATACTAAATGCTGGTAAAGTGGTGAGTGTATAACATTCACTGGGTACTGAGGCAGAACGGTGTTTGAACTAAGTTAAGGAGTGTGTTTCGGACTTTTTGTCCAGATTAATTCCCTCCCTTACCCGATCTGACTTCAGGGGTAAACTTATAGTGGATTTTTAAAAATTAAGGGATTATTTTTCTCTTTAATTTTTGCAATATTCTTTTGCTTTTCCACTGTAGCAACTTATTTTTCAGTTGTAATCTTAACTACCATTTAGTTGGCGTAGTCGTGTTTTGCATTAAGTGCTTTATTGCCGATAATAGCAGCGATAGTTAGATTTTATTTTGGAGGAGGTATCCCAGGGTTAAGGATATCATCTTTTGATTTTTTTGGTAATTTTTTTCTCGTAAGTGGTAGGAACCAGGTTATTCTTTTTCCTATTTTCTTTCTCCAACAGTCTCAGTCACTGACATAATATGGCCGAGAGGGCAAAGCTTAGACAACTTCTCAGGGACGAAGCGAGAGAGGAGGGACTGGAAGGAGAAGAAGCGAAAGCTTTTGTCAGAGACGAACTTGAGAGATACGATGCGGAGAGGAAAGCAGCTGAAGCTAAAGAGCAGAAGAAGGTGGACGAGGAAATGGAAATCCGCAGGGAGAGAGAAAAAGAGAAGGAGAGACAGCATGAGAAGGAGAGGGAGGAGAGACAGCATGAGAAGGAGAGGGAGGAGAGACAGCATGAGAAGGAGAGAGAAGAGAGACAGCATGAGTTAGCTCTTAAAACTCTGGAATTCCAAAGGCGTGGGGCTGCCTCTACCTCCAGCAATGGAGAGTCTTCTCCTCATTCTTCCTTAACTGACCCTGCTAACACTCAATCTCTTCAACTAAATGCTATGTCTTTCACTCTTGAATCTTTTCCTTGTCCAAATGAGAAGATTGACACATGGTTAGAAAAATTTGAGAAAATTGCAACTCTGTACGGGTTAGAGAGGTCGCGTTGGAATATGAAACTTTCCCAGGCCCTAAAAGGTTCTGCTTATGATGTTTATTCTAAGCTGGAAAGTAGCCAACAAGACGACTACGATGTGTTGAAGAAAGCGTTACTGGAGCGCTTTGAAATGAACGCTCGCAAGTTTTTGCAACTGTTTCGCAACAGCCGGAAAGAGAATTCTGAAACTTTTCACCAGTTCTCATCTCGTCTTAAGGGATATCTAACAAAGTGCCTTGAGCTTTCGCAGCTCCCCTCTACCTATGAAGGTCTTGAGGAACTTGTTCTAACTGAACAAATAAAGAACACTTTGTCTGCTGATACCCGGAGATTTCTCGCTGAGCAGGGGGCAGAGAAACTTGAAGACATTTTGGAAAAGTCTGAGCGTTATCACAATGCGCTGGCTGAACTACCGGCCACAAAGCGGAAACCGACAGAGGAGCATTTTCGAAAACATAACCTAGAGCAATCTTCTCAGGCTTCTAACCAAAACAACCACAGAGAAACTGGACCTCAAAACCCCCCTCCTGAAAAATCCAAGTTCTACAAGAACAAGTACCCCAACCACCCCAAACAGTCTGATCAACCCGACCGCCCTACATGGCAGCGTAGCCAGAAAGGACAAGGTGGCAAAGGGAGAACCCCCGAGCACGGGACATATGATCAGACCGAGCACACCGAGCCGAAACGCATCGGATGCTTACTAACAGTCTCGCAAGGCGGAATTATTGACAGTGATTCCCAACCTGTTGGGGATAGACCCTCAACGCGAGGTACTGTTACTTTGAACGGTTCTCAAACTTCTTGCTTATTTGACACGGGGCTTTCTTACGATTGCATTGTTGCCAGAAACCTGGTTAAACCCGGTCAAGAGATAGGAGAGACCGTCAAACTTTGTGGAGTTCGTAAGAGTGATGCACCTACAGCGCTTCCCATCGCATTGGTGGAGATACACTCTGACTTTGTCAGAGGCGTGATCAAAGCAGCTGTTATGGATGATCCCATCTACCCAGTCATACTTGGCGGTAGATACGTGTGTATTGGGAAACCGGAAGAGCCGATTGTGGCAGCAGTAACTACAAGAGGGCAAACCAAGAAGGAACGGGAGCCTGCGCCTAATTTGTTACCTATGGAACTTAAAGAAGCGCAATACAAGGACCCTACTTTGGCACCCTGCTTTAGGAAACTGCCCATGGCTAAGGAACCCAGACAGCACGGGGACATTTTTTCTAAGGATGGCGTACTTTATCGGAGAACGGGCAAGCCTGACCAAGGTTACAACCAGCTCCTATTACCGAAACAGTACAGAAGCCAAATCCTAGAAATGGGGCACTCTCTTCCCTTCAGCGGACATATGGGACAGAACGCCACAAACCAACGGATAACCACTCATTATTGGTGGCCAGGAGTAAATACTGATATTATCAGATATGTTAAATCCTGTGCCCAGTGCCAACGTGTGCCACCCAAGCAACGGGCACCCCCAGTCTCTTTGGGTGAAATGCCAATAGTGGGAACACCATTCGAACGGGTTGTGATCGACATTTTAGGGCCTTTCGAAAGGACTAAAAGAAGGAACAGGTTTATCCTGACCTTAGTCGATACATGCACTTTATGGGCAGAAGCTATCCCGCTAACATGCGCAGATGCCAAGCATGTCGCAGAAGCCCTCGTGCAGATTTTCGCTCGGTTGGGATTCCCGCAGCAAGTGTTGACGGATAATGGATCTCCATACCGAAACCTGTTGATGGATGAGATCGTTAAGATCTTGAGGACCCAACACATCCACACTAAGCCATATACTCCGGCCGGAAATGGGCTCGTGGAACGTGCTAATTGAAACCTCACCATGATGCTAAGTAAGCTGGCACAAGTGAAACCTGAAGATTGGGATCTCTGTATTCCTGCAGCATTATTTGGCTACAGAGAATCTCCTCATACTTCCACAGGATTTCCGCCAGCTACACTCTTATTTGGCAGACCCATTAAGGGCCCGCTTGAAGCCTTACTTCAGTCTCTGACAGACGAGAAGGCGGATGAGACAGTCGTCTCAGCAAGTAAATATGGGTCGGTTTTAAAGGAACGGTTGAAACTAGGGTGGGACCTAGCAACGACTAACTTTAAGCGAGCTCGCACAAAGCACGCTAACCGATACAGGAAAGTCGCGGAAGAGAGAGAACTGGAAGCAGGAGAGAAAGTTTTGGTGTTACTCCCTACTGAGAACAACCAACTGAAGATCGGATGGCAGGGGCCGTTTACCGTCCTGAAAAAGATTTCTAAGGCTAACTACCAGATCTCTATTGAAGGAAAGGAGAAGGTTTTCCATTTAAATCTCTTAAAGAGATACTTGGAAAAACCAGTGCCAACCTCCGACCATCTCCTGACGATCGCCAAAACTGACGAAGATGACGATAGTGGCAGGGATATTCCACCGCTATCACAGGAAATCTTTCAAAAATGTCAGAAGCGGCGACGCTCTTTCAAGCGCGCATATGAGACATTCCAGGGGAAGGAAACTTTGAGGAGTGGACTTGAGTAGGAATTGGACAGAGATGGAGGGGAAGATGAGAGGGAAGAGGACAGACACCCCGAAGCTACGGTTATAGGAAATTAAACTCCATAACGTAGACATGGAGTGCTTCCATATCTTAAAGGGGGGAGGCTCTGTCACGTAGGGTTTATATTCATTTAATTTCCTACACCTTCTTCCTATTCTTTCACATAAATTCTCTCTTTTATTATCTCTGTATACTTTTTTTTCCTGTGTATTTTTCATCCATTCGTTTTGCGAATATTATTCTCATATAATTCGCAAACTTTACCTGTTTTCCCTTCTCATAAACTGAGAATCGCGCTAGGACGATATTACGTAGATGTCAGGGCTGCAGGGCGTCAGAAGGCGTGATAAGTCGGTTCGCTGAACATAGGACGTAGCAAATCGTCTACATTCTCACCGAGCGCGCGAGCTTCTTCTCGGTATTAGTCCCGGTGAGGTGTGATACTTTACATCTGCACCGGTCAGTATCCAGACTTTTGGCTGGAAAATCCCAAACTGACACGGCGCTCACTTGGGCCATGGTCAGCTGTAGTGTGAAAACTGCCCTGAAATGGAGTCAGGCTGTCTGGGATTTGAAACTGACACGCGTACATCGTGGTCAGTAGGTGACAGTTACGACACGCGTTAAGCGGACGTAAATGTTGGGAGTAGGGGAGATAATTTCGCTTGGCGAAGTAAGTTTGGGCCCTTTGTCTGATTTTAAGATATTGGCCAAGTTTGAAACTTTAATTTCATTCTCGCTCATAGACTCCACAGTAGATAGGTCGCTCGGAAAACAGAATAGCTGTTAGCGAAGATCTCAGTTTGTTTCGGCAATTTGTCGAACTTCTAGACTTCCGGAAATATTTTCAGCATTTTTATTCTTAAGTTGTGCGACTACCTGTAATTCTGTGGTTGAGGTAATTAATATGGTGGATATATAGATTTTGTGAGTGTTAAAGTGTTAAATCGCTTAATTCATTTTAATCTATTTCTTTAGCGCAGAAGAGAAATAAAGTGGTAGGCTATTATATTTTCTAGGGAAGCATTCAGTGGAAAGCAGAAAAAAATTTAATTTCTAGCTTATAACGGCAATTGTAGCTATTTATGAATTTAATTTAACTGCTAATACTCAGTCGAGTGTATTTTTCTAAACTAACGTATAAACTCTAGAATCCAGCCTCAGGAATGATGACGGGATACGCACGTGTTCCTAATTTATGAGGAATGCTGATTTTTAAATATAACTTACGTCACGGGAAGTTTAAATGATAAGCAAAGCTCTCTGCTTGCAAGTTTAAATGTAAGTTTTAACCAGTACAGATTCTGTTTATTATATTATATGTGTTATTTTTCCTCCACACAGTGAAAGTTTTGGGGTGACCCTAACTTTACCAGCACCTAGTAGTAGTTTCCATACTTGTGAAGAAATAGACAGTCCTTATTTTGAACCACGTGGGTTTTCTCAAGTAACACTGATCTGACGGTGCAAGTTAGACAGAAATACTAATATCCCTATAACGGGTTTTTTAAAGACTGTAATGATAAATACTGGACCTTGGAGCCAGCACTTAATTTCTTCTAGAAACTCTATATAATTTGCTGCCTGGTGGCGTGAATATTAACAATCATTTCCCGACTAGATTATATCTTGTGGACAAATCTGTGGTGTGACTAAAGTGAATCCTATACTGAGGGAAGGCACCGACCTGACATTCATCATTTTTTAGAACCTACGCTATTGACACTGTGCTCTGCTAACTCCCGCGCCTGGACAAATTGTTAGGTGACTTAATCGGACATTTGAACAAATTTGCATACCCAAGTAGTCGTTCCCGGAGACTCCGAGTTAAATACGTCTTTTGGAACTGGGGACTTCTTGGCAGAAGACTGCATTTTTTTTGAGTCTGTGTAAAGATCTAAAATCAGTGTGTTCCAGGAGGCAGCGAGCAAAGTCGTGAGTACCTGAATGAGAAGCCATGGCGGAATGAATGAGTGTACGCTGGTCTGAGTGACATTTTCACTATTATATCTTTGACACCCTGTTGCTGTCCTAATTTTTTTTTCAAATCTGCATAATTTGTTGCTAAGGCTAGAGTTCTTGTGTTTTTGTCTTAGGTTAAATCAGATTTTTTTCAAACTCTGTGCATATAATTACGAGATAAAACAAAGAAAAACTCTTAGACTCAAACCCTATGTATCTGTGACTCTGGCGCCATCATCTGTTCTCTTAACGGGGCCGGGCTAAACCTAGAGTTAACACTATAACGGGGCTATCATCCTTGCAACATTTCCTTGATTTTTTTTATGACTATGTGTATATGTATTTTCCTTGATGTACTTTCTTTGATGTTGTGAGCCGATTTTTCCTGATATTAAAATCGCTCTTGAACTTAATAATCGTGTTTGGTCAGCTCGTTCTAGATAATATATATATATCATTGTTATAGTTTTCCCACGTCTGTGTGTTTACCTGTCGTCACGTGTATGTGCGTGCCTGTGAGTGATAGAAATATACGTAATATGTATATTGGTGTAGTCTGTCTGACGCTGTAACAACTGTTGTAGAAGATAGGTGAGAGAGAGAAGAATTCTTTTCGCTTTCAGAGACAGCCACTATATCAAATCTATCATCTCACGTGTGTGGAAATTCTATTACCTTTCACTAACTCTCACTGAGTCTATCACCTATTCAAACCTATTCAGAAGGGACCAAACCTAGTCTTAATTCTCCTATCGGAAATCTACGACAGGTAGGTAGGTAGGTATATAAGTAGGTAAGTTGGTTGACCGGTAGGCAGACAGACAGGTAGGTAGACAGGTAGGTAGGTAGGTAAGTAGGTATATACTTGCTTAAGAAGACTTAGATTTGTTGTAACAATTGTTTACCGACACCACAAAACAAAATTAAACTCTGGATCCTCATACTAAAGAGGGAAAAAAAAGCTGTACGGTTAGCTTCCTGGCTTGGACTTTCAAGAGAGAATTCTGACCTACATAACAGTTATCATCACCGTCATCATCACAGTTATCATCACCGTCATCATCACAGTTATCATCACAGTTATCATCACCGTCATCATCACAGTTATCATCACAGTTATCATCACCGTCATCATCACAGTTATCATCACCGTCATCATCACATTTATCATCACCGTCATCATCACAGTTATCATCACCGTCATCATCTTCTTTATCATTTTTCGTTGCGCTCTATACGCAGAATGAAGCCATTACTGTAGCTGCTTCCCCCCTTTTACAGGAAGCCAGCACCAACCAGTTACATGTTGTTGTAGCGGTGGTGTTTATGTGACAATTTGATTGACATGATGAGGTAGCCAACTCTATGCACAATCTCGTATAAGTGGCTTGTACGACATGCCTGAGGGCACCGTAGTCCTATTTTGTTATTGTCACCGGAAGCTACACGGGGTATACTTAATTGTTTTGTTAATGCGTCACTGACATTTTTTTTTCTTTGTCTTCATTTATTCTCTTTGTCACTTTGTCTTTCATCTTTACATTATCCTCTTGTCTTTCTTTCTCTGCTTTCAACTTCTTCTTTCATCCTATTCTTCTTCGTCGCATTTTTCTTCTTCTTCGCCATTTTAATCCTCATGCATCGTCGTTGCTTTTTTGTCCCTCTCCCACTTATTTCATTGTCTATTATCCTCGTTATCTCTTTCTTCATCTGCGCTGTTTGTGTTGGTCCTGTTTTTTGGTTCTTTCTTTCTTTTGTTCTTTCTCCTTATTTTTGATCTTTTTGTCTTCTTTTTTTAAATCATCTGCTTATTTTTCTGTTTCGTCTCCTTCTCCTCTCCTTTTTCTACATTCTTCTTCTTCATCTTCTTTTTCTTCTTCTACTTCTTCTTCTTCCACCTTTCAACTTCCCAATGAGCATAGGCCTTCAACAAACGTCTGCCAAGTCTTCCTGTCACGTGACATCTGCTCAAGCTCTTTCTATGTCTTCTTCATCCCCTTCATATCTGTCTCCAACTCTCTCTCTGTCTCCAACTCTCTCTCTCTCTCTCTCTCTCTCTCTCTCTCTCTCTCTATGTTTTAGGTCTGAATCTACCTCTCTGTGGCGAGATGGAGGTAAGATAGAAAATAATAGATATAGTTCCCAGAACTGGAGAAAAGAACTGGCGAACAAGATGTAGGTATGGCATAGAACAAATCTTGTAGTTAACTGCACAGTCTAGATGATAGCTGTAGAAGAGAGCTGTGAAGTAAATCATCTTCTTGCTAGGTCTATCCTATGCTCCAAGGGTGTCTCTATGAATAGTAGAGAGGGAATGTAGCTCGTTGTTTATCCCTATCAATTAAAAATAGTAATTAATTCTCTTAATTTCCACACAAGACCAAAATTTCGAATAAAACTGAATTTTAACAAAATCAATCAACTGTAATTAATATATATATATATATATATATATATATATATATATATATATATATATATATATATATATATATATATATATATATATATATATGTGTGTGTGTGTGTGTGTGTGTGCGTGTGTGCGCGTGCATGCGCGTGTGTGTGTGTGTACTGTGATTAATTTAAACATAGAAGGTTGGTAAGGATTACATATATGTATTTACAAAATCCCAGGCTGAAAATTATAGATTGAAAAAAAAAAGTCATTAGTCTTTGTCATCATTTATGGCCGGCCATTGGTAACTTCTGGATCTTGTTTCTTCATATTAACTACTAGTTATCTAGTTCAGGCTGTGGTTATGTGGCTTCGACAAGCGTGTGTCAGTCTACTGGACGTCTTTTCAGCTATGAGTGAAATTTTGAGAGCCTAGAATTTTTAAATTATATGGTTTCTAAATAGGCCCACTGCTAGAATTGAATCTAAGCGGGCTTATATACCCAATCTAGGGGAGCCGCGCTGGTGTAATGGCTTCGGCGTTGTACTGGCGACCAGGTGTTCATGGTTCAAACCCGGGCGTCAGCGTTTGAAGAAATGTTTACGGCCGGAAATTTGACTGAATAACCTGAATGGTTCCTGTGATAAACCCTCTGTGGATGGGAAGGAGCGAAGCTCCTGACCGGGTTGGAAGGAAAGTCCTCAGGTTCCCCAGCCTCGCAATGACATGTCATTGGGCCGAAGGGCTGAAAGCCCAAGTGCCGCTGGTTAAGAAAAAAAAAAAAAAAAAAATACCCAATCTAGATGTAACCTTTTCATTCTCGGAGACTCGCGCTCGACAAACTCCTGATTTCCTCGTCAATTATAATCAAAAGATAATGATTGTCCACTGCTATAATTACATTATTTGTAGTTGCTGTTCAATTCCCAAAAAGTATATTATCCATCTGTTACTTTATTATATATTATCCATCTGTTACTTTATTGTACATTATCCATCTCTGTACCTTTCTTGTATATTATCCATCTCTGTTACTTACTGTCTTGTATATTATCCATCTCTGTAACTTTCTTGTATATTATCCATCTCTGTTACTTACTGTCTTGTATATTATCCATCTCTGTAACTTTCTTGTTTTCTCATTTATGTTGCTGTTTTGTATATTATCTATCTCTGTTACTTTGTTCTACTTCGCGACTTCCTTTCACTCTCCATCACTCACTATCTAGTGGCAGAGCCTGTTATCTCACCTGTTTAAAGTAGCTAAATGCAGCGAGATAGGAAGACAACTCGCTACTCAATCAGGTTCATTTCCGGGTCGAGTCAACTGTATCAAGTCTCCCGCGCCTCAGCAATGACTTCTGATCTAATCTAATCAGTTGAAACCTCGAGTTTTCTGGAAAGTATTGTGTTCATCACGCCCAACCCCCGCTCCTTTTATTTCGTTAGGCGCCATTGCGCTAATTCTAACAGCACTCGCCTCACGCGCACACTTTCGGTATATTAGTTGGCTTTGTATCCAACGGTATCAGTTCAACAAGGATCCACCACTGTAAAAAAGAATGAAACAGCGGTTTTTCAATCAAGCCACAATTGGTTTGGTTTGGTTTGGTTTAGTTTTAAGGACTATCTTCATTGCACACGGATAACCCCTTCAGTGCTCCGATCTCCTCCCTTAGATCACACAAGGAGGATCTCAGCACAGTGCACGAACTTCGTAGCACAGGCGGGAATCCCAATGTGTGTATATAGGAATCACACATTCTTTAAATAGTTTTGTGGTGGGTAGGTTTCTAGTTTTTAAATTTTGCTAGGGCAGCCTACTCTTTACGATTTCCAACTGCCGTGCGATTTTTAACGTGCGCAACTTGCACACGGGACCGCCTACTTTTTCGCCCTTATCCGAGAATACTTCGCATCCGATCTCACTACCCAGGAGGCGGGGGGAGGGGGGGGGGGGGTGTGACATAATTAGGACCACTGGTTCTGAAAAAAAAATGTCCATAAATTATATTCCCTCAACCGGAAATCGAACCCAGTACCTCTAGAATTCGAGGCGGGCGCCATACCTCTTAGCCACTCCGACGCCCACCAACCTTCTGAGGCTCGGGCTATGGTTTGGTTATTTCTGCTTTTATTATTCGTGATCCAGTGGGGCTTATGGAAGAAGCTTGTGATGCAGTAGATAGTGTTGTGTATCAGCTGGTTCTTCCGCTTTTACGGTATTTTTCTTGGATTGTTTCTTGTCTTTTGCTCGCTTCCTTGTAGAACTTTTCCTTTATTATTTTCTGTGTTGCTATTTAAGTGTTATGTTTTACCAAAAGTGTTGCTATTTAATTGGTATTTTTTACCAAAAGTGTTGCTATTTAAGTGGTATTTTTTACCAAAGACTTCCAAGGCTTCCCCAGAAAAATACGGATTTGCATAAATAAACCTCCAAGTAATATCAAATGCATGCTGTCGTAGATTTTGGATAGGCGAATTAAGACTTGGGTGGGTCCCTTCTGAATAATTTGAAATGAGTGGGAGTCCCAGTGTGAATTAGTAAAACAATAGAATTTCCACACAGGTGAAATGATAGACAGTGGTATAGAGGCTGTCGCTGAAAGCGAAAAAGAATTTCTTCTCTCTCTCTCACCTATCCTCTACGACGACTTTTACAGAGTCCGACAGTCTATTCCACATATATATATATTACATATATTTCTATCTACTCACGGGCACGCACATACACGTGACGACAGTTAAACACACAGACTTGGAAAATCTATAACAATGCTTATACAGATAATTGGGATCGAGCTGACCAACGCACTGGTTTTTTTGTTCAAGAGAGATATTTTAATTATCATATCAAAATTTCTCACAACACCAAAAAAAATACATAAAGGAAAAAACATATACAAATAGTCATAGAATTCAAGGAAAATGCTGCAAGGATGATAGCCCGTTAGAATCTTACTCTAGGTTTAGCCCACAGCCCCGTTAAGAGAACAGATGATGGCTCAAAGAGTTATAGATACATAGGGTTGAGTCTAAGAGGTTTCTTTCTTTCTCGTAAATGTATGAACAGAGTTGGATAATCTGATTTAGCCTAAGAAAAAAGAAACTCTAGCATTTGTAACAAATTCTGCAGATTAAAAAAAAACAGTTAAGACAGCAAATGGGTGACAATAATACACCGGTAAAATAACACTCTGATCTGCGTACACTCATTCATTCAGCCATGGCCATGGGTACACAGTTATACTCACAACTTTGCTCGCTGCCTCTGGGAACATAATAAATTCTAGGACCTTCACACAGATCCGAAAATGCAGTCCTTGACCAAGAAATCCCCAGTTCCAAAAGACGTACTAAACTCTCAGGGAACGATTCCTTGGGTGTTCAAATTTTTCGAATGTCTGATTAAGTCACATAAAATATTGTCCAGGCACGAAAGTTAGCAGAGCACAATGTCATTAGCTTTGGTTTCTAGAATTTAAGGAATGTCAGATCGGTGTCTACTTTCAGGAAGTTACTATATTTGGTCACCACAGTACTAGTCAAAACTCTGTCGGAATGTTTCTGATCTTTGCTTGCCACAACGGGCTGAATTTTACTGAAGAGTTATTCTGGAAGAATTAATTCTGGCGCGAAGGCCTCTTACTTCATTTAACTGTTACAGTTCAGGTAATGAAAGTGATTTGTTTCTTCCCAAATAATGTTCACGTACTAGAACGCTGGTAAAGTTGGGTACCACCATTTCACTATATAAAAGAAAGAACACATATCAAATAATTTTAAAATATGTACCCACTATAACTTACATTATTAAACCGCAAGTGTACTGCTTGACTTATCATTTAAATTTTCCGGTGAAATAAGTTATAAAATCAATCATCATGAATTCAGGAATATCTGCGTATTCCGTCACTATTCACTGATGTCGCATCTAGCATTTATAAGTTTGATATAAAATATTCTCGACTGAGTATTTAGCAGTTAAATTAACTTCATTATAGCTGCATTATTGTTTAGTAAGCTAAGATATAATTTATTATGTATTTCCACTGTAACTCGTCGACTTAGAGAATATAACAAACTATAAATTAAGCACTCTCTTCAAAAGAAACTAGTTTAAAATGAAATCGGCGATTTAACACTTAATCACTTCACAAAATTCTAGAGAACTACTATATAATATTTACTACAAACACAGCACTACAGGATATCGCACAATTAAGAATTTTACGCTTATATTTATGGAAGTCTAGAAGTTCAACAAATTGTCGCAACAAACTAAGAAACTTCGCTTATACAGCTCTACTCTTCGCGAACCACCTGTCTACTGCGAATTATTGAGACAAGAATGAAAATAAATGTTGTTGTTGTTGTTGTTTTGATGAAATGATGGGTGGAGATCGGGCACTCAACATCTGCTCATTGTTGCCTCTTCTCGTTCCATCTTGGTCTACCCTGTTCAACCTGAAAGTTGGTTATAATTGGGGTATTTAGTGTCCTTTTATTTACTAATTTTGTATTCAATTTAAATAACTGTTGTCTTTTGCGGTTGCTGATTTTTATTTATATTAGTATTTGTCAATTTTATTTTCTCTTTTGTATTGTTTCTAGATAACTATTGTCCTTTACACTTGGTTTTAATTTGTATTAGTATTTGTTCTTTTTGAGTTGTTGTCCCTTTTTTTTTTTAATACCTTGTCTTTCCTTGTTCTATGAGTAGTTATTTTTTTTTTTTTGTTAATGCTTTGTTAGTTCTTGCTGCTTAATTTCTATTTAGTTGGATGATTTTCCTGAAGTTCTAACCTTATATTTTTTCCTTTGTTTTATGTATATATCTTTTAAGTATTGATTGGGCATCTCTTGGGGCATCTATACTTAAAACCTTATCACCTGTTAAGTCTATATTGTGATTTCTATAGTAAGTTTTTTAATTCAAGCCTTTGTTGTTCATACTTTTTACAGTGGATCAGGTAGTGGTCTATGTCATTCTCTTCCTGACATTCTTGGCAGTGTGGTTCTTCTACCATGAAGTATGCTGCACCGAGTCGGAGACGCCACAGTTTTTTGTTCGATGGTATCTTTAATTCTTCTCTGACCTGGCATGTCGTCGTTGGTTCTTTCAGCAGTTTGAACGCGTGTCTGCCTTTTCTACTTTCCTTCCATGTTGTCTTCCATTCCTCGTTTATAGTTTCCTTCACTTGGCTCTTGATCTCTGACCTTCCCAGTCCTGCTTTTATATTGTTTTTACTTGTTCTTCCCTTCTTGGCATTCTGGTCTGCCAACTCGTTGCCAGCTATACCTATGTGTGCTGGAACCCACACTAGCCTCACACTACATCCTCTGTTCTCTAGTGATGTATTAATTGCTAGAATTTCTACCTTTATGTCTGGTCGGCTACATTTACCTGGGTGTTCTAGTGCTTGTAGTGATGATAGTGAGTCTGTAAATATCGTAACAGCTTCTGGTGGGTTATCTTCGATTATTTCTAGACTTTTAAGAATTGCTACCATCTCTGCAGTAAAAATCGATGCCCCTTCCGTTACACTGTAGCTCTTTTTTATTCCCCATTGTGGTATTACAACTCCGGCACCTAGTTGCCCACTATCACCCTTGGATCCATCAGTGTAGACGGCCAGACTCTGTTTAGTTAGTTGCTCTATGAACTTTCTACTTATCATTTTGACTTCCTTATCTTCTATGTTTTGTTTGATCTTTTCAGTAAGTGAGTAGTCTATGATTGGTGTTTTTAGTTCCCAGGGTGGTATTTTGCTTCTGTATTTATTACTATTTTCAATTTTGTTTGATAGTTCTTTGAACTGCATTAGGTCTTCTATAGTTCTCCACCCTGTTGGATATCTATCTTTATTTAAGGGGACGTCCCATACACTTGGTTGGTTTTTGACAAATGCTTTATGTGCTGGGTGGGTCACTTCTTGTGCTACTTTACTCCAATAATTTAATCTCAGTTCTTTCCGTCTTAGACCAAGGGGAGGTATGCCGAGAGCTTCTTCTAGAGCTTCTACTGGTGTCGATATAAATGCACCTGTAATAGTTCTCATGGCTGCATTTTGAATCCTGTCCAGTTTTGCTTTGTTAGAAGCTGCAGCTGAGTCATAGACTATGCTGGCATAATCCAGTTTCCCCCTGATGAAGGACTTGTAGTACATAAGCATTATTTTATTGCTGGCCCCCCATCCATTACCTTTTACAATCCTTAGTATATTTAGGGGTCCCCTACAGCTTTCTACCAAATTGTCTATATGTTTATTATAATTTAGTTGTTTATCTAAAGTTATGCCCAGAAATCTAGCTGTTGAGGAGGTACATATTTTCTGTCCTTTAATGGTTATATTGATTTTGTTATTTTTTTTAAAATTTCCTTTGCTGAAAATCATACCTACTGTTTTGTTTACATTAATTTGGAAGCCCCAACTTTTCATCCACTCTGAAACTTTGTCTATTTGATTTTGAAGTTTTTTGTAAACATGGTCCAAGTTTTTTCCAGATCGCCAAATGGCACAGTCATCTGCAAATTGTGATACTGCATTCTTTATGTCATCAAATTCATCTGCTAAATCATTTACAGCTATAGTGAAAATTGAAGGAGAGATCACTGATCCTTGAGGAATCCCATTCTGTTGTTCATATATTTCTGACCTATTATTATTCACCTGTACAGCAAAATACCTGTCCTGTAAAAAGTTTTCTAGATACCTATAGGTTTTACCAGTAATGCCAATCTTTTTCATTTTGTAAAGAGCTCCATCTCGCCAGCATTCATCATATGCTCTAGCTACATCTAGAAAGACTGCCACTGTTTTCTCTTTCCTCATGAACCCTAGCTTTACATCATGTTCTAATCTTACAAGCTGGTCTACTGTACTTCTGTCTGCTCTAAACCCTGACTGGTTTGGGCTATATAACTGGTTTTTGTCTAGGTAGAATTTAACTCTTTTATTCACAACAGTTTCCAGTATTTTACCTAGTTGTGATGTTAAGGAGATAGGCCTATATGAACTTACATCATGGGCTTCCTTATTGGGTTTTAGAATGGGTACTATCATAGCTACTTTCCATGCTTTTGGTATCTTTCCTAAGTTCCAGATTTTGTTATAAAGTGAAGTTATTATGTTTATAGTTTTTTTGGGTTCTTTCTTAAGGATTTCATAACTAAGTATATCTTGCCCTGAGGCAGTATTAGATTTATCTTTTATTGCATTAGTTACTTCTTCCTCTGTTATATCAGCATCTAAATAGTTTGTTTCATCTATCTGGTCTGGTAGTTCTTTTAAAAACTGTATCCTAAGTCTTTCTCTTCTCTCATTTTCTTCCTGTCCAAGGCTACTTTTTGCACTGACTTTATAGAAATACTCGGCAAGGGCGTTAGCTTTTTCTTTATCTGTTTCTGCTCTCTTTGGTAGTTTGATTGTTGGCATTATTGTTTTCTTATTGTTCCCTTTGATTGCCTTAAGCTTTTTCCATACTTCTCTAATTTGAGTGCTAGGTTTAAGTGACTGACAGAACTCCTTCCAGTTAGTTTCTTTGGCTTTGAATATTATTCTGTTAGATTCATTCCTAATAAGTTTATACTTATCATAGTTTTCTTCTGTTCTGTTATTTCTATATTTTTGTAAGGTCCTTTTTCTTCTCTCATGAATTTCTGAACAGCTTTTATTCCACCAGGCAACTGGTTCTTTATTCCATTGAGTTTCTCTTTTCTTATTAATGTTACTTATTGGTTTAAGGTGTTGTGGCATATTTTTATTTGGTATATACTTTATTGCTATTTTCAGAATTTCATTGGTCAGTGTTTCTGCCCACAAGTCAGTATCATCTGATTCCATGTCTTTATATTCCATCACCTCCAGCTCTGATTGGAAAGCTTCCCAGTTTGCTTTTTTATAGTTGAAGGTAGGTTTCTCTGGTTCTGGGTTTGGAATGACATTTTCATGCATGGTTATTACAATGGGCAGATGATCTGAGTTTGTGTCTTGTAACACTTCCCAATTTACATTCGCTAGGTTGTTAGTTGCTATACTTATGTCTATTGCTGAGTCTGCCCTATTAGCTTGTGGATTAATTCTTGTTGCAGATCCATCATTTAGTATTAGTAGTTCATATTTTTCTATGAAGTCAAGTAGGCATTTTCCTGCATTATCTGCATGTTGTCCACCCCAAGCACAATGATGGGAATTAAAATCGCCTACTATGATTGTTTTGGGGCCTAGTCTGGTGCTTATGGCTAGTATTTCTTCATCTTTAATTGTGCCATCTTTAGCATATACATTTAGAATTGTTAGATTGTTTGGTTCAGCTGCTATAGTAACCTGGATATCTTCTATATTGGTTGTATTAAATACTTCCCAGTCTATGATTTTAAATTTTTCGCTAACTAATACTGCGACACCTCCTCCTCTACCTTCTTTCCTATCGTGTTTAAGTATCTTAAAGCCCTTACAACTATATCTATTATTTGGGTTTAAATGGGTCTCTTGAAGAGCATATATATCAGTATTTCCTCCAGTCTCTGATAGTAGGGGTGAAAAATTTTTTTTAATACCCCTACAATTCCACTGGATAATTCTAAATCTTTCTAAATTGAATTTTAAACATCATCTAGTGTACCTTTTATTTTGGTAGCTATCAAATTTGCTCTTATTCTGCATTTCCTGTACTTGTGGACCCACTATCCATCAAGTTCTCAAGAAAATCCCTATTTATACTTGTCATTATATCCCTAACTTCTTCCGCTAAGTGTGGTAAATGTGCCTCAAAATGTTTTTTGATAGTTTCTTTGATAGTTTCTTCTAGGTTGCTTTTGTTTTCCTGTTGCCTTTTGTTCTTTTTGACCACTTTCCCATTTTCATCCAATGTTACATTCCCTTCTCTCCCTATGTTAATCTCCTGTTTTTCACTTTCCATTCTTTTTAGTATTATTTCACTTTCTTCTTTTTGTTCAGACAGTTTGACTAGTATCATTTCATTTTCTTCTTTCAGTACAGTCAGTTTAGCTATATCCTGGGAAATTTGGTGCTGTATGGCTTTCACTTCTTGAAGCAATGCCTCTGCACTTTTCAGTGAATTCACATTTTCCAGTGTTGTAGCTGAACTGTCTGGCTGGCTGTTTTCTTTTGTTTTGTTAGTTATTTTCTGCTCTTTTGACTGCTGCGTTTTAATAGTTTTGATTTCTTCTTTAAGAGACTTGATTTCTTCTTCAACTTTACTGTTTGTGTTTTTTGTGTTTTCTTTTATTTCTTTAATTACTGTTTTAAATGGTGTTCTTGTTAGGATGGATTCTTTTAGTGATTGTTTTGTTTGCTGGTACACTGGACAGCCCTGATATCTGGCACTGTGGTTCCCTTTACAATTGATACACTTTCTGTTTCCATTCGCCTTTTTGTAGTCGGTATCTGCCTTTGCCTTTTCACACTGTGTAGAGGGGTGATTACTGGAGCAGTACCTACAAACTGTTTTCCCCTTACAATTGTTCCTTCCGTGGCCGAATTTCAGACAGTTGGAGCATTGTAGCACAGGGGGAATGTATGCTTCGGTGTGTTTCTTGGTTTTCCCAAATAGTAGCGTTTTAGGGGTTTCCCTCCCTTCTGCCGTTATTATAACCACTGGGGTTACAATACTCCCTTTCACCATTATTCTGTCTACGTGTACCAGCTTTATGTCTGGGTTATGTTTTGCGAGGATGTTCATAACTTCCTCGCTTGAAAGGGTAGTGTTTATCCCTTTTAATACACATCTAGTGGTCTCTTTTGCTAGCTCTATCTTTACTTCTATGTCGTGTGTAAGAGTCACTGTTTTTGCTTCTACTTTGAGTTCCTCTAACATCTCTTTTATTCTGTCACTCTGATTTGGGGTAATTATTATGCCAAAATGGGTTTTGGTAATTTTGGCTATCGCCTTTTTGCCTAACACAGGATCAAGGATGTTTATAATTTTGTCTTCATCTAATGTCTTGATCTTGACAGCCTCACCAGCTACTTGCGTTATCTTTAAACGACATATGTTTACTACATCTTTATTTTTGGGAGCTGCCTGGGTTGCTAGATGTCTTGAGTCTTTTTTGGTACTTTCATTGCTATTTTTTTTTTGTTAGTATTTTCTTCTAGTTTATCATGCCTGGTGTCCCTACCTTGGTTTTTAACTGCTTCTGCCCACGTTTTGCTTTCCTTTGTTGTTTTTACTTCTGAGCCTCCTTGCAGTGTTTCCCCTATTGTCTCTATCCTGTCCGTTATTTCTGTGTCAATGACTTCAGGGTTCGTGGTCCTGTTTTTTTATGTCCGTTTTGATGTTTTGTCATTTTCAGATTTCTTGGCCCAAGCTTTTCCGTCCCCGGACTGTGCTCTGGTTATTGTTGGCATTTTTCTGCTTTTTTATTTGCTACTCTTTTGTTTTGATGGTTGAATATTATTTTGTGATCTAAAAGGTCACTACACTTCCTAAATTATACAAATATTTATAGCACAAGTTAAATAGTCCCTTAATACTTGATATTATCTGCAATAATCTAATACTTACTACAAACTACAAAGGAATTCACCACTTAAGTTATTTATATCAAGATGGCTGCCCGATTTCTCACAAGCAATTGCCACGTGGCGCTATTTAATTTCTATTATTTTTAATTATAATTCCTAAGTTATATTAATACTTCTAGCTACCAACTATCTAAAACTATCTGCACTAAACTATTACTGAAGATAGATTTTAAAAAAATAATGTCAACTTATCTGGAAACTTGGGTAGTTTGAGGAATGTCTCCACTTTGTCTCGGTGTGTGTTCGTTGGTTGTCAGAAAGAGCTGAAAGGGTCTGAATTTTTTTTTTTTTTTTTGATGAAAATAAAGTTTCAAACTAGGTTTAATATCTATGAAACGGACAAAGAATCCCACTGTTTCGAAACCACGAAACAGCGCCCGTCTCTCCCCTTCTCTAACACCCTACGTCAGCTTCCCTCATGTCGTAACAGCCATCAGTGCGATTACGCACCTGCGTTAACAAACTGACCGGGAAAAACGCGTGTCTGTTGCAAATCTCAGACAACCGTCTGAAACTGCGACTATAAGGTGTAAATATTCGCTCCTACTTAAGCGTTCGGCCGATCCAACTCGTTGTTGACCGGTGAAAATGCAGACGGATGTCTGCTCTCTCCTAGCATTCTCACGCGTTTACGTCGAGAATCTAACTCAGGAGTGTCGTGTCATCTGAAGGTGCAGACCCAAGTCGGCTCGATGTCTGAGATGGACTGCAACTAAATCGCACTTCACGTCTGACTGACATCTATGTAATAAAATTACTAGTCAGTTTGAGAAAGAAAACGATGATGGGAAAGAAATGTATTTTTCGCAACGAGTGATGCGAAAAAATACAGGAAAACCAAGTACGGAAAGATAATAAAATAAAAGGATGCGGGTGAGAGAATAGGAAGAAGATGTAGGCAATTTAATGATCAAAACCCACGTGACAGGACGTCCCCCCTTAAGATATGGAAGCACTCCATGTCTACGTTATGGAATTAAATTTCCTATAACCGTAGCTTCGGGGTGTCTGTCTTCTTCCCTCTCATCTTCCCCCTCCCTCTCTCTCCAATATCTACTCATGAAGTCTGCCCCGACGTTTCCTTCCTCTGGAATGTCTCCCATGCGCGCTTGAAAGAGCGTCGCCGCTTCTGACATTTTTCAAAGATTTCCTGTGTGTGCAGTGGAGTTACCCTGCCACTATCGTCATCTTCGTCAGTTTTGGCGATCGTCAGGAGATGGTCGGAGGTTGGCACTGGTCTTTCCAAGTATCTCTTTAAGAGATTTAAATGGAAAACCTTCTCCTTTCCTTGAATAGATATCTGGTAGTTAGCCTTAGAAATCTTTTTCAGGACGGTAAACGGCCCTTGCCATCCGATCTTCAGTTGGTTGTTCCCGGTAGGGAGTAACACCAAAACTTTCTCTCCTGCTTCCAGTTCTCTCTCTTTCGCGACTTTCCTGTATCGGTTAGCGTGCTTTGTGCGAGCTCGCTTAAAGTTAGTCGTTGCTAGGTCCCACCCTAGTTTCAACCTTTCCTTTAAAACCGACACATATTTACTTGCTGAGACGACTGTCTCATCCGCCTTCTCGTCTGTCAGAGACTGAAGTAAGGCTTCGAGCGGGCCCTTAATGGGTCTGCCGAATAAGAGTGTAGCTGGCGGAAATCCTGTGGAAGTATGAGGAGATTCTCTGTAGCCAAATAAAGCTCCAGGAATACAAAGATCCCAATCTTCAGGTTTCACTTGTGCCAATTTAATTAGCATCATGTTGAGGTTTCCATTAGCACGTTCCACGAGCCCATTTCCGGCCGGGGTATATGGCTTAGTGTGGATGTGTTGGGTCCTCAAGATCTTAACGATCTCATCCATCAACAGGTTTCGGTATGGAGATCCGTTATCCGTCAACACTTGCTGCGGGAATCCCAACCGAGTGAAAATCTGCACGAGGGCTTCTGCGACATGCTTGGCATCTGCGCATGTTAGCGGTATAGCTTCTGCCCATAAAGTGCATGTATCGACTAAGGTCAGGATAAACCTGTTCCTTCTTTTAGTCCTTTCGAAAGGCCCTAAAATGTCGATCACAACCCGTTCGAATGGTGTTCCCACTATTGGCATTTCTCCCAAAGAGACTGGGGGTGCCCGTTGCTTGGGTGGCACACGTTGGCACTGGGCACAGGATTTGACATATCTGATAATATCAGTATTTACTCCTGGCCACCAATAATGAGTGGTTATACGTTGGTTTGTGGCGTTCTGTCCCATATGTCCGCTGAAGGGAAGAGAGTGCCCCATTTCTAGGATTTGGCTTCTGTACTGTTTCGGTACTAGGAGCTGGTTGTAACCTTGGTCAGGCTTGCCCGTTCTCCGATAAAGTACGCCATCCTTAGAAAAAATGTCCCCGTGCTGTGTTGGTTCCTTCGCCATGGGCAGTTTCCTAAAGCAGGGTGCCAAAGTAGGATCCTTTTGTTGCGCTTCTCTAAGTTCCATAGGTAACAAATTAGGCGCAGGCTCCTGTTCCTTTTTGGTTTGCCCTCTTGTAGTTACTGCTGCCACAATCGGCTCTTCCGGTCTCCCAATACACACGTATCTCCCGCCAAGTATGACTGGGTAGATGGGATCATCCATAACAGCCGCTTTGATCACACCTCTGACAAAATCAGAGTGGATCTCCACCAATGCAATGGGAAGCGCTGTAGGTGCATCACTCTTACGTACTCCACAAAGTTGGACGGTCTCTCCTGTCTCTTGACCGGGTTTGACCAGGTTTCTGGCAACAATGCAATCATAAGAAAGCCCCGTGTCAAATAAACAAGAAATTTGAGAACCGTTCAAAAAAACCGTACCTCGCGTTGAGGGTCTATCCCCAACTGGGTGGGAATCACTGTCAATAATTCCGCCTTGCGAGACTGTCAATAAGCATCCTATGCGTTTCGGCTCGGTATGCTCGGTCTGATCATATGTCCCGTGTTCAGGGGTTCTCCCTTTGCCACCTTGTCCTTTCTGGCTATGCTGCCATGTAGGGCGGTCGGGTTGATCAGACTGTTTGGGGTGGTTGGGGTACTTGTTCTTGTAGAACTTGGATTTTTCAGGAGGGGGTTTTTGAGGTCCAGTTTCTCTGTGGTTATTTTGGTTAGAAGCCTGAGAAGATTGCTCTAGGTTATGTTTTCGAAAATGCTCCTCTGTCGGTTTCCGCTTTGTGGCCGGTAGTTCAGCCAGCGCATTGTGATAACGCTCAGACTTCTCTAAGATGTCTTCAAGCTTTTCTGCACCTTGCTCAGCCAAAAATCTCCGGGTGTCCGCAGACAAAGTGTTCTTTATTTGTTCTGTTAGAACAAATTCCTCAAGATCTTCATAGGTAGAGGGGAGCTGTGAAAGCTCAAGGCACTTTGTTAGGTATCCCTTTAGACGGGAAGAGAACTGCTGGAAAGTTTCCGAGTGTCGTAGATTTTTCGATAGGAGTATTAAGACTTAGGTTGGTCCCTTCTGAATAGATTAGAATATGTGATATACGCAGTGAGAGTAGTAAAAAAGAAATAGATTTTCCCAAGAGTGCAGTGGTAGCGAATCAAATAGAGCTGTCCCCTGAAAACAAGAATCTTCTCTCTCTCTCTCTCTCTCTCTCTCTCTCTCAGGCCTATCTTCTACGACAGATATATAAGAGTCAGACAGACTATTGACAACATAGGTTACTATGTATGAACATACCACTCACGTGCACACCCCTTCAAGTGACAACAGTTAGACACACAGACGTGGGAAAACTATAACAATACTTATGTAAATATTCTAGAACGAGCTGACCAACACGCTTTTACAAATAAGGGAGGGAAACCTGAGGCCTGTAAACAGTAAATTAATATGAAATTAATATGAAACAAATATAAAGGTATGTTATCAGGCACTCGCAGGAAATAAAGAAGTAGAACACCAGACAACAGAAAAACAACAAATTTCATATTAATTTGACCAACACGCTGATTAGTTCCAGAGAGATTTTATTTATCATCTATAAAATCTTCTCACAACACCAAAAACAAAACAAAAATACATCAAGGAAAACATATGCACATAGTCATACAATATCAAGAAAATGCTACAAGGGTGATAGCCCCGCTATGATCTTAACTCTAGGTTTAGCCCACAGCCCCGTTAGGATGACAGATGATGGCCCAAAGAGTTATAGATGCATGTGGTTAGGGTCTAATATTGTCCCCCTTTGAAGGTATAGACTGACTTTGACAGCAGTATCTATTCTAACGTAACACGTTACTTAAGCAGAAAATCTCGCATAAGAAAAAAACACATATAACAAATGAGGGTATAATACAACGAACCTCCTTCCGTCACTTTCACTCGATTCTTCCATCAGGGCCCTGATATACTTACAATCGGGTTGTGGTTTCGCCGGCTGGCGCAAATGTTGGACACTCACACTTTTTATCTGTTACTGTCGTTTACTGAAACAGATCCCAGCTCTGCAGATTTGTTTGTTGATTTCATTAAAATGGATCTGGGGAGCGTCTGCTTCAGGCGATAGTTATTTCAGACTAAAGTTAATGTCACTTGACTCCCGAGGTAAGAATTAGGCTTAAACGAGCACAAAATGTCAGAACACGAAGTTTCCCTTAATTAGGAAGATGACCGGTGGACCGCCTCTCTCAAAACAGAAAATCTTGGTTCCTCCCCACTCACTTGTCAACAATGTCGGAAAGTTTATGTCATAGATTGTAATTATTCTCGCCGCCAGGCAGAAAATTTACGTAGAGTTTATGGAAGAAATTTAGATCTGGTTCACAGGCCCAGTATTGATCATTACAGTCTTTGAAAAACCCGTTAGTGGGATATTAGTATTTCTGTCTAACTTGCACCGTCAGATCAGTGTTACTTGAGAAAACCCACGTGGTTCAAAATGAGGACTGTCTATTTCTTCACAATTATGAACTCTTATTAAATGCTGGTAAAGTTCGGGTCACCCCCAGTATTTCACTGTATAAAAAGAAAAGCACATATAAATCATTTTCATATTATGTACCCAATATAACTTACATTTAAAACAGCAAGCCTACAGCTTGACTTATATTTATTAAAACTTCCCGTAAAGTAAGTTATAAAATCAATCATCATGAATTCAGGAATATCTGCGTATTCCGTCACTATTCACTGATGTCGCATCTAGCATTTATAAGTTTGTTATTAAAACAGTTTCGATTCAGTATTTAACAGTTAAATTAAACCTATTTCAGCTACTTGTTTAGTAAGCTAAAAATATAATTTATTTTGTATTTCCACTGCAACACGTCGATTAAAGAAATAACAAACTATCAAAATATTCACTCTGCACACAGAACTAGTTTAAAATGGAATCGGCGATTTTAACACTAAATCACTTCACAAAACTAGATATCTATTATATTATAATATTAATATACCTCAACCACAGAATTACTAAGAACGTTAAACCACTTCGACCAAACTATGGCCATCTCTATTTACAGAGATTATTTAGAAATCGAACGAAGGTTGTTCTAGTCTAACTGCAAAGTTACTGAGTGAAATGAAATAGTTTCAAACGTGGGCTAATATTTTAAACCAGACAAAGGATGAACTATTATTTCGTAGAACGAAATGCTCTCCCCTTTCCGGCTTAAACGATACGTTTCACACCTAACATGTCGTAACTGCCACCACTGACCAAGATGTACGCGTGTCAGTTTCAAATCTCAGACAACCTGTCTCCAATGCAGGGCAGTTTTCACACTACATCTGACCATGGCCCACAGTGAGCGCCGTGTCAGTTTGGGATTTTTCAGACAAATGTCTGAATACTGACCGGTGCAGATGTAAAGTATCACACCTCACCGGGACTTATGCCGAGAAGAAGCTCGCGCGCTCGGTGAGAATAGATGTTACGTCCTAGCAGCGAACCGACTTATCACGCCTTCTGACGCCCTGCAGCCCTGACATCTACGTAATATCGTCCTAGCGCGATTCTCAGTTTTGAGAAAGAAACAGGTAAAGTTTAAAAATACTGAAGAAAATATTTTTCGCAACCGAGTGATGCGAAAAATACAGGAAAAACAAGTATGGAAAGAATATAAATGAAAAGATTAGGGTGAGAGAATAGGAAGAAGATGTAGGTAATTTAATGACATAAAGACCTACGTGACAGGACGTCCCCCCTTAAGATATGGAAGCACTCCATGTCTACGTTATGAAATTAAATTTCCTATAACCGTAGCTTCGGGGTGTCTGTCTTCTTCCCTCTCATCTTCCCCTCCATCTCTCTCCAATTCCTACTGAAGTCTACTCCCCAAAGTTTCCTTCCTCTGGAATGTCTCCCATGCGCGCTTGAAAGAGCGTCGCCGCTTCTGAGATTTTTGAAAGATTTCCTGTGATAGCGGTGGAATATCCCTGCCACTATCATCATCTTCGTCAGCTCTGGCGATCGTCAGGAGATGGTCGGAGGTTGGCACTGGTTTTTCCAAGTATCTCTTTAAGAGATTTAAATGGAAAACCTTCTCCTTTCCTTCAATAGAGATCTGGTAGTTAGCCTTAGAAATCTTTTTCAGGACGGTAAACGGCCCTTGCCATCCGATCTTCAGTTGGTTGTTCTCAGTAGGGAGTAACACCAAAACTTTATCTCCTGCTTCCAGTTCTCTCTCTTCCGCGACTTTCCTGTATCGGTAAGCGTGCTTTGTGCGAGCTCGCTTAAAGTTAGTCGTTGCTAGGTCCCACCCTAGTTTCAACCTTTCCTTTAAAACCGACACATATTTACTGGCTGAGACATCTGTCTCATCCGCCTTCTCGTCTGTCAGAGACTGAAGTAAGGCTTCAAGCGGGCCCTTAATGGGTCTGCCGAATAAGAGTGTAGCTGGCGGAAATCCTGTGGAAGTATGAGGAGATTCTCTGTAGCCAAATAATGCTGCAGGAATGCAGAGATCCCAATCTTCAGGTTTCACTTGTGCCAGCTTACTTAGCATCATGTTGAGGTTTCCATTTGCACGTTCCACGAGCCCGTTTCCGGCCGGAGTATATGGCTTAGTGTGGATGTGTTGGGTCCTCAAGATCTTCACGATCTCATCCATCAACAGGTTTCGGTATGGGGATCCGTTATCCGTCAACACTTGCTGAGGGAATCCCAACCGAGTGAAAATCTGCACGAGGGCTTCTGCGACATGCTTGGCATCTGCGCATGTTAGCGGGATAGCTTCTGCCCATAAAGTGCATGTATCGACTAAGGTCAGGATAAACCTGTTCCTTCTTTTAGTCCTTTCGAAAGGCCCTAAAATGTCGATCACAACCCGTTCGAATGGTGTTCCCACTATTGGCATTTCACCCAAAGAGACTGGGGGTGCCCGTTGCTTGGGTGGCACACGTTGGCACTGGGCACAGGATTTGACATATCTGATAATATCAGTATTTACTCCTGGCCACCAATAATGAGTGGTTATCCGTTGGTTTGTGGCGTTCTGTCCCATATGTCCGCTGAAGGGAAGAGAGTGCCCCATTTCTAGGATTTGGCTTCTGTACTGTTTCGGTAATAGGAGCTGGTTGTAACCTTGGTCAGGCTTGCCCGTTCTCCGATAAAGTACGCCATCCTTAGAAAAAATGTCCCCGTGCTGTCTGGGTTCCTTAGCCATGGGCAGTTTCCTAAAGCAGGGTGCCAAAGTAGGGTCCTTGTATTGCGCTTCTTTAAGTTCCATAGGTAACAAATTAGGCGCAGGCTCCCGTTCCTTCTTGGTTTGCCCTCTTGTAGTTACTGCTGCCACAATCGGCTCTTCCGGTTTCCCAATACACACGTATCTACCGCCAAGTATGACTGGGTAGATGGGATCATCCATAACAGCTGCTTTGATCACGCCTCTGACAAAGTCAGAGTGTATCTCCACCAATGCGATGGGAGGCGCTGTAGGTGCATCACTCTTACGAACTCCACAAAGTTGGACGGTCTCTGCTGTCTCTTGACCGGGTTTGACCAGGTTTCTGGCAACAATGCAATCGTAAGAGAGCCCCGTGTCAAATAAGCAAGAAGTTTGAGAACCGTTCAAAGTAACAATACCTCGCGTTGAGGGTCCATCCCCAACAGGTTGGGAATCACTGTCAATAATTCCGCCTTGCGAGACTGTCAATAAGCATCCGATGCGTTTCGGCTCGGTGTGCTCGGTCTGATCATATGTCCCGTGCTCAGGGGTTCTCCCTTTGCCACCTTGACCTTTCTGGCTACGCTGCCATGAAGGGCGGTCGGGTTGATCAGACTGTTTGGGGTGGTTGGGGTACTTGTTCTTGTAGAACTTGGATTTTTCAGGAGGGGGGTTTTGAGGTCCAGTTTCTCTGTGGTTATTTTGGTTAGAAACCTGAGAAGATTGCTCTAGGTTATGTTTTCGAAAATGCTCCTCTGTCGGTTTCCGCTTTGTGGCCGGTAGTTCAGCCAGCGCATTTTGGTAACGCTCAGACTTCTCTAGGATGTCTTCGAGCTTTTCTGCACCCTGCTCAGCTAGAAATCTCCGGGTATCTGCAGACAATGTGTTCTTTATTTGTTCTGTTAAAACAAATTCCTCAAGACCTTCATAGGTAGAGGGGAGCTGTGAGAGCTCTAGGCACTTTGTCAGATAACCCTTCAAACGAGACGAGAACTGCTGAAAAGTTTCAGAATTCTCTTTCCGGCTGTTGCGAAACAGTTGCAAAAATTTTCGAGCGTTCATTTCAAAGCGCTCCAGTAACGCTTTCTTCAACAGATCATAGTTGTCTTGTTGGCTGCTTTCCAGTTTGGCGTAAACATCATACGCAGAACTTTTCAAAGCCTAGGAAAGCTTCATGTTCCAACGCGACCTCTCTAAACCGTACAGAGTTGCAATTTTCTCAAATTTTTCTAGCCAAGTGTCAATCTTCTCATTTGGACAAGGGAAAGATTCTAGAGTGAAAGACATAGCGTTGAGTTGAAGAGATTGAGTGTTAGAAGGATCAGTTAGGGAGGAATGAGGAGAAGATTCTCCATTGCTGGAGGTAGAGGCAGCACCACGACTTTGGAATTCTAGAGTTTTAAGTGCCAACTCGTGCTGTCTCTGTTTCTCTTTTTCCTCAAGCTGTCTCTCCTCCCTCTCCTTCTCATGCTGTCTCTCCTTCTCTTTTTCCTCATGCTGCATCCTGCGAATTTCCATTTCCTCGTCCATCTTCTTCTGCTGTAAATCTGCGGCTGCTTCTTCCTTCCTCCTAGCTTCTTCTTCTTTCCTCTCCGCGTCATATCTCTCAAGTTCGTCTCTGACAAAAGCTTTCGCTTCCTCTCCTTCCAGTCCCTCCTCTCTCGCTTCGTTCCTGAGGAGTTGTCTAAGCTTTGCCCTCTCGGCCATATTATGTCGGTGACTGAGACACGTGGAGATAGAAAATAGGAAAAAGAATAACCTAGTTCCTACCACTTACGAGAAAAAAATACCAAAAATCCGAAAGATGATATCTTTAACCCTGGGATACCTCCTCCAAAATAAAATCTAACTATCGCTGCTATTATCGGCAATAAAGCACATAATGCAAAACACGACTACGCCAACTAAATGGTAGTTAAGATTACTTCTGAAAAATAAGTTGCTACAATGGAAAAGCAAAATAATTATTGCAAAAATTAAAGAGAAAAATAATCCCTTAATTTTTTAATCCACTATCAAGTTTACCCCTGAAGACAGTTCGGGTGAGGGAGGCAATTAATCTGGACAAATAGTCCGAAACGCACTCCTTAACTTTAGTTCAAACACCTTCCTGCTTCAGAACCCTTGTGAATGTTATACACTCACAAAACTTTACCAGCGTTTAGTATTACAAAATCATTAATTAACATGTATTCCGACAAAATCAACCTGTAAACCAAATGTATAATGCTTCTTAATGCTGTGGAAAAAAACTTATCAGTTTGTGTGGTCAGCACGCCCGTAAACAGATCGTTAGTCTAGGGGATAAATTATTTTTAAAAGATACAAAACTCACAAGACATCACACTCTTACTCTATTTCAGAAAAAAAAAAGAATCTTAAGTTCAAAATCCAGATAGACGAGTCCACGTTTGTCGTACTCGTCTTCCTATTCTAAGTTCAAAAATCCTACGGACGAGAACCCATTTGTCGTAGATTTTTCGATAGGAGTATTAAGACTTAGGTTGGTCCCTTCTGAATAGATTAGAATATGTGATATACGCAGTGAGAATAGTAAAAAAGAAATAGATTTTCCCAAGAGTGCAGTGGTAGCGAATCAAATAGAGCTGTCCCCTGAAAACAAGAATCTTCTCTCTCTCTCTCAGGCCTATCTTCTACGACAGATATATAAGAGTCAGACAGACTATTGACAACATAGGTTACTATGCATGAACATACCACTCACGTGCACACCCCTTCAAGTGACAACAGTTAGACACACAGACGTGGGAAAACTATAACAATACTTATGTAAATATTCTAGAACGAGCTGACCAACACGCTGATTAGTTCCAGAGAGATTTTATTTATCATCTATAAAATCTTCTCACAACACCAAAAACAAAACAAAAATACATCAAGGAAAACATATGCACATAGTCATACAATATCAAGAAAATGCTACAAGGGTGATAGCCCCGCTATGATCTTAACTCTAGGTTTAGCCCACAGCCCCGTTAGGATGACAGATGATGGCCCAAAGAGTTATAGATGCATGTGGTTAGGGTCTAATATTGTCCTCCTTTGAAGGTATAGACTGACTTTGACAGCAGTATCTATTCTAACGTAACACGTTACTTAAGCAGAAAATCTCGCATAAGAAGAAAACACATATAACAAATGAGGGTATAATACAACGAACCTCCTTCCGTCACTTTCACTCGATTCTTCCATCAGGGCCCTGATATACTTACAATCGGGTTGTGGTTTCGCCGGCTGGCGCAAATGTTGGACACTCACACTTTTTATCTGTTACTGTCGTTTACTGAAACAGATCCCAGCTCTGCAGATTTGTTTGTTGATTTCATTAAAATGGATCTGGGGAGCGTCTGCTTCAGGCGATAGTTATTTCAGACTAAAGTTAATGTCACTTGACTCCCGAGGTAAGAATTAGGCTTAAACGAGCACAAAATGTCAGAACACGAAGTTTCCCTTAATTAGGAAGATGACCGGTGGACCGCCTCTCTCAAAACAGAAAATCTTGGTTCCTCCCCACTCACTTGTCAACAATGTCGGAAAGTTTATGTCATAGATTGTAATTTTTCTCGCCGCCAGGCAGAAAATTTACGTAGAGTTTATGGAAGAAATTTAGATCTGGTTCACAGGCCCAGTATTGATCATTACAGTCTTTGAAAAACCCGTTAGTGGGATATTAGTATTTCTGTCTAACTTGCACCGTCAGATCAGTGTTACTTGAGAAAACCCACGTGGTTCAAAATAAGGACTGTCTATTTCTTCACAATTATGAACTCTTATTAAATGCTGGTAAAGTTCGGGTCACCCCCAGTATTTCACTGTATAAAAAGAAAAGCACATATAAATCATTTTCATATTATGTACCCAATATAACTTACATTTAAAACAGCAAGCCTACAGCTTGACTTATATTTATTAAAACTTCCCGTAAAGTAAGTTATAAAATCAATCATCATGAATTCAGGAATATCTGCGTATTCCGTCACTATTCACTGATGTCGCATCTAGCATTTATAAGTTTGTTATTAAAACAGTTTCGATTCAGTATTTAACAGTTAAATTAAACCTATTTCAGCTACTTGTTTGTAAGCTAAAAATATAATTTATTTTGTATTTCCACTGCAACACGTCGATTAAAGAAATAACAAACTATCAAAATATTCACTCTGCACACAGAACTAGTTTAAAATGGAATCGGCGATTTTAACACTAAATCACTTCACAAAACTAGATATCTATTATATTATAATATTAATATACCTCAACCACAGAATTACTAAGAACGTTAAACCACTTCGACCAAACTAAGGCCATCTCTATTTACAGAGATTATTTAGAAATCGAACGAAGGTTGTTCTAGTCTAACTGCAAAGTTACTGAGTGAAATGAAATAGTTTCAAACGTGGGCTAATATTTTAAACCAGACAAAGGATGAACTATTATTTCGTAGAACGAAATGCTCTCCCCTTTCCGGCTTAAACGATACGTTTCACACCTAACATGTCGTAACTGCCACCACTGACCAAGATGTACGCGTGTCAGTTTCAAATCTCAGACAACCTGTCTCCAATGCAGGGCAGTTTTCACACTACATCTGACCATGGCCCACAGTGAGCGCCGTGTCAGTTTGGGATTTTTCAGACAAATGTCTGAATACTGACCGGTGCAGATGTAAAGTATCACACCTCACCGGGACTTATGCCGAGAAGAAGCTCGCGCGCTCGGTGAGAATGATGTTCAGCGAACCGACTTATCACGCCTTCTGACGCCCTGCAGCCCTGACATCTACGTAATATCGTCCTAGCGCGATTCTCAGTTTTGAGAAAGAAACAGGTAAAGTTTAAAAATACTGAAGAAAATATTTTTCGCAACCGAGTGATGCGAAAAATACAGGAAAAACAAGTATGGAAAGAATATAAATGAAAAGATTAGGGTGAGAGAATAGGAAGAAGATGTAGGTAATTTAATGACATAAAGACCTACGTGACACCGAGCTGTCTTTCCTGCTGTTTCGGAAGAGTTGCAAAAATTTGCGAGCATTCATTTCGAAACGCTCGAGCAAAGCTTTCTTCAACACATCATAGTTGTCTTGTTGGCTGCTTTCCAGTTTGGCGTACACATCATACGCAGAACTTTTCAAAGCCTGGGAAAGCTTCATGTTCCACCGCGACCTCTCTAAACCGTACAGAGTTGCAATTTTCTCAAATTTTTCTAGCCAAGTGTCAATCTTCTCATTTGGACACGGGAAAGATTCAAGCGGAAAAGACATAGCAGTGAGATGGATAGATTGAGTGTTAGAAGGATCAGTTAAGGAAGAATGAGGAGAAGACTCTCCATTGCTGGAGGTAGAGGCTGCGCCACGACTTTGCACTTCTAGAGCTTTAAGAGCCAACTCATGTTGTCGCTCCTTCTCTCTTTCCTCATGCTGTCTCTCCTTCTCTCTTTCCTCATGCTGCATCCTGCGAATTTCCATTTCTTCATCCATCTTTTTCTGCTGTAGTAGCCGGTCTTCCGCTTCTTTCCTCTCCGCTGCTTCTTCTTTCCTCCTTAGTTCTTCTTCTTTCCTCTCCGCTGCGTTTTCCTTCTGCTCCGCATCATATCTCTCAAGTTCGTCCCTGACGAAAGCTTTCGCTTCGTCGCCGTCCAGTCCCTCTTCCATTGCTTCCTGTCTGAGCATTTGTCTCAGTTTCGCCCTTTCTGCCATAATAAGTCAGTGGCTGAGACTTAGACGAGAAAAAGATAAGGATAAGGAATACACTGGTTCCTACCACTTGCGAGAAAAAAAATACCAAAAATCAAAAGATGATATATTTAACCCTGGGATACCTCCTCCAAAAATAAAAATCTAACTATCGCTGCTATTAATCGGCAATAAAGCACCTAATGCAAAACACGACTACGCCAACTAAATGGTAGTTAAGATTACTTCTGAAAAATAAGTTGCTACAGTGGAAAAGCAAAATAATTATTGCAAAAATTAAAGAGAAAAATAATCCCTTAATTATAAAATCCACTATAGTTCACCCCTGAAGACAGTTAGGGTGAGGGAGGCAATTAATCTGGACAAATAGTCCGAAACGCACTCCTTAACTTTAGTTCAAACACCTTCCTGCTTCAGAACCCTTGTGAATGTTATACACTCACAAAACGTACCAGCGTTTAGTATTACAAAATCATTAATTAACATGTATTCCGACAAAATCAACCTGTAAACCAAATGTATAATGCTTCTTAATGCTGTGGAAAAAAACTTATCAGTTTGTGTGGTCAGCACGCCCGTAAACAGATCGTTAGTCTAGGGGATAAATTATTTTTAAAAGATACAAAACTCACAAGACATCACACTCTTACTCTATATCAGAATAAAGAATCTTAAGTTCAAAATCCAGATAGACAAGATCACATTTGTCGTACTCGTCTTCCTATTCTAAGTTCAAAAACCAGAAACGAGCAACCATTTGTCGTATCGCCTTAGGATTTTGGGTTCAATTCCCGGTAACGAGCGACCATTTGTCGTAGATTTTGGATAGGAGAATTAAGACTTGGGTGGGTCCCTTCTGAATAATTTGAAATGAGTGAGAGTCCCAGTGTGAATTAGTAAAACAATAGAATTTCCACACAGGTGAAATGATAGACAGTGGTATAGAGGCTGTCGCTGAAAGCGAAAAAGAATTTCTTTTCTCTCTCTCTCACCTATCCTCTACGACGACTTTTACAGAGTCCGACAGTCTATTCCACATATATATTACATATATTTCTATCTACTCACGGGCACGCACATACACGTGACGACAGTTAAACACACAGACTTGGAAAATCTATAACAATGCTTATACAGATAATTGGGATCGAGCTGACCAACGCACTGGTTTTTTTGTTCAAGAGAGATATTTTAATTATCATATTAAAATTTCTTACAACACCAAAAAAAAATACATAAAGGAAAAAAACATATACAAATAGTCATAGAATTCAAGGAAAATGCTACAAGGATGATAGCCCGTTAGAATCTTACTCTAGGTTTAGCCCACAGCCCCGTTAAGAGAACAGATGATGGCTCAAAGAGTTATAGATACATAGGGTTGAGTCTAAGAGGTTTCTTTCTTTCTCGTAAATGTATGAACAGAGTTGGATAATCTGATTTAGCCTAAGAAAAAAAGAAACTCTAGCATTTGTAACAAATTCTGCAGATTTAAAAAAAACAGTTAAGACAGCAAATGGGTGACAATAATACACCGGTAAAATAACACTCTGATCTGCGTACACTCATTCATTCAGCCATGGCCATGGGTACACAGTTATACTCACAACTTTGCTCGCTGCCTCTGGGAACATAATAAATTCTAGGACCTTCACACAGACCCGAAAATTCAGTCCTTGACCAAGAAATCCCCAGTTCCAAAAGACGTACTAAACTCTCAGGGAACGATTCCTTGGGTGTTCTAATTTTTCGAATGTCTGATTAAGTCACATAAAATATTGTCCAGGCACGAAAGTTAGCAGAGCACAATGTCATTAGCTTTGGTTTCTAGAATTTAAGGAATGTCAGATCGGTGTCTACTTTCAGGAAGTTACTATATTTGGTCACCACAGTACTAGTCAAAACTCTGTCGGAATGTTTCTGATCTTTGCTTGCCACAACGGGCTGAATTTTACTGAAGAGTTATTCTGGAAGAATTAATTCTGGCGCGAAGGCCTCTTACTTCATTTAACTGTTACAGTTCAGGTAATGAAAGTGATTTGTTTCTTCCCAAATAATGTTCCCGTACTAGAACGCTAGTAAAGTTGGGTACCACCGTTTCACTATATAAAAGAAAGAACACATATCAAATAATTTTACAATATGTACCCACTATAACTTACATTATTAAACCGCAAGTGTACTGCTTGACTTATCATTTAAATTTTCCGGTGAAATAAGTTATAAAATCAATCATCATGAATTCAGGAATATCTGCGTATTCCGTCACTATTCACTGATGTCGCATCTAGCATTTATAAGTTTGATATAAAATATTCTCGACTGAGTATTTAGCAATTAAATTAACTTCATTATAGCTACATTATTGTTTAGTAAGCTAAGATATAATTTATTATGTATTT